>OZ026847.1:26129120-26729120 GCA_964023205.1 Lutraria lutraria
GTTTACTATCCATCAAAACATATCTATGAAGGTATGTGACCTAAATAAGGCATAATTATAAATAACTAAATGTGACTGAAAACTATGTACAGCGATCTTTCAGCGAGCACTATATGTCCTCATGTAAGAGTTAACAGGGACTCTATATAACATTGTAATTGATCAATTTGCAAATGTCCATGATTTGTACAATAAACAAACATTTCTTTCACTGTTTTCATGATTTTTAAAAGACACAGTGTGAACAAAAAGAAAATAATTAACTTCACAAAACTACGACTATCATTGACTGATAAATATCATGTCACAGTGTAACGTCCTTTTAAGTGCATTGCACATATACACTGTTATTTAAACGACAACTCATTTGTTGCCAAAATGCAAAAGTGATATTGAAATACTATAGTATCCCGTGTGCGATGGAGAGACATTTTTTATTTGGCCTGTCTGTATTCATTTATAAAATTTGCCGACTGAAGAGTCAGATTAGTGAATGTAGATAAGGAAAGTATTCCAGAAAGAAAAAAGCACGTACACAACATTACACCTTTCTCATAATACTGCTTTTCATCCAAATACCGGAAGTAAGGCTGATATTGAACGTACGTGACATTTAGGTTTCGCTATTCACAATTAATGTCTATATGAATATTAATGAACGTTGGCTCTATACCGCGAACTAAATCTTCCTCAATCAATACATTTGCTGATTATGTTTTTTTAGCATTAACTTAGGATAAATTGGTGTACATAACATACATGTAGCAAACAAAATCAAGATCTCCTTGGTTCGATAAATTGAATAGTACCAAATCAATCAAACATTGGGTGCAAAGTGGTATTTTAGAAATCTTGTTTGACTTGCTAATATTTTTGTTGTATATGATTATCTGATACAGTGTAGCCTCCTAAATATGTCCCCTCTCTAATCCAGAGCATTCTAGCTAATATATATCCAGGACATTCTAAGACAGAATACTCTATCTGTAGCACTCAAATCAGGACACTCTAATATCTACCGCTCTAATCCAGAGCACTCTATCTGTACCCCTTTAATCCAGAGCACTCTATCTGTACCCCTCTAATCCCAAGCACTCTATATGCACCCCTCTAATCCCGAGCACTCTATATGCACCCTCTAATCCCGAGCACTCTATCTGTACCCCTCTAATCCCGAGCACTCTATATGCACCCCTCTAATCCCGAACACTCTATATGCACCCCTCTAATCCCGAGCACTCTATCTGTACCCCTTTAATCTAGAGCACTCTATATGCACCCCTCTAATCCCGAGCACTCTATATGCACCCCTCTAATCCCGAGCACTCTATCTGTACCCCTCTAATCCCGAGCACTCTATATGCACCCCTCTAATCCCGAGCACTCTATATGCACCCCTCTAATCCCGAGCACTCTATCTGTACCCCTTTAATCCAGAGCACTCTATCTGTACCCCTCTAATCCCGAGCACTCTATATGCACCCCTCTAATCCCGAACACTCTATATGCACCCCTCTAATCCCGAGCACTCTATCTGTACCCCTCTATCCCAAGCACTCTAATATATACCTCTCTAATCCAGAGCACTCTAATATATACCTCTCTAATCCAGAGCACTCTATCTGTACACCTCTAATGACTTGAATCACAAACATTTATGTACCGAGTTTTTAAAAAAACATGATCATTTTAAACTTAGCGATCTTGCTACCAATTGATTGACAGTTTTGGGTTTTGTCAGCTGAAAATGCAAAAGGCTGAAATTTCTTGGTTTAAGAAATACTGATATGAATTCATATCCATGCATTTCACTGGTAGCAGCTGTTTTCACAAACCCCCCTCACACTGAGGTTTTTAGATGATTTTTTTTCATCATTAAACACTGAGGGCTAAGACTTGAAATGTGTCCAGAGTAGACTATGAGAGCTAAGTCGAAAAGGGGCCATACTTCCTGTGGAAATGTTTGAATTTTACTGTAATCCAACTTAACCTATATTTCATCATTGTACACCTTCATGTAAAATATGAAACCCATCCATGTATTATTTCTGGAGTTATCGTCAAGGACTTATATGTATGTATATAAGTCCTTGTTATCGTTGAATGGACAGACACACAGACAGACAGGCTAACTCTTAACGCCCTTCTGCAATTTCGAATGGTGGGGGCATAAAAACTGGCGACATGAAAAAGATTTTACCAAATAACTCCCATGTTTCTATTATTTATTGTGTCATAGAAATTTAAATATAGAATCTATATATACATATAAACTGTATACAGTATAAATATATACACAATTGTACATTTCTCAGCAATGTTAGGAACAAACAAAATCAATCATAACTAGCTTAGATTCAAAACAAAAATATCAAATAAATAAATAACTTACTGCCACATAACCAATACAGTAAAATAAGACATTTTATGCACAATTAATATAATAAGTTCAACAATATTGTTAATTATCATTAGGTCACCTGGTGTATATTGCTCCCAGCTTATTCAAAAAGTGTACAGGACTACTGTGTTACAACACTAATGCATTGGAAAGATTTCAAAGCTATTTTTCACTTTGACAGATGTTCACAAATCACAAGTTTTGGTTTACCATCAGCTAAATTTGACTGCTGCAATGAAACAAAGCTGCACATAAAGTCTAATTAAAAAGACAGATCCATTGTTTAACAGGACCTCAAATAAATGGCCCCTTTATATAATTAAGCTGCCTCCATCTTTTAGTTAGGCAACCAACTACATAGGATTCAATACAGGAAATTCAAGTCCAGAAAAATGCAGTTTTGATAATGAGATGGAGTATTTCAAAACTAGAAATGTGTCCAGCGGACACTAATGCCCCTGCAGAAAGCTATGTAAAAAAGGGACCATAACTCCTGAGAAAATGTTTGGATTTTAATGAAAGTCATACATGACCTGTATTTTATTAATATACACCTTCATGTAAAATATGAAACCAATCCATGAAATATTTCTTGAGTTATCACCTATTTGAATGGATAGATGGACAGGGGAAACACTTTTACTGTACTTAATGGACGTCCCCCTCACTCCCCCTAAAAAATGTGAATAAATGTCATAGTAGTTAATGTCTCAAAAACTACTGATCATTACAATGAAATTGTAAATGTAAAATATTTCACCCAAAATTTAACTTCATAAGTAAAAGTTGCTGCATAGTTTTTTTAAGGAATAATGAATTTTGTGTAAGTAAATTTAGTTTCAAAATTGAACTACTTTATAACACTTTGAATGAAGCATAACATCTAAAGTTACATTAGCATACATGGCAATTATCTACTGGTATGAACTAAAAATGAATATTTTGTATAACAAGTGAAAAACCATGGGAGACAATTCCTTGCAATCAAACATCTAGCCAGTCAGACTAAACAACCTTTAATCAACTTTTTTAACTAGCACATAAAACTTCAAATATGTACTTTTGGATAGTTTATCTTTATCTTTAAAATACATACAAAACATTTACTGATTAAGTGTTGAAATTTCAGATCAATTTCAAACAGTAACCATATATACATTTTTTCATATGTAAAAAGATTCTTAAACAAAAATTTAAGGTCTAATAATTTAAATGCCAAACATAAATTTGTAAAGATGTTCATGTTGAGAAGTGACATAATTAAATCCATGACCAAACTTTTGTCAATCCCTCCAAACTTAGCTGTATACATACTTTTACAGTTAACTACTTTAATTTACGGTTTACATACATGTTTGTCCAAAACAGACAGTAATACAGGCTAAAGGCTTAAATATCTACCTGATTTTCCTTCAAAACATACACTGGATGTCATAAGGTACAATGGTATTCACAATAAGTGATTTGGACTCGTACTATCGAAAGAAATAAAAAGTTCGGCAGTTTTATCATTCAAAACAATGATGTGTTAATTTTTTCGACTTCTGTCCCAGACGCGGTTATGTTTGTATAAATCAAATGCACCCCAGTTAGACGCTGTAGACAACTGTTCAGTCGGTGCTGAGAGACCTGGCAGACTGAATGTGACACTTTCTTTCTGTCGGTCACTGGAATAAAACTCCATCAGATCTGGTTCTTTGAAGTCCTGCAAGTACAAATGTATCAAAACACTTAAATTTATATGACATTTTTTTCTTTCTGTCTTTCCATCCAATTCATGATTTTTTATGCTGGCTAGGTTATACCTAAATGCTCACCCAACTTTCTTATCCAATCAGTGACAGTTTTTATCCTTTGGCTTTCTTATCATAACAGAATATAAAACCAGCTTTCTAACTTCTTAGTTCCAAAGAATGACTCATCATGCACTGTGCATGCAGAGCACTAAGATAGTTAGAGAACATATTTGGGTGTTCTTTGTAAATAAGAAAACTAAAGGGAGCGGTAGCAATCTAACTTTCTTATTCACAAAGAACACCAAAATATGCACTCTAACCTATACTATGTAAGGGTAGTGTAGTGGATAAAATGAAATAAATCAATACATGGAGAAAATCAGAAAACATCTATGTAACCATAATTTCATCATGAATATCCATCACCACATGGTATGTTGAGGAGGTAAAGTTAAAGTACAAGAGGAGATAATTTCTATGTACAGGAAGTTTTATATATAGCTCTTCAATATTGGAATTCAATTTAAAGCCACAACTTTTTTTAGTTTTTGATGCTTAGAACTTAATTTGTTGAACATGAGGGAAAAAATTAGAACAAAATTATGGAATTCCGTCATGCCCTCCATTTTGGTGGGGAAAAGACTGTTTTTCAGTAGAAACTACCGTTAGACAAAGGACTCAGGATAATTAAAGTTTACAACAAATTATGAAGGAATTTTGTAATAACAGAAAAAGAGGGTTTTAATTGATTTTAAATTTCAATTTTCTTATTTTTTTGGTTTGATTTTATCAAATTATTATTGGAGGATCTAAGAAATGAAAATATGCAAACAGTGGCCTAATTAAGTCACATAAGAATGGACAACATAACATAAAAATCAAGTATTAAGGATTCCTTACCTTGAACTTAGACTTGGGTAATTTAACTTGTTTGGCACGAAGAGTTTTCTGTTCTGTAGCCTGTTTACAAATCTCATCAGCAGGAACCCTCAAGTTCACCAGACCAGTAAATGCAGGGCCCTCTGTGTTCACCAAACTAGCAACCTGTAAAAATAAGAGTAAGATTGATTGACTATAAACAGAAATGGTTACCCTTTCACTTCATGGTTACACAGGCTAAAACATCATGCAGACAGCTCAAATCAGAGTGATGAAAGTTTATACAACATTTCACCAGTTTGTTTAATTGGACAATTTTTTGTACTTCAACTGATCCTGACAGCTTAAGTACAGTAATATTGGTTGATTATATAATTATGTAAGTGCACCATTTCACTCTATGGTGACCACTGCAAGGCACAATTCTCTTAGCCATAAAATGTAAATAAAATTAATTCTAAAGACCATAAAACCAGTTATCATGTCAGAGTAATTTGTGACCATACCTGATTGTCTGAAAATATGGACGCCGCTTCATGGCGCACGATGTGCTTACGCTTGATGGACATGAGTTATCACAATTTAAGCTCACTTTGAGCACATTGAAAACTCATGGTAAAACGATGCAATAACAATGTATAAATCTAATTTGATAAAGAAAAATGAATGTAGGTCTTCTGCAATATCTTGTAAGATTTTTCATCAAGGACAACAAATCTTACAAAAAAGTAAGTTTACAGATTTTGTGTTTGTAACACCCATCAAATTACCAGGTAATGCAGTACTTATAATGCCAAGACATCACACAAAAAACTACTCAAGGCACAGACAAACATATAGTGACAAAACACTACACAATATTCCACTTGTAAGTTGTCTGATTGGACAATTTTCTTCGAGATCAACACAACCTTTTGAGATCATCCACTGATCCATGATAAATTTTCCAAAATTAAGACCTATTGTCAAACAGGCTATCAAGCTGTTTCACTAAACCAACTATTTTACCTTTTCATTCATTTCAGCTTTGACTGAATCTGACAGCTGAAGTTTCCTTTTCAGAGCAGTCTCAATATCAACAGAAGATTCCTTTAACTTTTCAGCTTCCAACTTCATTCTCAGAGTCATGTTATACTCTGGTCGGGCGAACATATGTTCCTCACTACCTGCATATTCATCTACTGGGTTCTGGAAAATGACAGGAGTAAGTAAATTTACGGTAATAAAGCCAATACCAACCCTTTGTTCTGGTAAATATTTGTTCAACAGCATACATGTATACCAAAACACCAGTACACCACAACAGCCCTAATGTACATATATGTATACGTAAGTTATATACATGCAATTTATAGAAATCATGTAGTATCAAGGTTTTATAAACAAACTGAAACAAATTCTGCTAAATCAAGCACCATCCATAGATAGAATCATCTCACATGTCAAAGATATTTGAGATTCAGAATCCTTCAAAATAATTTGGTAAAATGCTATCGTCCGATAAAAGATATTTAGAGACAGTGCTTAGCTTTTGTGCGGAAACAGTTTTAATTACCAAAATTTACAGTTTATAAAACTTTATAGAAATCAAAATATACAAATAAAATGAAAAAGCACCATTATGAATATTTGACACTCATAGTAGTCATACTGTTGCATTTATTTAAAATTTATAAATAAATAAATAAACTCACTAAAAGAGTTCAGACATACATTTTGTAGCATGTACACCATGTATACAACTTTAAGCATTTTAACGCAAAAACTCAGAAGCAACATATCTTAATTAAATTACTTTTAGTTCTTAGTATTTAACTCACATCTTTGAATGGGTATGTATATTCAGTGTCTCCGGGTGTGTACTGATTATCTCTAAAAACTTTGGCCTTCCTCTTCGTCCCAGAGCTCTCATGAACCCAACAAGATGCAATATGGTCCACCTTGTCAGATCCTTGACTGGTCGGTGCTTGTGACTTGTCATTCTTCTCCCTGACCACCTTCACAGTTTTCTGTAATTGTGTTTTAGGAATGCTTTGTGTTTGTGTAGAAGATTTTGTTCTTTTTCCCTGAGAATTCTTATTATTTACAGCTCCATCAAATGCATTGTTCATGTCCATTTCACTTTGAGACTTAGATGACGGCTGTTTACAAGTACTACCACTATCACTTACGTTGTATTTAACTGTTCGAGCAAAATCAGACTTTTTGCCACTAGATTCTTCACTTATGTTAGTCAATTTCTCAATTTCAAAATCACAATCATCATCTTCGTAAAGTTCTGGTTGATATGCCTTCACTGGTGTAGATTTCTTATTCAGTATTTTATCACTTGAATTTAGTTCAGCTAAAGAATCATCAATTTCAAATCTAACTTTCTGCTTCCTTCCTTTCTCAGCCTGTAAATGTAACTTAACGTTATCATCACACGGTTTCATTGGTGTCAACTCCAAACCGGGGTCTGGGTTTGCATCTGGTTTTCTGAAAATATCATCCTCATGATCTTGTAATTGTACATCTCTCCTTACTGAGGAGCTTTTAAGCCTCAGTGGTGTTACACATAGATCAGTATCATACACTAATGATGCAGACTTTTGTTCAGGCTCTGGTGCTGGGTGAATTAATGGCAAAGAATCTTCTTCTGAGGTTTGAGAAAAGTCCCATCCTGGTGGAGGAAAATTAGTATGAGCTTTTCTTCCAGAATTGAACACCTCATACTGAGAAACTGCTCCATGTGACTTTGAAGGAGGTCCAGTCGGATAATTATGTGGGAGAGGTTCAGTACTTTGACATATAAAGTGTGTGGCCATCTTAATTGGTTAGTATCTCCCACACAGTTCAGAAGTTGGTTTCATCTAAAAAGTAAAATAGCTTGTATTTAGAACTGGACGAAACAATATAATAACTGCTCACATTAATTGTTTAAATTAATGTGGTTATTTATTAACAAGCATTGTGTAAAATTAAAATGAGTTGAAAACTATCAATGTGTGGTAGAGGTGTAATGATAAGTCGGCTTATTGAACTTTCATGATGCATTTGGTTTCGAAAGCAATATATTGATAGGAAGCTCATCCATCGATAACAATAGCTGATAAGTCGCCAACAATCGATAGTTTTCAATACTCAAATTCATTGTTTCCAGTTTAATGTGTTGTGTTTAACCTCCAACTCAGGAATTTGTGGGACGCATTTTTCAACATGAAATATGCCAAAAATTCTACTCAGGACCCCTAAAAATGTCCAAATCAAGTACTGTGGAAGACATACTTTTATCATATGATTTCAGCTATCATGATAAAGTTTTTGGCTGCAATAGTCACCTCTATTGTGCGGGGATATTTGCAAAATGATTCAATGATCATCCTACCTGTTTTATATTTTTACTATGATTTAGCTGTTTAGTAATTAAACAAACATGTAAAATCAAACAACTATTGACAAACTCAATCAACATGGATATGTAATAAACAATTTCTTATCCATATACTTTGATTACGCAAACGTAAATAAAGGTCTTTAAAATACTATAGAAATGTCCGAAAATAATTTGTCCGAAAATGTGAAACGAAGTTCATGCTCAGGCTTGTTTACAATGAAAATTTAACGCTAATTACTAAACCGAATGGGCTGAGATCCGATAGAACTACTAATACTAAAAGAATTTGATTATAAAAATGATGGCAACGTGTACCTGTCATTTTAAACAGTTGCTTTAAATACGGCTGCGGTTAATTTAAATTATCGAATCACTACACATTTCCGCCATTTGTAAACAGTAGACTGGTTCGCGAAAAATTCACGCAAACGTAGCTAGTAACGCAATATTCGAATTGGTGAAGAAAACGAAAACAATCTTTCGGCTTGCTGTCTAATATTGCTTTTGTCCTATATATTTGTAACCCTTGTAAACATATAAGTGTTTGATATAAAAACTTCAGCTGAAGAAAACTTGTTTTAGGAGTTTTCTCTTAGGTTAAAAGCATTGTTGTTACATTTTTGGGGGGCAGAATCCGTACTGTAATTATTTGTTTTACTGCCTCTGAACATAAATTAAATATTCAAACGTTTAAACCATGGACAATTATACTAAACAGAATTTATACACAGAAAATAAGATAAATATATCATATATAATCTCATTATATCTCAAAAATTAGTATAATAAACTCGAGATTTTTGGAATACCATATCAAACCATACGAGTTCATCTAGAAAAACATGTAGGCCTAATCAAGTTCTCAGTCCAACATCATCTTGATGGAAAATGATAACATACTCTCAAAGAAAACTGATCTAGCAGATATTTTTAACAATTTCTATGTAAATGTAGTAGATTGAATAGGTAAGGACTATATACTGCTTTAAACCCAAAAGATCACCCTAGTTTAGATAGAATACAAGAAATACATTTTGACCATGATGCTTGTTCATTTAAACGCACTAATTTTGAAACTATAGCGTCTCTGGTGCGTTTTTGGAGGTATCGTAAACCATGTTTTAACCAAAACTAATCGGAATCATGGACATTATATATGAAAGTTTTGCAACAATGAAGTTATATTTGTACCATACATTATAATAATGAACATTCTTAATAAATTTTGCTGAAATCTATAACAAGCGACAGGCTCGAGGAACTTCGTGCTCAGAGTATATTACAAGGTTATACATTTTAATGCGTTCTATTGATTATAACACAATCTAATGACTGTTTGTAAGATGGAAATAAGTTAAAAAAATATTTTTATTGATCTACAAATTTAGCCGAGGCAACTGTCTCATCGTGGCTACGACTGTGATTAAATCTATAAATTGTCCGTTTCATCTGTTCAGCACGTAATTCGGGTGTTGCGTCGTTTTGATTTTTTTTTCATTCAGTACCTCAAAAAAAAAATATTTAAATTTATATGCACATAGTCATAATATAGGTATACATAATTGGTAACTAACACCTGGGACAAATATACAGGTACTTATTAAGTTATCTCCATTGCATTAAATTACCCGCTGTTTGTGTATCCATTTTATTATCAATTAATAAGCGAAGTAATGCTTGCGCGCTTGCCTATACATGTATAGATCGTTACATGTCGTAGCCGGCTTAGTCGTGTGGCTATATATATCTATATATTACATATATATTTTGTTGACAAATTATTTTGGTCACAATTTGACAAGAGAAACAGGATTAAGTATAGCGGTTTATGCAACCAAGCATGCATTTATCTTTTTTTATGATTAATATATTCACATTGTCAGTGAAATATGAACATGCTATATTAACTTCTTATAAATTAAGAAGTTTTTATTTATCATATTAACAGAAAACAAGAGGGCCATGATGACCCTATATCGCTCACCTAAGTATAACAGCATTCCATTTGATTTACCAACACTATGCTACCTGACTTTTGATAATCATGCTGTCATAGGCAGGGTAAAGAACATTCTTAATATCCTTAACCTTGTTTTATCAAAACTAAATCATGAACTGCATAGCACTGACGGTGACCTTTGTGTTACATATGCATATACTTGTAATTAGATTGCAGCTGCAACTGCATTATGGTGAAATTTGAAATTAAACTTTATCCTGATAATAGTCTAGTCATGTTGAATTCTGACCATGACGGACAAGGGTCTGGAACCTATGATGTGACTGTCTATTTGGTGTACTAAAATTACTTCTAGCCTTACTGAGACTGCAAAAAAATACAAAATACTAAAGTTTGTTGAAAAACCTTTTTAACTATGCCAGATATAACACATATCTATATTCTTCAATCACTCTAAAACAACTAAAGACTAAAGAGAGGATAAATAAAAAAGTAATATGACTTACATGTTCTTTAATAAGTGTGGGACAGATGAACAAAACGATAGAACGAACAATGTAAATAACGGACATAGTTTATGTACTTTAATCTAATAAACATAAATTTTGTTATTCTGGTTAGATGAACTTAAGAATAAAAAAAAGTTCTAGAATAAGCAATTTTATCTGAAAAAGAATTTTCTTCCTTTAAAGATGACGTTTGTGATGCAACTGTTAATTTTAATATTTCGAAGCATTTTAGTGTGAACTTCATTATGAAGTCCTAGTTTGCTCCTAGCTTCCAGAGGCTGGGATGCTTTCTGTTTATTGCCTCCAGACTTATCATACTACATTGTACTTGATCCTTTCAGAAACATGAGATATGTACAACCACACATCAGATTAGGAAACTCCCATTATGTAAATGGACTGAATCAAATGTGGAACGAGTTCATTTTTAAAGACGCAACTTCCGATCAGACTATCGGATGCAAATGAACTTTCTCTCTACATTGTTTTATCAAATGAACTCTCTCTACATTGTTTTATCAGTGATAGACATACTGTGAATGCTGACTTACTGTACTGAATCTATAAATAGCTGAAGCAGACGATGGGTTTAAACCACATAAACTTCTCCCTCTAATTCAAGTTTGAATTTATGTTATAAATTGTTTTGAAATTATGAGAACCTAAATCTTCATACATTTTGAAGTTTCTTATTTGGACTGATAAAAGAATCAGAATTCAGAATATTTGTTTCAGTGATTAAAAACACCATTCGATATAAGTTTTTTTTAAATCTCTCCCTGAGCTGAAAACGGTTTAAAAACTAAGGGAAACCACCCACCAGCCATTATCTGCCTTTTATACCCCCCTGTTGGCGTTTTACAGAACTCGTATAGGCTGCTTTATTCAACAAATCTTTAAAGCCAAAAGTTCATTAGGAAAATATTGCACATTTACTAAAGATACTGATATCCATGTTAGATCAGTGGTGTGTGGAATGCTACTCATACTACAACTTTCCGTAACGTATGAGGTTTTAGCTTCAGTTAAATATCTACAAGAGCACGTCTCTACTACTGTGTTCCCTCATTGCACACATGGAGTCGCGCCGCATTCTATGGTTTATAACATGTTAAACTGGTATAGTGAAACTGCTCTACAAAATTGTCCTATTGATTAGCTTCTCTAATAATCATATACATGTATTACTCTGCTGTTGTTATTAGGATCGGGTGTAGAGCTGAATCAAGGGACATCAGATGATACAGTTCAACTTCTAAGAGCAATACAAGACGAGAAAGAAAGAAAAAACTCTACAAATAAAAGACGTTAAAATGATATTCAGGTACTTAGAAACGATGTAAAATCTATGAAATCTGATATTGGGAACATTAAAAATAAGCTACATAATGCTGAGAGTAAGGAAGTTCCCTTGGAATCTGATTTAAGGCAACTAAATGATAAGATGTACAGAATAGACTCTATGTAAAACAGAAGCCCTTGAATCAGACTTGGCAGCTTTATCTATGCATGAAGAAACACGAGAGGGTGTAATTGAAAGCTTATCTAAGCAAATATATTACATAGAAAAGGATAGTAAGAGATGCAATTTAAGAATTTTTGGTAATCCTGACGCAGAGAATTAAACTAGTATCATCACAAAAAGTAAAGTTTTCGAGCACTTACTTTGCCCTACAAATCCAGGTTCAAGTACGAACCAGAGGAAAGAACTGAATGATTGCTGAGAGTACGCTGTGAGATTAGGGACCTAATCATGGGAATATCCTAGGATAGTTCTCGCCAACATTCAGCTGACAAGTTCCGTTTACTCAATCACCATGATTCCTTGAGAGTAAATGGTATACGAATTTCAAATGATTTAACAAGCCCGGAGAGACAACAGCTTGTAGTATTGAAATAAATGGGTCATCGGGGTGATAGAACAATTAATAAATCGAGGGTGTTCAAACGAGGAGCTAGAAAGTACATTCTGTCAGAAATACATAAAAGGGAGATACCAATGACAATGAAATTGATTGTGCCACCAGTGATGATATTGTTGGGGATGAAGACATGTCGGTGAATGGTTAGGGTGTGGTCAATGCCCTATATATGATAACTGCTTAAAATTTGTTTCATGGAACATTGGTGGTATGGTTGATAAACTGGACAATACTGACTTTGTACATTATATCTCTATGTGTAATGTAATATGTTTACAGGAAACTTGTCAATGACTTATCGATACTGATTACTTGATTAATACTTTTTTGGATTACACTGTTTATATTTGTAAAGCTAAACAATCTGCTAGAGGTGGTAGAAATTTGGGTGGCGTCATTGGTTTTATAAGCGACTATTGTAATAGTTCAGCTGAAATAATATTTGAATTTGGTATCATCCTTAAAAAATTAACAAAGAACTGTTAAATTCTGATAATGATGTTATACTTGTTTCTGTATAGTTTCCACCCGATGGTTCACCATTTTATGCAGATAGTGTTCGAAATGGATTAACAGTTCTTGAATTTTTTTTGTAGCAATGAACACGACCTTATTAATTGCTCATTTTTATTAAATGGTGCTTTTTAGCTAGACCTGCCCAGCTTGACGATTTTCTTATATTTGATGATAATTTTCCAGAGTTGAATGGCTATTCTTATTTGTTCGGGAACGATATTTGTTCGAAACGAACATCATGTGACACTAAAGTAAATGGCTCTGGTAACTGGTAAGGGCCTTTTTGTATTTTGTTAAATCAATTCTTTAACTATCATTAAAATATCATTAATTGTATATTAGGTAAAGATTGTAGTAGACTCTTCCTTTTATTAGACTGAACTTTCTATGTCTTTGCCACAATGATATTTTTATTGTTTCTGTATGTCTGTCTGTTTGTACCAAACTTTAACCTTGCCTATAAAATCAAAACACCTGCACCTACATTCACCAAACTTCATATGTAGGTTCCTCATTACAACGTCTACAGGACCTGTGCATGTTCAGGTCAGTAGGTCAAAGGTGCTTAAAGAAATTCCGACATTTCTTTTAAGATATTTCTACATTTTTCATGGGAATTTTACGAAATTTCACAGACGTATTGTTACCAAAAACCCCCCACACATATATTCCGGGTTTTGTGATTCCATCATTTTTTACGGAATTATGGCCCCTTGTTTATTTTGTGTGATTGTACCAGCGAAATACTCTTGTTTCATTGTTTTCTCAAGGGATTTTGATAAAACTTTCATGGAACTATTGTTGCCGAGATACCTAATGCATGCTGTAAAGGTTTTAATATGATTCGATAAATTTTGACGGAATTATGGCCCTTTATTTTGTGCATAAGTAATATATAGAGAAATACTCTTTTGTTTGCAACGAGTCGTGGGCTTTTATAACTGAGGTGTTTGTCTAACAAAGTCTGTGCATGTCGTGGTTTACGAAATACACATGGCTATTCCTCATAAATTACATAATTGAGGAGCATTAAAGATTATCAAGAAACAAAGAAAAATATCACGATCGTGATTTCACGACAAAGATGAATACATCGGTGAACATACATTTTTGGTACCAATAGTTCGAGTTTGGTAGACTATCTTTTATTTGCAGTTCTTTTCATTGTTGATGCTAATGCACGTTGTGACCATATGCCTTTATTACTATGTCTGTCAACACCAGGTAACCATTGCGATGATAACATTACTATTACGAACACTGCAAGCAAGATTAAGATTGATTGTGAACAAAGCTCATTATATCAAGAGATAATATGCAATGCTATAGTAAGTAGAGATTTTGGTACTTTAGATGAGAAAATGGATCAACCTACTTCAGATGTCGATGATGTTTTAGACATGTTTACAAATTGTATACTAGATATAAGTAGTAGATTTACTGTGATATGTAGATGTCTATATATTTTATTTATAAAGTTAGCATCAACAAATGGTTTGATAGTGAATGTAGAACTCAATTCAGATTTTGACAACTATTGTGCACTCAAAAGTCAATATAAGGTTACATGCAGATCCAAACGTTTGTGCTTTGACAAAGCTAAGACTTTATATCTAGATGCAAATATTTCGAATCCAAACTTATTTTGGCGTAATATTGCATACATTTCTAGAAATATTTTTGCGAATGTAGAATCAGATGATGATGTTGATATACCAATACCATTGGTAGGTACAAATTACAGAGATATCGAAAATGGCATACTTTACAATGAGATAACGCCATAAAAAGTTTACAATTAAACAAATCATGTTCTATGAAACTTGTTCCTGCTCATTTTATCTATGGGTTACACTGTTTGCTACCATATCTTCTTACAATTTTCAACAAGTTATATTTGTCTGGTAAAGTCCCAGCTGCATGGTGTCATTCTATTATCGTTCCTATTCATAAAAAAGGAGATGTCAATTGTCCCGATAACTACCGGGATATAGCTTTGTTAGATATTTCAAGCAAGATCTACATACGTATCTTAAATAAACGAGTAACTATTTGCCAAAATTTCAGAGCCACAGTCTAGATTTTGAGACGGTTGTAGTGCCATCGACAATGCATTTGTGCTACTGTCTGTTGCTAGTAAATTGTTATGTATAAAATCATAAAAATATTTATTTGGCTTTTGTCGACTTTCACAAAGCTTTTGACTTTGTTAATAGAAAAAAATATCCAATAAATTAAATTATAAACTTCCAACTTTAGAGGCAAATTGTTAAAAGCGACAGAATCAATTAGATAAGATGTCAGTCAAATGCAGGTCGGGTTTAACAGACAGTTTTAGCAGTTCAGTAGGTCTGAGACAAGGTTGCAATCTGAGCCCTCTCCTCTTTTCGCTAAATATTAATGATTTAGTAGATGAAATCTCCCGTACAGATATCCATGGGATTCAATTATCTCCTTCACTTGTTGAAATACAAAATGTATTATCATTATTGTTTGCTGCAGATGAAGCTTTAATGTCCGATACGATTGACAGTAAAATGCATTAAATACGTTTTGCGTTGAAAGTCAGTTAATAGTTAACTTGAATAAAACTAAGGTTTTAGTTTTTAGAAAGAGTGGAATACAATGTTTAAAAGATGGAACAAACATAGTATGTAGATACCTAGACTGGCCTTTAAAGTAAACGTTCAAGTACTTCAAGAAAATAAAAGCCGCCACATGATAACTTTAGTTATATTTTGATTAAATGACTGAAAGGAATTATTTGAAAGCATTCCTGCAATAAAAAGTAATTCAATGAATATGATGAAATATGTTCCGTCTTCTTTCTCGTTTTATATTGAAACCAACAGGTTTGCAACAAGATTGCAGTACATAGAACTCATTAGACCTATATTTTTACCATTGTTCAACAAATATTTTGTTTCCTTTTTAGCTCATCAGAGCACAAAGTGCTCATGGTGAGCTATTGTGATCGCGTGATGTCCGTCGTCCGTGCGGGGGTGCGTGCGTGTGCGTGTGCGTCAACAATTGCTTTAAACAACATCTTCTTCTTAAGCAGTTGGCAAATTACAACGGAATGTTCCTTGCATAAAGCTCTACTAAATTTCATTAAAAACTCTGGTTAGGACAAACCTCTACCAAAGTTGTTCAAATTATGACCCTAGGGTCAAAATTGGCTTCGCCCCGGGGGTCAATTTAATTTACATAGACTTATATAGGGAAATTTAGGGAAGTCTGTTCAAATTAAGGCATGGGGTCAGAATTGGCTCCGCCTCGGGGTAACTTGATTTTACAACGACTTATATAGGACAATTTTAAAAATCTTCATGTCCGAAACCACAATACATAGAACTTAGATATTTGGTATGCAGCATTATCTACTGGACCTCTACCGAGTTTGTTCAAATTATGGCCCCGGGGTTTACTCTAAATTATATATGAACAGTTTTAAAATAGTCTTGTCCGAATCCACAAGACCTATAGCTAAGATATTTGGTATAAAGCATTGTCTATCGGACCTCTACCAAGTTTGTTCAAATTATGGTCCAGGGGTCACAAACAAATTGACAATGTCCCGGGGGTCACTTGATTTAGATGGGCTTATATAGGAATATTTTAAAGATTCTTCTTGTCTGAAACCGCATGGCCTAGAGCTTAGATATTTTGTATATAGCATTGTATAGTGGACCTATAACATAATTGTTCAAACTATGGCTCTTGGGTCGAAATTGGTCCCGGATGGGGGTTTACTCTATTTTATATATGTTTAGATAAACAAATTACAAAAAGTCACAAATTGCAAGGCCTAAAGCTTAGATAATTACCCCTCTGTCCCTGGGATAAAAATAGGTCCCGTCCCTGTTCACATGATTTCTCATAGGCTGGTTATGTTTTCCCTAAGGATCTTTTTTTCTGGTGAGCGATATAGAGCCACCATGGCCCATTGTTTCAAATTACATTACCAATAATATAGTACATTCGGTGTCAAATATGTTGAAACCACATCTCGTTTAATGATAAACCTAACAATATCAAGCAAGGTTTGGTCAGTGACTAAGTGTATTCTTGAAAGGAAAGAGGGATTCACAGGGAAGAATATGTTGGAAGATCTGGTTGTAGGCAGATCAACATTGAGTGAGTTCATCCTTTATACTGTTACAGTATGAAGTAAGTTTCTTGCTGTTTTTCTTTAAGCATAAAGGGTAGGCAATTTGGTAATTGAGAAAACATCTTCAGAATTGATATTGATTATTATCCCCCGCCAAAGGTGGTGGAATATTGTTTTGGCGTTGTCCGTCTGGCCGTAAGTCGTACGTCCGTCAATCAGTCACACTTTCTGAAATTTGAACTTTAATTTTTTTCAAGGTTTCATTTTAAAACTTGAAATATAGATAGAGGGTGATTAGTGAATGTGTACTTAGTGAATGTGAACCATAATCTGTCGTGCATTTTGATTAAATTATCCCCTTTTATCAACTTAGAAAAATTGTCACTTTTCTCTGTAACGTACACTTACATGCACTTGAAAAGTATTAAAGGGAACCCCATGAAACATGGAATATTAGTAGAGTGTGATGAGTGGAAAAGTGCTTATCATGAACTATAACCTTATCATGCCTTCTGACATTTAAAACTGTACTCGCATATTTGTTTTGTTGTTTATCGCCTCACCTTGAAGGGGGTATATATATTTGCCCTTATCCCTCTGTCCGTGCAGAAGTGTTCCTTGAACTTGCGTCTTAACTAATACAAGTTACTACAGAGTTATGACCCTTGACTTGTGATATTTTAACTATTTTCACCTTTGGTCGCGCATTACTGGAAACTATTTGGCTTAAGAATCACGAAACTTCATAGGAATGTTGCTCAGCATGTATTGTTGTTGCCCTCCATGGTTGCATCTGAGATTTTGGTTATTTAGCTCTTCTGTTTTCGAAAAAAGATTTTACCTATTGTGATCACTGCGTTGTTGTCGTGCAAAAACTTTAATGGAGCCCAGTACTCAAAAAGAATTAATACATCAACATGAAACTTGTAATACTGGCTTATAATAATAAGATGCAGCTGTAAGACAAGGTGCATTACTCTGAAAGCAAATTTCTTGGAGTTTTGCCCCTTTTGAACCTGAATTTTTGTTAAAATTGGTTAGTGAGTAGAATATTTTTAAAATACCTGCTTACCACTGAGCTTTAAAAAGAAGGATATTATTTGGTTGTGTTTATGTTGTTTCACTACGTTGACACTACTCCACACTTTAACGGCGTCACAACGTAATTCCAAACGTTGTCACAACGTCACAGTGCTTTCTGGGTAAATACGGCTATGTTTACAGGCACACGTGTATTTAAGGTTTTCGAAGTCTAATACGAAGTGTAAAGGATCGTATTTTAGATATTGTCATTCTTTTGTATATCCATTAAGACATTTACAGGTGAATATTTAAAAACTTTTACCGTCAGTTAAGAGAGTTACAACCATTTTTGTTCCTCTACCCGTAACGTAAAATAGTACCTCTAAATCAAATGAAGTCGCCTTTATGAAATTGGTCTATCTCTCTAACAGATGATACAATAAATGCAAGTATGTGTATAAGTCTAAGGGTAACCAATGTTTAATTCAAATTGTTTATACGATGTTTGGAATTACTATGTTGCAGAAACAGTGAAAAATGTAACCCAGCCCCTTTAAGATTTAGTCAAGATTTTAGCCTTTTACCAAAAGTAACAAACTGATAAATATCAGTAAATAAACATTAACCCAGGGAAACAGCTGGAATTTTCTCAACATTAACTACTATATTTTGTATGTGTGTATAATGTCTACACCAAATTTTTTAAAAAATCACCGTCCGGTTTTGAAAAAATTGTGTCAGAAATCTATAGTTACTTGATTGTCTTTAATTAACGATGTATAAATTCCACTAGACAAAAAAACTTCGGAATAAATATTTTCTTCCATATTACTGTATAAATTCATGTTTTTAATACGTAACATTATCTAAAAACTAAAAATAAAAGGAAAAAAAGTATGGTCCCAGTGGGGTTTGAATTCATGAAATTGAGTACCATTCAAAATGGAGGTTTCGAATTAGAGATTGAAATTCTTAATTGCATTTTTAATTAGAAGCAAACCGTAAATACAAGATTCACCAAAAAATTTCTCCAGGACTTTGTACAAACTAAATCAAGACAAGGCTGGCCCAATTATAATTATGCATGTACTCACGTATATATATATATATATATACAGTATGATGTTCTTATGAATATTATGAATTTAAAAAAAATGCCATTGACTGCGTACGAACCATTCACGTCTGCTTCATGTAAAATGTGAGGTATCTGCATGCCACCATATCCATTACATCACGATTCTGGTTCTCGTGAATGACACTTGTCTACATCTTTAACATGATTCTTGGCAATAGTTAACGATGATTACATTTACAATGGCATCGTCCAATATTCCTTGACAATGCAGAAATTGAGCTATACATTATGAATCTCATGATATTCAATGGCGTAGCCAGAAACAAATTTTAGCCAAGGCACTATAAGGACTATAGGGGGTCTTAGGGCATGTCCCTCCCGGAAACTGTTTCCCTATAGCGTATCTGGTGTGTTTTGGTGGCCACGTAAACCATGTTTTAATCAAAACTTATCCCAATCATGGACGGTATATATGGCAGTTTTGCAACAATGAAGTTATACTTGCGCCATACATTATGTATGAACATTCTTTGCTGAAATCTACAACAAGCGATAGAGTATCTTGCAAGGGTTATACATTCCTAATGCGTTCTAGTCATTATAATGCAATCTAATGAATGGTAATAAGACGGAATTAATTGAGCAAATTATATATTTTATTGATCTACAAATTAGCCGTGCCTCAGTGGGGTCTCGGCGCTGATTAGATTTGAAGTGGTCGTTTTATTTACAAATGTATGAGGATCGTCCATAAAAGTTCGTATATTTTTTGAGGCCCCAACAGGGTAACCCCGTTTATTTCACCCCGTAATAGGTATGAGGGGGTCGGGGTCATCCCACCTTCATACCTTACATTTAATTTCATGATAAATATTTACTATTATATGGTAAAACTACTACATGTATAATGAACATAATATATATATGTTTATCTATAATTTATAAAGTGAAATAAAGCAAAAATAAATGGATTATCTTATAATGGGATATTAGTAACAATATTTTGTAGTTATTCAATCAGGTGGCTGACAATTGACCATCTTTCTTTTTCAAGTTCGATCATATTTGTATTTTTATAAATGTCCCAAGCTAGTTTTAGATTACCTTTAAAACCAATACATGTAGGTAAAATATTTTTTTCTTTTTACCAAATATATATATTTTTTCATTTCCAAAAACAAAATATCATATTTAAAATCACTGTTTTCTGAACCAAAAATAAATGATTTACAGCATAATATCTTATCAAAATTATGTATGTTGTCTAAAGTTCGTATATTGATGTGATGGGAATAAAGAATTGTCATGACAAAAATTGACATCTATAGACTTAACTCCTATTTTTGAATTGTCACTTTTACTCGTAGTCACTGGATACGAGTTACCATGGCGACCCTAGTCAGCGCCTACGGAGCACTTTATATAGTTAAGCGGGTACATTTTGTTGTAGATCATAGTTTGTAAAAAAGTGCATGGAAATGTACAGAAAGACGTATATCTGTTCTGCGCGGAATTCGGTTATTATGTCGTTTTGATTTTTTTTCATTCAGTACTTCCAAAAACCTATACTTAACATACATAATAGAGGTATATAATTGGAAACTAACACACAGGTACCTAACATAAGTATGTACTAATTAATCTCTATTGCAATGATTTACTCGCTGTTTGTGCATCCCGTCTTATTATCAAGTAATAAGCAATTAATGCTTTATATATCGTTGATTGTTTTCTATTGTTGTAGATGGCTGAGTTATGCATGTGGTTTTCTATATACATTACATATTTGTTTAGCCTAATACATCATTTACAATCTGAAGTCACAATTTGACCGGGGAAACAAGATTAAGTATAGCTATTCGTTCAATCAAGCCTACATTTATCATTTTTATCAATATGTTCATATTGTCTGTGAAATATGAATCTGCAATATTTACTTTATATTAATTAAAAGTTTTTATTCATCATATCAACAGAAAACAAGAGGGTCACAATGGCCCTATATCGCTCAACAAAGTATTACTGCATTAAACGTGAAGAAATAAGGTAAAAGGGTATACACACCGTGGTCGAGTGGTTAAAGTCACTGACTTCAAATCACTGAAACCTCTCACTAATAGAGGATTGCGGTTCCGAGGCCAGCCTCCGACCATGTCGCTTTATGTGAGAAAATAGGCTGTTGCTAATTAAGGAAGGAAGTCTAGTACTGGTTCGTTCTTCCCAGGTGCGATGGTTATGTGTACTATCAGACTCATATGACCCTGACTGTTGAAAAGGGGCGTAAAATTCAATTAAAACAAATTAAAATTGGAATTATTTTTAGAAGCGAAGCGAGAGCATCTAGAGTGATGACACATTCTGTTTTCTACTTACAATAATCTGACGCCTCTTACCCATACATTCGCAGTGAATAAAGTACCACTGGTAGAAAAAATCTACCGAATGCAGTTTTGATACATGTTGGATATATTGCAGGATTATGTTGATTCTGATAGCATGGGGAATAATCACATTGTTTTGGCAATTCAAACTGTAAAACAAACAGGTTTCACAATTCTGTATTATCCGCACAAAAGTTTCATCCGCACAAAATTCATTAATATGAAGGACAGTAAATAGGGCGCGTCGCTACTACGCTCGGTAATCGCTAAAAGTCAGTAGCAGAGCGAGGACACCAGTAGAGTGATGTCACGTTATAAGCCGCTATTGGATAGATATAAAACACGAATAGACACGATCTAGCAAAATGAACTTCTTATTTGCGAGATGGATTTGCATTTTTAATTTAGCTTCATTAAAAACAACTTGAACATAAATGAATTATTATCATAACGTAATTATAAATAACACGTTTATCTGAATTCAATGCGTTTTAATAATTCTCTCAGGACAGCATCCCTAGAACTTTACGCGGACACTCAACCACATCGCTAAAGGGTTAACCCTGGTGTAGGAAAAATTCTACCCTATTATTACATAAATGACATTTTAAGAGTCGTGTGTGCTATTACAGTGGACATTTTACTTTTAGCTTCAACAGAATTTAGAGCATTTCAAGCCAAGTGGACAACTACCAAACATCTGTACATCTACCACGTATTATCTAACTTATTTTAACGTACGCTTCCGACAGTACTTTCAGTGCTTTGATTTCTATTAGCTTTGGTAGAGCTTCACGCAATGAACATCACTGTAAAGTTTTGTTGAAATTGGCTCAGTTGAGCTAAAAACGACAGGCGTATTATGCTGGGCATATATACCTGATGCAACGCCATTGTAATGCACATACTCGTCGTAATTGATTGCAGACAGTACTGTACAAACACTAGATACTGGGATAATAGGTTGAAAGAATGGCGGCTAAATACACCTCAAGCTATTCAAGAAGTGATCAATCGTATCGTGAAATAAACTGTAAAACTTTAATCGAGTGTCTAAAGGACCACACAGAGAAAAAGGCTGATGAAGAAGCGTTTGTGTTTGTATCAACAGAGGAACCTCGACAATGTATTACATGGAAACAATTATACGATCGTTCGTGTCTGGTCGGCAAATCCTTGATAAATTTAGGAGTTAATAGTAAAGAATTCGTGGCAATAAATCTCAGGACTTGCCCGGAATCGCTTTATGCAACTTTTGGAGCTATGATGGCAGGAGCGATTCCTGTGAATGTCTCGTTCACTTACACAGACGGAAGTGACGTCATTGCTTTAATGGAGAAGCTGAAATGTTGTACCGCTCTAATAATGGATCCTGGTCTTGATGACATAAACTGGGAAATAGTGAAGAATTTTCTAGATGAATATGATCGCAGTGGTTTTACAAAAAGCAGTAAGATGCCTTCCCTTAAGTTACTTCTTGGACATGCATTTGAACAGACTGATGCTTGTGTCTAACCTTTTCTAGATCTGCTAACGGAATGGCCGTTTAACGTAAAACTCCCAGAAATTGCTCCTGGTGATGTTGCCACTCTGTTTTATACATCTGGAAGTACAGGAATGCCAAAACTGGTCGTATTTACACACGACAGCCTTGCTCGGGTGGGTGAAAGTGATTATGTTTGGATCGATCCACGATACAGATGTTTCAATGATCTACCTTATACATGGATCGCTGGGTTTCCTATGTCGGTGACTACCGGAATGACCAGAGTCACAATATCTGGTTTCGACAAGTATCCAGAAAAAAGACTGTCATTTATAATTGAAACTATCCGCAAGGAAAGATGTACATCAGCAGGCGCTTTGCCTTTGTTGTTGAATGAACTGATTAGTCACCAGGTATGTACGTGCATAAATGCTTCAGCAGTTGCCTGTGTTACATTCATTTTAGTTTTACTATTAATATTTTATATAGTGTACACAAAACAAATACATTTCTACATGAATCTATTATGATGACTGCTTCCTGTTTTATTCGTCTTAATTCGTGTTTGAGTTAGTTAATACGTAAATATA
Organism: Lutraria lutraria; assembly: GCA_964023205.1. Lineage (NCBI taxonomy): Eukaryota > Metazoa > Mollusca > Bivalvia > Venerida > Mactridae > Lutraria > Lutraria lutraria. Next base: position 26,153,089 of record OZ026847.1, read on the forward strand.
CAACTCCAACATTCATATAAGGTATCGGGAGCTGATGTCTTGTCATATCAAGTTTCACCAATGAAACTGAAGTAAATAAAAGTGCAATTGATTTGAAACAAATATTACATTTGGTTGGTATTCTATTTACCAACGTAGCACGTAATAAACAAATTTTTGAACAACAATAACTACTCTGTATATAAAATATATTACACAAATAACCTTAAAATAAATATATATGTATAATGCAGGGAACCGTGTCTCAGACTTTTTATAACGTCCCGTGTTCGTTAGATACTGAGTCCCGCTGTTTATTACATAATACGCCATAAATAAAAATGATAACAAGTATCAAAATTCTGAGGTACCCTTTCAAAATACCGAAACCGCTTTGAAATCCATCATCAAATAAGGCGACAATCTTAATTCGAAAATGACACCTACTGTGTTATTTTTGTAAGCGAGCAATTAACAATTGGAAGTGTCATATCATGATACATGTAACCAATTATTGTCATTGACAAATTAATACTACCATATCGAACCAATACAATGCACGACACATTAGAGGTTGTTAACGCTGATAAAGCAAAGTCGATAAAGGGAATAAAACACTATTTCTGCGCGTTCGGTCAGGATATGTTGTTGCGTGGTATTAAAATATGATATATGTTTGTAAATAACTTAAAATATTATTTTACTTTTTCAAGCGTATTAGGTCAGGCTCGACGCTTTAACTACTTGGACCGTATTTGTAAAGTTTTGTTATTTAAGATTTTCTGAAAGTTTGACTTCAAATCCATGTTACCTGTTTATTTCGTTTCCCTTATATGTAGTACACTGGCTTTCATTCTGTAGGAATCCTTTCGTATATAACTCTCCGGCGAGCTGTTATCACAAAAGATGTTTATTCAGCTCCCCCTGGCGCCCTATTCGCCGAATATGTATACCGTACTAAATAAAACTGTATTAGGAGTAGTTCTTGCCTTTCCTCGACTTGGTATGAGCTTATTTCCGTGAACTGCTCCACAATTTAAATAATGTTATTCATCGAATAGAGCTACTCCGAGGAGATATATTCGAAACGATCCCTAAAGGGTGTGACAGAGCTAAAAGGTTGCGTGTGTGTTCAATAAATACAACACAAGGGAAACGAAACTGAAATACGTATGATAATTATAAATTCTAACGTGATTTAGAATTCGTAGGTCAATATATATATATATTTTAACTCAGACCAGATTCAGACCAAACAAACTGATTTGTTGGAAGAATTGGTGATTAATAACTAATAGATGTACTTAACAATGAAGTGCAATATAGAATCAAGCTTCCTCTGTAACTTAACTTCCATAATGGTCTAGTTACCTTAATATTTTGCTTGTAGTATTTTTGTTTTTGTGTTGTAATGTGCTTTAAGACGTTTCTTAAACATTTCAGATGTCAAAAAAGTCGACATTTATTCTTAAAATAAATCTTAAAGATCGTCTATAAATAAGACTATTCTAAGATATTTCTCAGATTTAAGTACAAAAAGACAGATTTAAGCATAAAATTAAGAAAATCATAAATTAAGAAGCTGTGTAAATACGTCCCTGATTTAGAACAAAATATTCATACTCATGTAGATATTTGTCATTGTTACAGGACATTCACTTTTGAAAGATTGCACCGTATATTTCTGAGCCAAAAGATTCTTTTGAAATACAAAAACATGTAAACAATCATTTACTCAAGAAGTTATTATTCTCTACTTCATTTCAGGATGATCTACCATCTGATTGGCCGGTGCAAGTATTGATGACTGGTGGACAGCCAGTCAACAAGGATTCCATAGTGGCCAAAGACAAAATATGCAAATCACTTTATTGTTTGTATGGTACGACCGAAACCGTATACAACATGCAATACAAAGTAGATAACCCAGAAAAGTTTATGAACTACTCGTGCGGAAACATTTTAAAACTCAAAGACCTAGAAGTAAAAATAGTTGATGAAAGTGGTGAAGTAGTTCCAGTCAATACGCCAGGAGAACTGTATATACACAGCCCTACGTTTTTTCGGGAATATTTCAATGATGAAGAAAAGACGCGCCTCGCGAAAACAAATGACGGTTGGTTTAAAACAGACGACATTGGCGAGATGAACGAAAATGGAGAGTTTTTCGTGAAGGGTAGGAAATCTAATATCATTAATTGTGGAGGTATTATGGTCGCTCCTGAAACATTTGAACAAGTGATAAAAATGCTTCCAGGGGTGCAATCTGTTGTTGTTGTACCTGTTCCTGATCCAGTCGCTTATCAAGTTATCTGCGCGTGCGTTATCAGGAAGGTTGGAAGTCAAACTACGGAAGACGAATTACGCCATCTGTGTGAAGAACAACATGCTGACAAACCAGGGCTGTATACAGTGTTACCTAAATTTTACATGTTTGTTGACAAATTCCCAGCAACAAGTACCGGCAAGATCAATCGAAAATTATTGGAGAAAATGGCTGCAGAACTATTTCTAAATGCATAGAACTTTAAAGTCGGCTGATATTGCCCCACCGCCCCACAGCGATTCGGAAAATGTGTCGCCTAATCAAAGCAACCTTGTCGGAAACATTATTCGAACCTGTTATGTTTTTAATTCTAAACGGATATCAGTTGTTAATATTCGGTAACATTTACTTTTGTATGTTCGATGTTTCGACGATATTTCGTCCATTCTCAAAATGATGATAATTTCATAAAATACAGACTTATTGTACGGCGGCGGAAGCCCGCTGTACACTCTGGAATGCTTATATTTAAGTGGCAATGCAAAATCGCAACTTCTTGCGCGAAGCAGATTCAGTAACAGTACCCGAAATATTCCGAAATATCCGCAATGGTCATCACGTGATATAAACAGAAATAGAGCGAGGTTACGTGTTACTCACACCAACTAGTGTTAGCTTGATGACGCAGTCGCTATTTATAGTCTAAGAATGGAGCGAGCTCGATAAACAACGACGGGAATGAATCTGCCCATCTGTCAATAAATGCAGCCGAAACTCTTTATATCAAAGGACTTAGGAAAAATTGTTCGATCTAAATGAACTTCGATGTATAAATTATTAGAGAAATTCGCTGTGTTTATTATCGGTGTGTTGTAATAATCATTTAATCGTGTTATAAGATACGGAACACGGTATTTATACGTTTCGATGTATTTATTTTAGCAACATGTCGCAAATAAACAAAACATCATAAACATATTCACACAGACTAATTTTATAATCGCGAGCGTGGACACTGACTTGTTTACGCAATTGTCGTTAATTAAATATCGATTTCGGAGCTCAATACAAAAAATGTCCGATCAGTTGAGAAATGATGACTTAATTGGTTCGACATAGACGGTCACTTTATGGTTCGATATAGATGGTCACTTTACAGTTGAAAATCTATGTTTGGGACCGTTATACCAGGTTTTTACGACAACGTACCCTCAGACAACGGAGTATATTATTTTTGGAGACTTTATTTAAATATTTTATATGCATTCCAGCAGATATTGCAACGTCTGATACATCGAGGTGACAGTTTCCCCTGATTTTAATTTTAGGGTGGAAACAGGGACTACATATAGAGTACCTCGTGAACTGTAGAACCATATGGCCAGATTCATGAGATCATGAAACATCAACGGCTTGTATTTTTGATCGAGTAGATGATCACTTTAGTTTCGGGATCAGTTAAGTCAAAATAACAAATTCGTTTGATCTGAAACTTCGCACATCCTGATAAAAAATGCTACATAGCCCACATTCTAGTATTGAATTGCCATCAGGATTTTCCGTCCCAATACATTTGCGAACAAAAGTGTTATTTTATCAACTAGATTAAGATTTGGTATATTTTCCACGTTATGTTATCAAATCATAATATTTCCTAGATATACGTTATGAATGTAAATTTAGTCTAGGACGATTCATTAGCGGATTACGACATGATGGGTAACGTAATTCACAGTAACGTAATTCACAGTAACGTAATTCACAGTAACGTAATTCACAGTAACGTAATTCACAGTAACGTAATTCACAGTAACGTAATTTACAGTAACGTAATTCACAGTAACGTAATTCACAGTAACGTAATTCACAGTAACGTAATTCACAGTAACGTAATTTACAGTAACGTAATTCACAGTAACGTAATTCACATTCACTACTTCTAAGTAATTCATTGAATAAGAAGTATCAATCATCATATAATAATATTATGATCTTTTCTTAAACCATATGGAAAGCAGATTTGAACAGAAGTGAAGGTTACATGGTTAAACACATGCTTCTGCTGTGTGGTGCCTGGCAACGTTCACATCATCACTAATTCACATAACATCTTGCTTGTGCGAAACACACTTTTAGCAAGGCTTTGGTACCTACTATTAACAAGGTGTGGTTATTTACGTTTTGATATTATGATCTACATATCTCAGTGATATAGAAATAAATGTTTAGTGGCTTTTTATATTGTTATGTATAGTAGATTTCAAATGGTAACTGAATTCACATGAATTTCTGACTCAAGCCTATTTCATCTTCAAAAATATTATGTTATCGTGTATTTTCATGTATAGAATATCACGAAATGCTGGTTCAATGTACACTAGAATATGGGTCATATTTGAATGAATTTAACCTATAAATGTGTAGTCTACGTAATGCACCATGATCACTAGTCACATCATATTAGTAGTGGGACAGGTGTTTTTCGCTATATGTTGTGTTTGACATGCTGAAAAAAGTGTATACACGTGTATATTTTTATTATAGTTGAGAACTTTCATAAAATACAACATTAAGTTTGGAAACAAGAGATATTTCGTGTCCACAAGATCGACAAGACACTAAATATCTTTAATTGTTCAACTTAACGCGATTTGGCAGAACTAGACATCAAAACTTGGCGTGGTTTCAATTATTGATCCGTAAACGAAGTAGAATTTTGATTGGCTTTCAAAATAAAATGGGATGCATCAATTAATTCGTTGATTACATGAGCGGATAATGATCTGACCGTTTTATTGTTATTTGCTCTCTTAAAAAATCCATAGCGGGTGTCATTTTATATTAAAGATTTTATTGAAAGATGGATTTCATAGCGTTTTTCTCTACGGAGCACCCAAAGTGACATTTGCATTTTAAGGATGATTTCATTATTAGGAATTAGAAAATATCATTTCATTATAATTACGAAATAGTATTTGTGATGCAATAGACGCACATGGTTTTTTTAATTGTGTGTGGACGAAGACATGGACCATGGTGGTGTCATGTTACCTTTATGATTTTGCACCCAGTATGTGACCCAGGGTTTTATTGTCCCCTTGCTGTATGCTACCTTCAGTTAAATAAAATATGTTAATTTACATTGTTTTTTTATTCTTTATAATATCCTCTCCTGAATGTCCATTATTAATGCGTAGGTATTTGCTATAGCCTATGTCTGACATCAGTTCATTGTATTGGTGTCATGATTCTGCATTCAATACTAAAATTAAAGACCAAGTTTGAAAATATTTCATTTTGTGACTATGGTAACAAAAGAGTAAATAAATCGAGTAGATTTCATCAGGCGACAACTTGCCTGTAACGCAATTTAACTCGAGACTATTCAAAGAATAAGGAGGGTTTCTACAAGTTTTACAAGTTTACAAGTTTATTTCGTAAATAAAGGCCACCGGCCCAAAATACATACATATATATACATGTTCACAAAGTTATTTAATATATATTGTTGTGTCCACAGCAAATTTTAAGAAAAAGTCTCAAGGATACTGAACAAAAGTATAAGCATATAACGATGTACCATGATCTCATGAAATAGGAAATATGTCAACATTTTCTCACCAAAGTTAAAATATGAATACGTTTCTACAAATGTAAATTGTCTAATTTAATGCCATAAGATATTCTATTGTAATGTATCAATGCACTGCATTAGGTTTGAAACATATAGTGCTACTTTTTTTAAAACAACACGATTTTCATTTCGCATTAAATTTTTAAAATCAAAAGTATCACATCTTCCAGTATACCAATTAAATAAGTATCGTTCTCTTATTTCAGAATATTTTGGACATATAAAGAATGCATGGTATTCATTTTCTAATATCAATTAAATGATTGAAGTGAATGAAGCAATATAAACATATTCTATCAGATCGTTCTATTCCGTAATGTCTTCCTAGTTCGATGTTTAGTTTACGGTTTGAGCATCTGAAGCGTGCAAGTGATTTTCTAAATGAGAATGGTATATCGATGCATAGATATTTTTCAACATTCAATAAGGATTTAAAAGTAACATATGTATCACATCTCGTAGAAGCTGATACTTCACCTGACCAGTTTTGCTTCATGCAGTCATTTATACGCTGTTTAAAAGAAGAGATAAACATATTTAAATCACCAATATCCTGATTTATCCAAACATATCCAAAGCCATATTTATATAGCAATTCTATTATATTTGTAGCCCAATTTTTTCGACCTAAATTATCATGCGACCTTAACATTTTATAACAATTTTTAGGATAACGCGAATCTGACATATGTAACAATTTACACCAGTATTTGATACATTTTGTGTGGTAAATTGTACATAGTGGAAGACGTCCGCATTCTCCCAATACCATACAATTATTGATAGATGAATTTACACCTATAAAATATCTACAGAATTCAACTTGAACCTTTTCTATATCAGAAGAATAACTATGACCCCACAATTCCGAGCAGTAAGTAAGTATTGGAACAACCATTGAATCAAATAATGTAAACATATCTCGATGGGAAAATTGACCAAAAGGGAGTTGATAGCGTTTAATGGCATTTATGGCTTTTCTAGCCTGAGCTGCTAATTTTACTTTAGCTGAGGTCCACGATAGTTTTGGTGTAAAGAGAAGACCCATATACTTATAAACAGAAGTGACGTTTATTTTTGTACCGTTAAATGTCCATATTTCACTGTTACAGTCACCATGTAATCGGCGTCGTCAAGGTTTGGGTAGCAACTTTGGATATAAACCCACTTTACATGTGTGAAATTTGCATATGGATGCGTGCTCCTCGCCAAATGTAAAATGCGATGTGATTAGTAGACACATTTTCCGATATTTAAGTCACACTACAATCTGGTTTCCGACAAATCGCGTTTTACATTTGGCGTGGAGCCTCGACATGGATTCGTCAAGATGGAGTACGCATTCAAAACATTTAGCGGCTGCAACATCTGAATCTGTTTATGGCTCTACATGAGCATACAGGTAGCAGGCGGATTCTATTAATGTTACCTCATATATCACGCCTACTATAAAATACTCTTCTGTCATTGGACGTTTTGACGTCTCGTTGTGACCTTATATAATATTCTATATTAAGGTTACCAGAATATATTGGGTCTGTTATGGAGACATTTATCTAAAGTATTGGGTCTGTAATGGAGACTTTTATTGTAAATGATGAGGGGGAAGGTAGTCTGTGTGATATAATCGTTACAGGGTTAGTAACCTTTGGTCTCGCCCCATATGGTTTTCCACAGAACCATATATCCCGTATCGGGTCAGTTACTAATCCTGTAACTATCAATACTAGGCATCGTAATCTTCAGGTTTCATCGCATATAGCTGTCATAGTACTGTACGCCATTATTCCATGTTTAGCCACGATCGATCGGTACTTCGAACGAACCCGGAATTTTATATATACAGTATATCGGTTGGTTGGATAGATAAATGATTAGGCTGCAAGATGAGTACATGCCTTTTATATTTTTTTTGTCCGGCAGTAAAAAAAATACGGGGCACAACTCTTGCGTGGTAGTTTCGCCAGTATGTAAGACTTCTTTCCCTTGAATTATACGTATAGTATCGTATATATTATATAGTTTATAAATTATAGCGAACAAAATTAATAATCCGTATCCCAATGAGTCATATCACGGCAGTCAGTTGTATGACGCACTTTTCCCGCTATTTCACGACAAAATCACCACACAAATAATTATTTGGCATGGCAGGGATCGAATGCGTGATTCCTGGATTGGCTGACTGCCGCTCTAACTAAATGAGCTAAACGGACCCGGCTAAACCAACAGCATTTGGAGATAATGCGATAATGTATTTCATACAACTTATTAATCAACAGGATACAAGTCAGTCGAGAAGCAGAATAATTTGAAAAAAATGCAGGTCATGTTATATGACATGAAGAATGTTAAGAAGTATAAGAAGACGTATCAACGCTGCATGTATTAAATTTTTTCTTATAGAAAAATGCCCTTTTATACATTTTAATGCAGATTAAACCACTTTCTTGAAATATTTGAGTCTTTGATTGATGAAATAGCTACATCAAATAGCTACAATAAATTATTATATTCGTTATTACGAAATTGCCTAGAAAAAATGAATGTTTTTATCCGTGATGTATTACGTAATTGTCAGCGGGGTTCAGGTTTCAGAATTTCTTTAAAGTCAAAATATCACAATTGATTGACAGATGTTATCAAAAATCTGATGCACTGGTTCCCTGCATCATACATTTATAGTTTTTAAGTATAACTGTTGTAATGTATTCCTATATACAGAGTAGTTATCGTTGTTCAAAAACCTGTAAATTACGTTCAATACTGGATTATAGAAGAACAACTAAAAATAAAATTTGTTTCAAATCACTTGCAATGGATTTTAAATCTATAAAAAAATACACCCTTTAGAAGAGCTTTATGCAAGGAACATCCCTGTAAAGCTTCATTGAAATTGGCCAACTGCTTAAGAAGGAGATTTTATTTAAAGCAATTGTTGACGGAGGCACAGATGGACAGACAACAGAAGATGGACACAACACGACTTTATCCCCTCTTGACTATAATGCTAGATTCTCATTATCACGATTCGCATTACAATTGAAATCGTGGTCTTAATCGAGGTCCAATTGTGTTGGTCCTATCAGAGCTTATTAGATCTTCAGTTCATTCATGGTAATTGTGTTTATCGTAGATCTTTTTAAACACAGGTAATATGAAATTATGAATTAAATTAACCTTGATTGAAGCCTTATACAAGGACACAAAGATCGCAAATTCGCGAAAACACATGACATTCACTTAACTTAGTAGCCCTAAGATACAACACAAATAAAACTTGTCAACAATTACATTTCCTCGTTAAACACATCGCAATTTATCAACAAGAATCAACACTTACGAGGTGGTAGTTCATAAACAGGAGTAAACTGTACATCAACATGCGAAGAACTTCCCGTAGGTCTGGACGCTTGCTGATCATCATGATCTCTACAAGGGGACACTAAAATCGAAGCGCTGAAAGCTCCTGAAACATGACTCATTCACAACGTCTCTGTCCGTCTGGACCATCGGTTGTCTTGGCTAAAAAAGGCAAAGAAAGTTAAAAAATATACAAATCAAAATTTGTCTACAGTCAAAAACTTTATCGCATAAAATACACTATCAATGTATTAAGTAATGGACTTTATTGCACACTTTATATAATCATAGTTAGTAACTGGAACTGTTTTGATAAAATCATATTTCTGATGCCTATTGATTGTTTGTACCAAAACAGCTTATCTTTTTATCTTTTATTAACTTTATTTGCTAAGAATTATAATTTATAATGAAATGTCTAATTTCCACCACAAGCTACCAATGTGTGATGCCCCCCCCCCCCCCCCCCCCCCAGGAATTCTTTTTTTTTCACCCTGAAACACTGTTTAGTATTATGTTTATAACATTTTTATAACAGCAAAATAAAGTTTAAAAAATCAGGAATGACAGTTAGGTGTTCAAGTACTACAGTCCAATCCTCCGTAAGCAACTGCCTACTTTTTCACGTAAAGAGATATGGTTGATAGCTGGGCTCGATCCCACGACCCTCTATATATCAGTGAGAGGTTACAGTGATTTGAAGTCAGCGACCTTTACCACTCGACCACGGAGGCGGTTACTACTGCATAGAACGGGGGTTTATCCATTTGTCAAAATAAGAAAATAGGATTATAAGTTATTAGTCAGCATTGTTCAACTTGAATTACTATTGTCCCTTGTAAGCCCAACAATTTGCTTCACAAAATAAGTTCCCAATTTTGAAACTGTTAACGGTTACCCATGAAAGTCAGATCGGGATTCGAACCCGAATCTCCCCATAGCCAATTACTGGTCTGGGTTTCTTTGTCCAATTAAGCTATCTGACCTTAAAATTATAGGTAACTGCAATTCGTTTGTTTTGAAATAAACGATGATTACTAGTAATACAGAATCCCTCTACATAAGTTGTGTTAAAAGTATGAACAGTTAATTAACGGTCCCACGTTTTACCAGAACACCCCTATTACCATCGAAGGACACTTCCGAATCATGGGAATACCCCTGGTAGCTAGATGGATGGATCCATGGATGGATGGATGGATGGATGGATGAACGAAATATGTATTATTATGTTATTGTTCGATGAGGATGTACGTATACGTGCATGGTTACATGCGGTGATTCAATTGATGACCTACAGTCTAGCCTCAATTCTATCTGTACGTATTGTATTAAATTTGCTTATCTAAAACTGCTTTTCTTTATTAACTGACACGCTTTCCACTGTCTATTTAAACTGAATATCGTAGAATTCCAACTTTTTCACGTTTTGTACTGTGGGGTTGTTGCGATCGAACATTTGTCACGGAAACGGTAAGCAGGCGACAATTAGACTAGTAGGGCGTATCGCGGTTTGTCTGGTTCCCTGCATTTCGTAACTACGATAACGCAGTGTAGGGGCTGATATTACCGGGACATATTGGTTTTGTGTTAAAAAGGAGTTTCGGTTGAATTTCGGGTGTTTTGGACATTTAAATATTTCACTTTGTAAGTATTTTATTATTTGCAATTCTTACAAGGTGTTTTGGACTTTAATATATACATTTGTAAGTATTTTTCTCCTTTTGTTATACATGGCTATAAAGTTAGCCATTATATTTAGCATCAATAATTTAAGTAGTAAATATAGACATGATATATAATAATATATAAACCGAACCAAAAAAAAGCAAAAACTTAATTACCGGTGTTGCATGATCTGTGTTGCCACATATCACAGGTACCACAAGATACACTGTGCTGCCTGGGACGCACAGTTTCTCCACTCTAAACACGAATAAGACATTTTTACACGGAATAATACAACACTGATTCGGAAATTCCACAAATGACTCATTGTCACACACACTAATAATATATAACAGTACATTTATCCAGACACTTCAAAAAAGTTATATAGACTCTCTTTATTAACAACTAATGATTTAAATGTAAAAGAATATATTTTTTGATGCCTATACTGTTAAGATAATTTAGTTAAACCGATAGTTTTAGTACAAACCTTTTAGCAATAATTATTTGAGAAACAAAAAGAACATATGAAAGGATATAACTGCAAAAATAAAATTAATTGCAATCAATGACAATAAACGATAATTGTCACACCAGCGATGACAGACTTTATAGTGGAACCTTAATTATTAACAAAACCCCTAGCTAAGTAAAATTGATGGTAAACACTAAATTTTGAATTAAAGTGTTTTTTTTATCTTCTTTAAATAAAATATGAACAAAACAATGTTTATATGACACCAACCTGTTTAATTTTATTACTAATATTACTCGTAATAAATATTTATATGTACATTTGTATTTAAATTTGATAAGGTATAAAGAATTTTATAAAATACCAAGACGCACAATGCTTTGAATTCCACATTTTGCACAAAAGACTGTCCCAAACTGAAATTTGATTTGGGTACCAAACTGATGTGTATGTATATTGGACAGGAACGACAACTCTGTGTAGATATTGACCATTTACGTGACACAAGACCAGGCGGAAATGCTTCAAAATGTCTTAAAATAGCATTTTCCCGATCGCAGCAGCCCCCGATACTAAATTAATTGGAAATCGTCGGAATTTACACTTGTATGTGCAAGTTTTGGTGTGAGAGCGGTGTCGTTAGAATAAAAAAAATATCTAATTGTGAATAGAAGCCAGAAATTATGACGCAAGTGCAATATTTGTTTGAAAACCCCTAAAAATATGTTCTACTTTCGTTTGGAGCTTGTTATCTTCTGGTTATTTATATGTATTGAGAGCAAGAGCGACCGTGGTGGGTGGGGTAATTTTTTCTAAACAAGTGTCTGTGATTTTGCGTATATTATAAGTGAATATCTGAGATAGTGGGTTTACACATTTGTTGTTTTGATAGCACCACTCTTTTGCAGTAGACTAGTTATACTTTATTGCTTTGTTAAATTTTGATTGTTGACAAAAAGTATGTCGCTTTCATCATTTTATTGTTTGTGACATACTTGTTGTTTTTACTGCAATCTAAAATCAGTTTTCGTATCAAAGTACCTAAATCATGTTCATAGATAAAATACATGCGAACCAGGTGTATTCATAACAATAATCCAAAACACCAAAACACAAATCATGAAAAATATGTACATTTATGTAAATGACAATGGTCATTGAACCTAAAAGAATACTCCGTGTAGTAAGTACTTAACTGTGAACATTTTGAAGTTTTATCATTTTTACAATGTATTGTTCTTAAGATTTAATCCGAAACACAAACAACTATATATCTTTCAAATTATTTATGTCGATCAATTTTTGTTTAGTCAAAAAGCTCATTTGTGCACCATTTCATATTAATTAACCGTTCACATTTAAATCTAAAGTTCTAAAGAACTTTAATATTATGTCACAGACTGTTTATATATGTTTATATAATATTGTTTAGCTCAAATGATTCATGCTGCAATTACAGTTGTTGTTCTAACTTTTTATACAATCATTTTCTGTTCTTTTTTCATTTTCAATAAAGTGAAATACATTGTATAAAAATATCCAAACATAGTTAAAAAATATCTCATTGTAAACATAGTCCAGGAAATTCATTTAAGAATGTTATGCATAAACAATGAAGGTATATATCCAATCCAAATAAAGATAGTTACAGACAAACATAGGTTACTTTCACATGTATTTCAACGTATATGTATGTATAACGATTCATCTATGTCGGCAACATCTTAGACATGTCGTATCTGGCCTTTTCCCATAGAAATCCTAAGCTTCGCTTTGAAACTGCATTTTGTTCGGATGGTATGTGATCCATTTTTCGTCTTCCAGCAAGTCGTTTTCTTTCAGATGAGTCCAAGAGGGTGGTTTCTTAAAAAGAGAAAAGTAATGTTATGTAAAAACGTAATGCACAGTAAACATTGTAGATTTCTCTGTAAATTTCTATTTAATGTCTTAGAATTAAGGATTATAATGATCCGTCCTAAAAAACGTGTACGTTGAATTCAACAATTTTAATGTAGAGATTTATTGTTGGGAGTCATTACTATTTTGTATATGATTTAATTATATCACGGCGGTCAGTCTCTTTATACATACTTCCTGGGTAAGTTTAGCATTCCTGAAACCAGAACATAGTTATTGCCACTGACCCGCTTGAATCGAAGGTAATTTTAGACATTCTTGAAGTTGCTCAATTGATAACCATTTTCTTTAAAGGGAAAGGCTTAAATACCCCAGATGATGTCCAATCCAAACAATAAACACAAAGTTCGGCTATTGACAAAAAATGAGCCGCGTCGATCATGTTATAGAGATGAGGTGCGTCTTTTCATTTCTTTGAAACTCATTTTTCTTGACAAATATATATCCGGAAGAACTTAGACTTTAGCACAAGACGTTTTCCATGTATTCTGTACGTTCTGTTCAGAAAACGCACGAAAATAATTCCAAAATGTGGGCAAAACCAAGGAAATTGCATTCTGAGGCGAGTCGTTTCTGTCAAATTTGTGCAAAATATTGCTCGATTCGATTTCTAAGACTGGGATAACTTTGGTTTAAACAAAATGGATTTTTATGTATTATACATCACCAGAAGCGGAAAATTGAGTAGCATGTTATGGTAAAAATATATTTACCAACCTTTTTAAATTAAAAAAGAAAAAGACTAACGATTACCTCAAACTTCACAAAATGGCGCCCGTTTGTTTACAAATCGAGGAAACGACGCGATGTCGATTCTCCACCCTGAGATAATAAAAAACATGGTCAATACAATGTTAATTTGAAACGACGTACTTGCATTGCAATATCAAGATATGATAAAGGTTTGAGTACGATGTTTATAAACGAAAATATGATGAACAAAACAATTGATGTAAAGAGAACCACTATAACAAGTTACCATTTGAGTCGTTGTTTCATTCAAATATAAAACAATATCTATGATCTGACCATGAACTAAATGCAATAATTAGAGTTCAAGCCCTTTGAAAGAGTGCTTCTGCCATTTTCTTTAATGCTCTCAGGTCGATCTTTCCAGTATGTGTTTCGGGGAATTTATCCAGAAACATGTAATATTTAGGCAACACTGTAAATAGCCCAGGCTTATCAGCATGCTGCTCTACACACAATTTACGCAGTTGCTCTTCAGTAACCTGACTTCCACTTTTTCTGATGACGCATGCGCACACAACCTGGTAAGCGATCGGATCAGGAACAGGTACAACAACAACAGATTCCACCCCTGGTAGCTTTTTTATCCCTTGTTGTAGAATTTCTGGAGCAACGTTCATACCTCCGGAAATAATCATGTTTGATTTTCTACCACTCACGAAAATCTCCCCAGTTTCGTTCATCTGACCCATGTCGTCTGTTTTATACCAACCGTCATCAGTTTTCACAAGACGCGTCTTTTCTTGGTCATTGAAATATTCACGAAAAAGTAATGGAGAGCGAATATAAAGTTCTCCAGTCGTATTTGTTGGAACTGTTTCACCAGTGTCGTCAACTACTTTTATTTCTAATCCTTCGATCGATAATAGCTTTCCGCATGAGTTTTCGGTGAAATTCTCAGGATCAGCAACCATCAATTGCGTTATACATATGGTTTCAGTTGATGCATACACACAACAAAGTGATTTACAGAGTTTGCCGATACATTTACTTAAGTCCTTGGTGATTGGCTGCCCACCAGTTATTAGAACTTGCAGTGGCCAATCAGGTGGCAGGTCATCCTGGAAATGAATTACAATTACATGTATAGTACAATAAAATATGAATTTCAGTGCAATCTCTCCAAAGCAACATCGTTTGGGAGTATTAGCAAAGTTATGTTGTAGTTGAGAGGTTGTTGCTCTAGAGAGGTCAAATTAATAGTTAAATTGTGAAGTGGGAAAAAATCATGATGTTGCTGAAGGGAGGTTGTTGCTCATGCGAATGCCACTCTGGAGAGGTTGCGCTGTTCTACTAAACTATCCATTCTAATTTTAATTGTAATCTACTTTAATGGCATCGCCAGCTTATTTATCACCATGTAACTGAACTGGTTGTGGTATTCAAGTAAATTGAAGGACCGCAGTTCTACTCTTTGTATTTATATGACATATACATGTATACGTATTAATTCACAACAGCATAAATAAGCTTTACATTTACCAAATGCATGTTCATGTACATACAAAGATCTTTGTATTATTATATCATCATGTAATTGATAAATCAAATATCTTTCATTTACTGATCTCATTCATTTCAAATAAAAATCATTACATTATTTTATAACTTTATAAAGTCAGTTCTTAAGTTCAAACAGAGATAAAGCGTTGTACGTTGGACCTCATAGTCTAGTCTTCAAACCAGTTGAAACTTTGCTTGCATCCTTATAGTGTCCTTTAATAAAGCAATACTAACTGGTAACAACGGGAGGAATCTATGTGAGTGATTACATTATCTAGAATAAATCAATAATCGTTCGAAAATGAATAAGTGTAAACCAAAAGCAAGTGATATGTAAACACAACCAGAATGTACATACCTGGTAATGCATCAGCTCATTCACTAGTAAGGGCAAAGCCCCGGCTAATGTACAGCCTTCACTGTTGATTGTATCAATGACAAAAGAAGCCCTGTTTTCAGGCGACCTGCAGAAACCTGATATTGTAACTCTGGACATTCCGGTAGTCACCGACAATGGAAATCCACTAATCCACGTGAATGGCCTGTCATTGAAACATCTGTAACGCTCGTCTATCAAAAACAAATCGCTTTCTGACATTCGAACAATGCTGCCATGTGTTAAGACAACCAGCTTCGGTATTCCTGTGCTTCCAGATGTTTGAAAAAGAGTAGCAACATCATCAGGCGCGATTTCCGGGAACGGAATATTGATATTGGTTTCTTTGAGTAGATCTTGAAACGGTTTGATATTGTTGTCGACACCGGTATGTTCAAAGGCATGCCCGAGTAGTAATTTCAGAATGGGCATTTGGTTACTTTTCACAGTACCACTATAATCATACTCATCTACTAATCTGTTCATTATTGTCCAATTTATGTCATCAATACCAGGATCCATTATTAAAGTAGTACAGCATTTCAGCTTCTGCATCAGAGCGATGACGTCACTTCCGTCGGTGTAAGTGAACGAGATACTGACCGGAATCGCTCCTGCCATCATAGCTCCAAAAGTTGCATAAAGCCATTCCGGGCAAGTCCTGAGACTTATTGCCACGAACTCTTTACTCTTAACTCCTAGATTGATCAAGGATTTGCCAACCAGACATGAACGATCATATAATTGTTTCCATGTAATACATTGTCGAGGTTCCTCTGTTGATACAAACACAAACGCTTCATCGTCAGTCTTTCTATCCATATGATCCTTCAGACACTCAATCAAATTCTTATTCTCAGTTTTACGATAAGAAGAATCGCGCCTGAAATAACTGAAACTGTACTCAGCAGCCATTGTCTCAATTCGTTTGTAAGAGTGTCCGTATGTTTCCTGATTTAATAGCTAAACTAAACAACGATAAATATCTTCATCATGTTTAAGTTAAGTGAATATCCTCGACCTATACTTGCTCGTGAATTCAACATGTTTATGGCGTGAACTGATACGAAACGGTAGATAAGTGCAAACAAGGCCACACTAAATTAATCTTCTGCCTGTCGGATTTAGCGCACCTACTGTCCATAAAATGAAAAAGTTTTAATTGTTCCAAATTATTAATCGTATTTTTTTCACATTTCAACACCAATTCTGAAAGTCCAAGGTAATGGGGAAAGCTGCATGTAACAATATTTACAAGTTAGTATATACATGTACCTAGTATACAGTATTTTCGTG
Source organism: Lutraria lutraria (assembly GCA_964023205.1). Classification (NCBI taxonomy): domain Eukaryota; kingdom Metazoa; phylum Mollusca; class Bivalvia; order Venerida; family Mactridae; genus Lutraria; species Lutraria lutraria. The sequence goes on from OZ026847.1 coordinate 26,170,319, forward strand.
AAATAGAAAGTCGTTACAATTTGCATGATTACTGTGTCACGTGTGTTGATAGGTTTAATAAAGTTGAATCTTTATTGCAGTGTCACGTTGTCAGTGCTTGCAACGATTTAATTATTGGTTCATACTGTAACAAATAGTGTAATGGAGGCATTAATTTTGAATACGCTGTATATTAAGTCAAGTAGGTTTGAAAATCAATGCGTACAAGAAGGTACTGTGGTAGCAGACGTATTTCTTGTTTATCTCATTATAAATTTCAGTTAAAATCCAAATTTCTACATTTAATTTCTCTAGTTATACATCTAAATCCCTAGACGACAGTTTTCTTACATAATCAACTTCATGTTTTATGCCATTTATCAGACACTATTTTCATCATTCACACACATTTATGTGACGATTGCAGGCTTATTAGAGAATGGTTTGTATCAAGCTATGTCAGTGGTTAGTTAATGATATGCATGGTTCTAAAAATAGTAATCTGATATGAGTTACACCAGACTTGATTTGTCTAATGGGAAACAATTAGTAATATTTAAGAGGGACATCAAATTGCATTAAAATAGAAAAGTATTGTTCAAATTAATGCAATCTTAAAGCTTGACAACAGCGAAAATGAATACAAATGTAGTCTTTATTTCTTCAAAATAAATATATTGTTACGATCCAGAGTAAGGCCTTTCTACAATAGTACATAGGTCTACGTACAGTTGGATGTATCATACAGCCCTATAGTTGATAAGCTGGCTCACCCTTGGTGTTTGGTTCGGTAACTGTCTAATAAGATTTTACTTATTCAAATTAGTTCATTACTCTGACACAAAACAGGCGGACGAATAGGCGGACCAGATGACCAAAACCTATATGTATATTTTATGTAATATGCATTTGGTAGTGAGTACCGTACAAGTAATACTGTAGCATAGATTATATAATGTCAACAGGCAGATATATGCACAGACATGTCTGTTCTCTGATAATTAACATAATATTATATATCAATTATACATACCGGTGAGTATTTCATAGTCAGTGTTTCTGCATTCTGTTACCAGTACTAATTAACCATTTTATTGTGGCAGTTACTGCAAGTTTCGTAACATAAACATAAATTATTATAATACATAATATTGAGATTTGATCATGGTGGTTTTATGAAAAGCAATTAAAGGCCTTCTATATTTGGATATGCTAGCTATTGAGCACATCTTTGTTAGCCTCATCCGTTTTAACTTTTAAGATCTTCTTGTCGAAAGCCACTGAAACATGAAACTTCCAGAAATGGTGTCTGTCTGTTTCGAACATCTGGTAGTATAGTGCGATTTTATTAACCTGTCATAGCTACATAATTATACGGTCAATGGTTGCATTTATGTTTAGCTTCGGTGATGTTCGATTACTTTCGTAAGTTATACGATAATTTCCATTTTACCGTTATATCAACACATTGATTGGGACATTCCATAACGGTAAAATTAACTAAAACTATCGATCGACTGTGGTACGAAGCTAAAAATAATCGCATTCAGCAACCGTCTAAGTATTCAGCTTTTACAGGTTTATAAAATCGCACTATAGTTTAGTCTGGTATACAAAATATGTTCTTCTTCTTTTACAATAATGGCTCGTAAACACACTTGACCATAAAGACCATACGTGGGGATCAGTATAGATGACAGCTCTAGAACAAGGCCTCCCAAGCTACTCAATCCACCCAGGAAGATCTTGTACTGTGATAAAAAATGCAAAACCTAAAAACCTTATAGGCAATCGTTAATGTCTACAGTATGTACATGATATGCAGTGTTAGCTTGTTAAAATAACAAAAGCATGTGTATGCTTGGTCTAGGGGGGTAGCACATGCAGCCAAGGCTGACCTAAATCCTGGGATAGTGTCAGCGCTGACTACATGTAATGGAAGAGAGTTCCACACTACAAAAAATGAGTATTTATAAATGTCAGTAGAAGTATATAGGAAACTTGATATATCTGATTGTGGTGATGCCGTGAGTGTTCTGTGTTAAGTATTGATTAATGTCTAGTGCTGCATGTTGGTTTACAATTTTGTAGAATAAGATTAACCTTCTTCTTCTTCTTCCTAGTAAAGTGCAGGGCCCACTCTGAGGCATTGACGCACTTGGACAGGAGAAATGTATGTTCCCACACCTTCGGTTTTACGGGAAATTTTCAATGACAAAGAAAAGACGTACGTGTTTACAAATTGATGGTACTTGATCAGATGAACTATTAAAGGAGAATATTTCGTGAGAGGTAGAAAACTGACTCTTTGTGTCGTGAAAATATAACAGAATACGAGATGTCCTAAAATGTCTTTTATTGTAGAAACCATAAACATCATGTTTAAAACATAGTACTATAGTAACATATATTTTTATCTGGGCTGAAATCTCATTTCAGGAGGCATTTAAATGTAACTCCCAAAATTTTAGAACAGGCTCTTAGAAAGCTCTCAAGTGTGAATGTTGCCGTTGTTGTACCTGCTACCTGCATATCAGCTCGTGTGCGCATGCGCCATACCATAAGTAGGGTTATGTATCGTTGGATTAGTGGTGATCCGATCAAATCCACGATTCAACAATTACGATCCACAAATCGAATCACGAATCTTTTGTTATCAAGTAACCTCTCTAAAACATCAAAACTCCAGTCCTGAAGACAGCTAAAAAATTAGGAATAAAGTAAATCATTATAAATTGTTCTCTGGTTTAAATTAATTTATACGTACTACGTTCCAGTAATTGATTTGCCAGCATCATTATTTAAAGAACCAACTGGACATCTTGGCAAACAAAGTAGTCGGATATGATGGGACAATATTTATTCAGAGAAAGGGATTTAAGAAAAAAGAATACATGCACTTTTAATTTGTTAAAAAACAAGATCGCGAATCACGAATCTTAGTAATGACGATTATTCATACTCGATTTTTTCCATTTGATTCGTGATTACCCGAGTACCCGGAAGTAAGCTCACTGAAGAGCATGCAGTTATGGACATGGACAGTATGCTGACAACCCCGAACTTTTTACTGTGTTACAAAAAAAAAATACTATGTTTATTGCATGACAAGTTCCCAGAAACTAGCACCGGAAATATCAACCGAAAGACTTCTTTGGAATGCTTAATTAGAGCTCTCATGCAATGTCGGGTCAGATTTTGAAATTGAAGTTTTGATGTTTCACTCTAAGTGTTTAATGAGATCGAAAATGGCGCATTTAATTGAAACCTGTGATGCTATATTACATGTTGAAACTGAGCATGTGAAACATTGAACATTAAAATATAATAAATTCAGTAAATTACTAATATTAAAAAATAAACAAGAGGACGAATTTGCCCTGTCGTGCATACGAATTTGATTTAAAATAGTGCAGCAGTAAATTTTGACCCTGTCCCCTGACATTATTTTTGCAACTTTGTTAGATGGCCTCTAGATGTTGATCCATATCTAAGCTTTAGACCATGGGGTTAAAGACAATTTAATTAAGATTTCTTTCTTGTTTTCCTTTTGGTTGCCATGGAAACAATAGTACGTTCGATCTGCATTGAATGACATTTTAGCGACTTTTGTGAATTACCATGCACCCTAGTCCAACTAATTAGACTGCTTTGTGACGTCGAGACACTTTTTCGACTTAAGTTGGCTCCGTCTCGCACAAAATGAGAGGATATATGGCCCTTCCGAATTCGTTTACGAAAATCGGCCAACCGAAAAGCCGAATTAGTAGGGCTACATGCACCCACATCAAGGACTTATATACTGTTGTGTTGTTAGCTCATTGCTGGAACAGGATAAAATATAAAAACAAGCTAAAATTCCTTTCCTAACAAAGTTTATTGTGCTCTCTTGGTGTTCTTCCTTCCCACTCCCTCTATGCACATACATAGGCTAAACCACATCAAATCTAAAGGTTAAACTACACTAAAATTATAAGTCACTCAAGGGAAGACCATGTGGTTCCAATCATTGATACACAACAATACATACAACATGTATGTATATAAGTCCTTGCCCACATATGTATCATGCTGGTGGATTTTCTTCAAATTTGACGTAGACGTTTCAGAGGAGATGTTGCTTCAAGAATTGTTGACGGACTGAATACAGACAGGGATATAACATCACTGATACAGACAATATATTGTATACAAACATGCAGCTATAGCTCGCCTAAATCCTGCGTCGCTAAATCATATAAAGTGAAATTTTATACGTAGTGAATTTTGTTTACTTAAACTTTGTGAACTTTGTGAACTTTGTTTGTATAATTGTCTCATTCTTCCTGTATATTCTTCCTTCAGTCATGCTTTGACCTATCCTTATTTTTCTTATCAGTATGCAGTTCTGTTTTGGCATTACAAGTCGGTGAATGAGGCTTACGAAACGTCACATATCTTTTGCAAGGGGAAGTAACTCGTCAGTTTATTAACTCTAAACTGGTTCCCGTTCCAAGTTGCAGTGCTTCAAAGGCATCACGCAAGTCAACGGGAACCAGTTTAACTAAACTGGTTTTCGTTGACACGCTGTCCACACTCGACTTCGAACGGAAACCAGTTCATGATTTAACATTTGTAAACCAGTCTATTTTTTCATTCGGAGTATCTTCGTGTATATCCTTGAATTCATTTATGTAATCGAATCCGATCGAATCGGACAAGTTAAGATGTCAGCAGCAAGAGAACTTGTTAAATTTCTACGACCGCAGTCGGCGCTTGTTAAATTGGTGCAGGTAGTGTATTCTATTTTGGACTGTCTTATTTAATTTATTTTTTCCGCACGTTGTCACTTATTATTACTTTTTAGGAAACAGGTGAGACATCGCATGTTTACATTTAAATAATAAAAATACGAATCTGTCAAGGACGTTTGAGAGATATTTTGCACATCTATATATGATCTCCCTACTTAATCACTTACATTACGATGTGGATTGTTATTTTGATATTTGATTTAACGTTCAATGTACTCTAGTTTTTCATTTTCTATTTGTAACCTTCAATGTTGATTTTCTAAGGTCAAGGTCGCTTTCTAGTTATTTAACAAACAAATTATTATGTTACGCAAGCATGATTAATAAATTTGGCACACAAAAATATTGAAACAATATAAGATTAACAGACTTAGTAAAGTTAGTTCTATAGACCTTTCGTAACATGTTGGATAATCTCTTGAATTTTTGGTTGCAAATATATATCGATATTATTTTGTATGAACCATTATATACTGGCCGTCCCTATTACCGCCTACTTAACTCTTTACCAGTGTTAAAATGCACGACAGTACAAGTCTGCAATCATACCACCATCATTTAATCATCATAAGCAATTCTTCTTCTTGTCGAAAAACATAAAAATACTCTCAATAACAATAAAATAATACATCAACTGATCGCATTTCTTGACACACTGACGTCCATATTGATTTTTTGTTTGATGACTTTATTACCGCCTCTCGACCAATCAAATGCGAGATATGTAGTAACGCGGGAAATTCTTGTGTCAGTACTAAATTCCAATCAATGTGCGGACCATCTATCGTTTGCAGAAATATCAAAATTATGTTTTAAGAGATCTAATGCATTAAAATGCGTCACATTCATATAGCGGTGTTAGTTTGGATTGAATGCAAATGGCGGTATGAACGATAAATTGACTTGACTGTGGAAATTATATAAATCATTAATGTAAAATGTTTTAAAGTCGCGGCATGCCTTGTAAACAATAGTCTGGTTCCCTGCCAATAAATGCCACACGGAAACGGAAGTGGAGGAGACACGCATGCGCGAGTATTGTTATTATCCGGGCATCGGCGGTAATAGCATCACCGCGATAATAGGCGTACAAGGGATACTAGTCCTATTCCGACGTTACCAGTTCTTGATAACTTAAGGAAATAAGCAATTATAAAGTCAAGTCCGAAACATCCTTACCCGAATTTATTGAATGAAATGCCGATTATAAGTCATCCAATGATTGTTCTTTGTATTAAAAGCGATAATTGCAAGTGAACCTGATCTCATTTCTTGCCAAACTGCTAGGAGTACAACATTTTAGATGTGCAAAATGACAACATGAATTACATTTAGGACCCATTGAACAATCTTTTTGCTCCAGGTTTTAGCTGAAATTATAAGAATTACGTTACAATTTTTTTCTTTGGTGTTAACAAAGTACACCAATTTGAAACAGGTCCCTGTGTGCGTAACAAGACCATAATTATGTTGCAGAGTTTTTACATACAGTTTGGAAAATAGACATGCTTGTATGCGCCGGCAGACGAAAGTTTAAATATGACGTTTTTGTGGAAAATACGCGTTTTCACGAATGGATAAAACTTGCAAATTATGTAAATAAAGGTAAAATGCACTACTGTCTTCACTCTTCAGTTTTGGACTGAAACTTGGTTTTATTCAAAGAAATTGCTTGTCATGTATTATTGCATTGACAAGAGTTTGATTATACAGATGGCAGGTTTCCCTGAGTCAAAACACGTCATAGATCTGAATGCGATCATGTAATGTTATCGAGAACAGGTGACGCTCAACTATAGGTCACGCGAGGATACTAATTTGGCTTTAAGGTTGGATGTTTTCATGAATAAAGTTGGAAGGGCCATCCTCTCAGTCTTACAAAGATCTGCATATATCTACATGCGGAAATTCAAATTACATCAACATTCTTCAATAACTGTGACTTACTTCAATAGATAGAAAGAACAACAATCTGCGCGAATGTGTTTTAAAAATTCTGTGTTAAATTTAATGTCAAATTTTAAATATTGAACTTAAAAATTTTCGTTGCATGTAATAACCGGAGTCAACATACTTAAGCTACATCCAACTGTCAAATTCTACTGCGTATATAACTACGGTCAGACGGTTCAATTCTCAATCAATCTTTACAATGGGTACCTAAGGTTAACAAAACTAGATTTTAGTTTAACTTGCCAACATTTTGTTTACATGCCGGCTAATAAAAACTTGTACTTTAACAACTTAAAAGCGAATTTTCGAGAATAGACAACTTTAGATATGACTCCAGCATTTTACCACCATTACACCGGTTTCGTTTTCAGTTGGGAAAGGGTGGAAAGAAACAAAACATTTTAAAAATGAGCCTTGGTAACTTTTAAACAAAACAAGATAACAACATCATTCTTCCACTAAATCAGATTTTAATATATTTATCATCAGTATGACATGTATCTTTTAAATCACTCAGAATAATTTATACTAAGATGTATTCTTTGGTGTTTATTTTAGACAAGATGCGCCCAAACAGCTGCGGCTCCTGAGCAAAAAAGAATAAAGAAGTTCTCGATTTATAGATTTGTAAGTATTTTTGAATTCAGTATGGTCTTACTTAATGGTGTAAAGCTGACATGTCTTGTATTACTACAGGGCTCTCCTTTGACTCTTGAAATTTGAAAAATAAGGTTTTTGACTCTTGAGAATTGGAACCAAAGGGTCAAATTTACTATTACGTTAGTAGAGAATTATGTTGACTCTTCACATTTCTATCAGTTAAGGGTCATTTTGACCCCCAACTTTTGAAGTCTATGGAGCGCCCTGCTTACTAGATGTCTTGAATATGATTTAGATTAAGACTCAGTTCAAGATCTATACCTTAAACACTGGCGCTAGGCTCACTTAAACTATAATTGAGACCAGTACTATACCTTACCTGTATAAATATACAAGCATTATGTAAATAAAATCATGTTCATTGCTCGAAGTAATTGTGATATAAAGATATTTTTATTTTTTTAAAGATAAGCTGTAGGGAGTAATCTAGCCAATAGCAAGTTGACTGTTGAACTTGCACAGGGTGCTCCTTAGACTTCATAAGTGGGGGGTCAGAATTTCCTGTTAATGTAATAGTAAATTTGACCCTTTGGTTCCAATTTACAAGAGTCAAAAACCTTATTTCAAGAGTCAAAATTGCCATTTTGGAGAGCCCTGTTGCAGATATTATGTTAATTATTGTTACTCATTAATAAATTTATACTTGTTTTATATTAGCAGTATTTTGTATGTCGTGAATTATAACATAATAACATTGCAGTTAGTCAGTAATCTAGTAAATTCAGAGCTTAGTAGAAGAAACATAAATTGTGATAAGATTGCTGTAAGGACAGATTCACATATATTGTTGTTTAACTTACTAGATGTTAATAACCTAATTGTGATGTTTGATTTATTTAAACAGGACCCAGACAAGCCAGGAGATAAACCAAAACAACAAGTATATGAAGTGGACCTTAATACGTAAGATTTTATACCAAGTCACTTAATAATGTTAAAATGATAATACTTGGCTAACCAGGATTAAAATTTAAATATAAAATATAAAGACCTACTGTAATGGCATGTGAGGGCCTTTTTCCAAAAATTGGAAAGGGGCTTTAGCCTTTCATTTTTAGCTCACCAGAGCACGAATGTGCTCAGGGTGAGCTTTTGTGATCGCCCTGCGTCCATCATGTGTCGTTACGAATTCGTGGCGTCCATGTTTACTTAAAAAAACATATCCTCCTACACCGTATGCCGATTGCAACCACACTTTGCTGGAATGATCCTTGGGTGGTCCCCTTTCAAAGTTGTTCAAAAAATTAAATTTCATTAAAAATTCTGGTTGCTATGGCAACAAATAGAGAAAACTTAAAAAATCTTCTTGTCTGAAACCACAGGGCCTAGAGCTGAGATATTTGGTATGTAGCATTGTCTAATGGAACTCTACAAAGTTTGTTCAAATTATTACCCTGGGGTCAAAATTGGCTCCGCCCCGGGGGTAACTTGATTTTACATAGACTTATATAGGAAATTTAAAAAATCTTCTTGTCAAAAACTACTATGCCTAGAGCTTTGATATTTGGTGTGTAGCTTAGTCTAGTGGACCTCTACCAAGTTTGTTCAAATTATTGCCCTAGGGTCAAAATTGGCCCGCCCCGGGGGTCACTTGATTTATATAGACTTATATAGGAAAATTTAAAAAATCTTCTTCTCCGAAACCACAAGGCCTAGGGCTAAGATATTTGGTATGTAGCATTATCTAGTGGACCTCTACCAAGTTTGTTCAAATTATTGCCCTAGGGTCATCAAAATTGGCTCTGCCCTGGGGTTTATTCTTTTTTATATAGGAAAATTTAAAAAATCTTCTTCTCCGAAACCACAAGGCCTAGAGCTAAGACATTTGTTATGTAGCATTGTCTAGTGGACCTCTACCAAGTTTGTTCAAATTATTGCCCTAGGGTCAAAATTGGCCCCGCCCCGGGGGTCACTTGATTTATATAGACTTATATAGGAAAATTTAAAAAATCTTCTCCGAAACCACAAGGCCTAGAGCTAAAACATTTGGTATGTAGCATTATCTAGTGGACCTCTACCAAGTTTGTTCAAATTATTGCCCTAGGGTCATCAAAATTGGCTCTGCCCTGGGGTTTATTCTTTTTTATATAGGAAAATTTAAAAAATCTTCTTCTCCGAAACCACAAGGCCTAGAGCTAAGACATTTGTTATGTAGCATTGTCTAGTGGACCTCTACCAAGTTTGTTCAAATTATTGCCCTAGGGTCAAAATTGGCCCCGCCCCGGGGGTCACTTGATTTATATAGACTTATATAGGAAAATTTAAAAAATCTTCTCCGAAACCACAAGGCCTAGAGCTAAAACATTTGGTATGTAGCATTGTCTAGTGGACCTCTACCAAGTTTATTCAAATTATTGCCCTAGGGTCAAAATTGGCCCCGCCCCGGGGGTCACTTGATTTATATAGACTTATATAGGAAAATTAAAAAAATCTTCTCCGAAACCACAAGGCCTAGAGCTAAGATATTTGGTATGTAGCATTGTCTAGTGGACCTCTACCAAGTTTGTTCAATTATTGCCCTAGGGTCAAAATTGGCCCCGCCCCGGGGGTCACTTGATTTATATAGACTTATATAGGAAAATTAAAAAAATCTTCTTCTCCGAAACCACGAGGCCTAGAGCTAAGATATTTGGTATGTAGCATTGTCTAGTGGACCTCTACCAAGTTTGTTCAAATTATTGCCCTAGGGTCAAAATTTGCCCGCCCCGGGGGTCACTTGATTTATATAGACTTATATAGGAAAATTTAAAAAATCTTCTTCTCCGAAACCACAAGGCCTAGAGCTAAGATATTTGGTATGTAGCATTATCTAGTGGACCTCTACCAAATTTGTTCAAATTATTGCCCTAGGGTCAAAATTGGCTCTGCCCAGGGGTTTATTCTATTCTATATTGGAAAATTTAAAAAATCTTCTTCTCCGAAACCACAAGGCCTAGAGCTAAGATATTTGGTATGTAGAATTGTCTAGTGGACCTCTACCAAGTTTGTTCAAATTATTGCCCTAGGGTCAAAATTGGTCCCGCCCCGGGGGTCACTTGATTTATATAGACTTATATAGGAAAATTTAAAAAATATTCTTCTCCGAAACCGCAAGGCCTAGAGCTTAGATATTTTGTATGTGGCATTGTCTAGTGGACCTCTACCAAGTTTGTTCAAATTATGGCCCCGGGGTCAAAATTAGCCCTGCCCTGGGGTTTATTCTATTTTATATAGGAAAATTTTAAAAATCTTCTTCTCCAAAACCACAAGGTCTAGAGCTAAGATATTTGGTATGTAGCTTTGTCTAATGGACCTCTTTTAAATCTGTTCATATAATGGCCATGGGATAAAAAACGGCCCAGATCGGTCACTTGATCTTACTTAGACTTGTATAGAAAACTTCAACAATGTTAATCTCCAAATGACCTTTTCTCCTGGTGAGCATTTATAGGGCCATCATGGCCCTCTTGTTGGAAATTTCAAGCATAATTTTTTTTACCAATTCTGTAGAAGGTTAGACAACCGAGTTGGAATAGCATTTTATTTTGGGAAATTTATATCCCCAAATTGGGAAAAAGTGCCTTTTTCAGTTGGGAAGTCAGGAAAAAAGGAAGAAGGAACGAAGGCCCTACATGTCATGTATTGACGAGTATATTAATGAATAAATGAGTATTTATCATTGCAAAATAAGTATATACTAGTATAGTAAAGAAGATTTAATCAAAACTTAAAGTTACGGTCATAACTCATTGTCTGTGAACAAAGGCTACCCTAGGAGAGACATGATGTGATGTTTATTGATAGATAATCAATTACAGCTCTTAAAAGGAAAACTTCCATATACACAGGGTGGCCTTTGTTAAGAGATGGTTATTAACATAGATCTATTTGACTGAATATCTTTCTTTATTTTTAAAAAAAAATCAGACATTTATACTGGATTAAATGTATTTTAACAGGATGATCTAACAAACTTTATGAACTGTATGTTAATCAAGAATACAATATGATCTGTAAATAAGTAGACTAATGGGATTATATGATCATTTCAGATGTGGACCTATGGTCTTGGATGCTTTGATCAAGATTAAGGACACTCAAGATCCAACCTTGACCTTTAGAAGGTCATGTCGTGAAGGAATTTGTGGGTCTTGTTCCATGAACATTGGAGGATTGAATACTCTTGCCTGTCTGTGGTATGTATAATTTGAGATGGCCTAAAGGCTATTCAAAAAGAGTTGTGATAAAAATGTTTGTTCTCCTGTTTCTTCGCTCCCTTTCTCATTGGTGTCCCTGAAAAGACCATAGCTGTCAATTAGGCCATTAACAGATAATCATAAATGTGTAAGCTTAAAGGGGCATACCCTACAACTGACAAACATTCTGTGAAAGTGTAAAAATGTGTTAGATGTATATGTTAAACAATATATAATGGATGATTGCAAGAAGAACTTTGGTTATAAAATGACTAGTTTAGGTACTAGCCACAAAAATCATAGCTATGAATAATAAATCACTTCCACCCAAAAATTGTACAACAAATTCAAAAGAGTTTCCGATCTTTTATGGAAACTAATATTTTTGTGATTTTACTTTTAATTGGATGCATTTTTGGCTGAAACTTTCTTCGTCAGCTTTTTTCTTTACAAGCTTCTAATTTATCATTATTTTGCCTTGATTCTAGATGCACCAAGTTGTAGGGTATGCCCCTTTAAGGACTAAGGGAGAAATCATCTGATTAAAAATCATCATCAAATTCCATCAAACTGAACATCCTTCAGCAATGTTGACAAGACCCATCTCCGTGGTTGAGTTGTTGAGGTCGCTGGCTTCAAATCACTGTAACCTTTCACTGATTGATCTGCTACCGACCATGTCTTTTTATGTGAGAAAGTAGGCTGTTGCTTACGGAGGATGGGAGTCTAGTAGTGGTTCTTCCCAGGAACAATGGTTAAGTGAACTGTCAGTCTCATATGACTCTGACTGTTGAAAAGGAGGCATAAAACCCAAACAATGTTATACATTGGTTTTAGTTCTCACAATTCTTTGAAAAAATTAATTACGGTTTGAAAAATTCATTGTGTAACTTATTTGTTCTTATTATGCATTATACATGGCTGCACATAAAACTACTTTATTGATTAACATGATAATAAGTTGTTATGTTCATCTTTTACAGCAAGATCAATGACAATAGTCAAACATTGAAGATATACCCTCTTCCTCATATGTATGTGATCAAGGACCTTGTACCAGTGAGTTTACTTTTATCAATGAACTTAGGATCATTTCTAGACTGATTGGTGGTCTAGTGGTTATGTGCTGGACTATTAAAAACTGTGGGGTTCAATTCCTGTCTCCCCCTTTCAAATTTCTCAGTGATGCTTTTTCAGTGTCCCCATCCCAACAACAGAACCAAGTACTGTGTCTAGAAATTTACAGGAAAAATGGTGAGGAGTGTATAGGTGTTTTACCCCAGGAATGATAAAAAATAGGAAAAACTTCACAAAAATAGGGTTCCCCTGTTTCCCGTCTCCCATCTCTCGGCTCTGATATTAGTAATTTACCATAGCTGTCTAATGGGCTGTTAAAAATGAATAAAATAAGATCGTTTTAGAAAAATAGAGTATATAATTATATTGAATACTATTTTAATCTAATTTTGCATTAAATAGTGCTTGTTTAGTTTGATACTTTTAATGTCCAAGACCGACACTTAATCTTTTAATAGCAGTATGTATTTTATGTTCAATGGCCTTTTAACATGTACAGTTGTATTTGTACAGGACATGATAAAGTCTGTCCCGACATGTCTATTGAACTAAATGGTTTTTGAAGTCTGTCCTAATTCTTTTATTGTTTTGGTGGTGTCTGACCATAAACATTTTATCATTACAGGATATGAACAACTTTTATGCCCAGTATGAGTCTATTGAACCTTATTTGAAGAAGAAAGGTATTAAGGAAGAGGATATCGGAAAGGAGTCATACCTTCAGAGTGTAGAAGACCGTGCCAAACTGGTAAGTTTTGTCCCTTTAATGCACCTTCTGGTGGCTCAATTAAGTTTAAAACTCTTTGAAAGAAATCTGGAGGTGGGAAAAGCAATTCCTTCAAGTAGAGACTTCAATTAATGTTACATGTGGTTGTTTCTGCATATGTGTCAATTTTCTTGATATAACTTTCCAGGTCTGTTCGTATGTGATTGAAGATGTCTTTATATACATCTTTTAGGTCTGCAATGCCGGTAGAACTGAGTCAATAAAGATTATTAGACTGTTAGCTATTACATGCAAATATTAGTTTAATGAAAGATGCTGAATAATGGGCATTAAACCCAAATAAATTAGTCATTTTGAAATAAATGCTTTATGAGACAGGATGTCTTCTTGTAGTTAAAAGTCAAGTTGATGCCATATTTACATGTTTTGTTCTATCTTACAGGACGGTCTTTATGAATGTATTTTGTGTGCTTGTTGTTCAACATCTTGCCCCAGTTATTGGTGGAACTCTGACAAGTACCTTGGACCTGCTGTTCTTATGCAAGCGTACAGGTATTTTAACATCAACTTCTTACCAGCTTTAATACCACAATATTGTAAATAACTTCTTCAGGGGAGATAATTCTCCAATATTTTCATTGATCTGAACATGAACTTGTCTGGTTTATTAGCTAGCTTCCATGTAGTCTGAAGTTGTATTTTATTCCAGCATGAAATAGAGGTGTGTGTGATTTCCCCCACAGATTTGATGATTATTGGACATTTCTGTGAAACATGCAAGGGACATAGAGATGAATTAACAAGTCTCCAATGTTAATGTGTCACAGTTGCCAGTTCAATTACTGTTCCTAATATATGTCCATTTGTTCTTTTCCACTCTGACTGTGACAGGGAATGTTCTCCCCCTTTGATTGAGTGACCAGTCACACCACTAATTAAATCATCTGAACCCGTTATTCATTGTTACAAGTTCTGGAAAATATTATTTGGGTTATATTTTAATGACTTGTGATATATTTGTAATTTTAAAAAGTTTTATTTTGTATCAATGGTTTTACAAATGTGTAACTTCTATGTTACAGATGGATGGTGGACTCCAGAGATGACTTCACAGATGAGAGACTAGCTTTGATGGAAGATAAATATTCAGTTTACAGGTGTCATACAATTATGAACTGCACAAAAGCATGTCCAAAGGTAAGAACTTAGATGCCTGATTTCCCCTGATTTGAGAGTTAACTGTAGCCATTTTCTTGGCTGTTATTTCAAAGTAATTCATTATTATTAATTCAGCATAATTTGAGTCAGATAGAATGATAAGTGGTTCTCAATGTTTATTCTGCTGGTTTAATTTGTGATGCCTGCACAATAAGAGGAAATTGTCATTAATTTGTAGTTGTCTCAGGATCCGATGTATGAAGTGATATGCTGTTTTCATTCATTAGCCTTCATTTTTGAGTAATCTGTTAAATTATCATGCTGTATTTGCAAATAATTCCCTTATGTAGGACTATGCTTTAATAGGTGAAAAATTATCAGTTTTAACATGTACAAAATCGACCCTCATTCAGATCTGGAGAGCTATTGCAAAGACAAAATTTTATGTTGCTTAACATTGTGTATTTCATTATTTCAGGGCTTAAACCCAGGTTTGGCTATCGGGGAGATGAAGAAAATGTTGGCTCTTTATGATGCCAACAAGGCTAAGGAAAAGGCCTCCGTCGCCTAAATTGCACAGGAGTGATCAAATAAGTATTTCGAATATCAACTGTGTTTTTGCGTTTTTACCAACACCGAACAAATCTATTGGACATTAGTACAAAAAGTTGACAAGGAGAGTGATATGTCCAATAATTACATGAGTAATTTAATGTGAATAATGTTATTGATGATGTTATAATAGATTAAAATTAATCATATTTTTGTCTTTTATGTTTTGTGTTATTTATTCAATGGTTTTGATATTTTATCCATACACCCAACATATTCAAACAAGATTTTATCATTTAAACCTTGAAAGGACAGTGTTGAATTGGATTTTTTTCGAAAGGATACCTGGTTGATATAAATTTCACATTTGTATATTTAGTGCTAATTTGTGGGAGATAGTTAATGTTTAAGTTATAAAAAGAAATTGAGTGAAATTTAAGGTTCATTTATTGTTATCTTTACTGAAAAGTAGCAAATGTGTTAAGTTGTTAATAAACTGCTTGAATGTATTTTTATTTTGACAACAATATAAAGATTGTTTGTAATAATTGATTGAATTATATGCTTTATATGTAACAGACTGTTTCAATGTGTAGACAGACTGCTAGCTTTTTCGATTATTGTGAATACAAGAACAAGTATACAAATGATGACATATATAGCAATACGTTCTTGTACATTAGCTCTTAATAGCAAGTAGAGGACGTAGCAATGTTACTTATTATTTCAATACTATAGTTTTAGTCTGTATTTAGCATCTTATGTTTGTTTTCAACCATCTAACAACTTGCTAATTCATGTATAACACCACTTTAATATTTAATCAAGCATGTATCCTTAGTGTATACTAAAATGTTCTAAGCCAAACTATTTCGAGTCGCAGGCAACCTACACTGCTGTACATAAAAATCGAAATACTGATGAAGTGATCTAATGTACTTTTATAGTTATCTGAACTGTTCTACATGACAATAGAATACTGGCTGAAGTTTTATCATCCGAGTTAGTGTTGTTTTGTGTATATCTTGCAAACTTCATAATTTGACTAAAATAATGTACTTGTTATTTTTTAACTGATACTTTGTTGTAAGATCATGGAAGTAAAAAAAGTTAAAACTTAAAAAGCGTCTTATTGTCTTTATTGTGTTGTATATTTTAATCATTATTAAACAACCTCAATGTTATCAAATATATATCAATAATTTGCTATTTTATGGTTATAGAGTTTGAGACTGTCTCACTATTAAAGGTTTGATGAAATACAGGTCAAGTTCGATTTCCATTAAAATCCAAACATTTTCACAGGAGTTATGGCCCCTTTTTTACTTAGCACTAAGCAGGGGATTTCATGTCCTGCAGACACATTTCTAGTTATAATTATTCCTTTCATACTCAAGAGGTACAATTCATTTCAATGAATTTTCATCCTAAGGATTTTGTTTCAAAAAGGATTCTGTATTTCTTACTTGTTTTCGGGAGAGGGGGACTTAATATACAGGATTTTTGCATTTCTCAAACCATTTCACGATAAGGTAACTCAGCTAGACCTTGGTAAAAATTATGTATTTATTTGACTACAAACACAATAGTACAATAGTGTACAATAAATAGTGGTAAAATGTACACAAAAATGCATAACAATATTGTAACAACAAAATTGAACTAAAAATAACAAAATAATCACAAGACTGATAAATATTGCATCAAAATTACACATTAAAATAACTACATGTATATGAATAAATGTATACAAATGTATAGATAAATTTTTTAACAAGCTTATAAAAAGAAACCATAATATTAGTATATGTTACTCTGGCTAAGTAAAGTACCTTATTTTCCAGACCTGACAATTCTTGTGTGTTTAGGGTAGTGAAATTGATATCTCTGCAAGGTCACATATGACAGCATTTATATACAAATGTAGATATTTTTCTAAAATTCAAACTAGTCATATAAGTTAGCACTGAGTAACAGTTTTACAAAGTTACCACTCACCAGAACATACCTTATCCTTACTAAGGACGTACACAAGTGAGTTTTAAATTTCTTAATGTATAAAGTATATGAAATGAGTCTGTTGCAACAACTTGCAATTTAAAAAATTCACAATATTTCACAAGTTCTACTATGTTCCTGAGATTGTTTTGTCTTATCAGATGTTCCAACATTAGAAGCAGAGGACAATTTATCCACTGAATGTTTAGCTTTCATCATGACCTTGTTGGAACCTGATTTCCATGCTGACAATGTACTGTCAATAGCATGAACAGTTTTCTTCGTATATCGATTATATAAATGACTCAGTTTGTCCTTCAAATCTTTCTCTTGAACCATCAACTGCAACATCATGATACGTCCATCTTCACAACCAATGACAATTACTAAATTTGGTGTGATAACTAAATTCATGGGTATACTGTGTATTGGAGACTTGCCAATTATTTCCTTTTTCATAATGTCGCCCACTTTTAGCATCCCAGCTGTTGGATCTATCCAAATGGCGTATCTTTCATCATTAGTCAAAATTGGTTTCGGTAAACTTTTCTTTGGTTCTGGCAGATTGGTATCAAATCTGACAAGTACTTTCCCACTTTTCAAGTCATGTACTCTACGATAAGTATCAATCCCATAATGCCCTTGCCAACCGAACTGCAACACGCTATTGGGACACTCTTCTAAAGTTACCATGGTACCACCTGTTTCTATATTTATCACATTACATTCCCATGATTCTTTGCCAGAATCGTCTGTGTGAATATGTTGCCCGATGAAACAATCACTTTCAGGTGTTATCATTTGAACGTATTTAGGGTGAAGTTTCTCGTAAGTTCTGTGTTCTTCACCTGAGTGGACGAGGTAAGACTTAGAGTAAATCTTAACTCCAGGATGAAGATGTTCCTCTATACCAACAATAAGGAACTTGTCATTAGCGGCAAAAACTATTTGGAGCACATTATACTTGCCACATACAATTTTGACACCAGTTTCTTTCCCAGAAGGCAATGAACAAACATGAATAACATGCTCACCTGCTGTAGTATCGGACTCAATGACAGTAACCATATTTTCGGGCTTCGTCCCTAATACGTATGCTTTCAGGTTGATGCTTGACACTTTCAGACTGCTAACCAATGCACCTGAGACCGTATCCCAAACTTTTATACATTCTCCTGAATGATATTCCCGCAGAACTGCATATTTTCCATCCGATGTAACATTTGGTATCATTGCCTCGTAATCCTTAGATATGTTACATCGCACCTGACCTGCATCTGTATCTAAGACTGCAAACTCTGTTGAGTGCATGCTACGCATAACGGCAGTTGTGCCTAGACGATTTAAAACCATATATCGCACCGAATTGGACATGGAAAGAGGTTGAAAACTCCGTGGTTGAGTTTTTAAGCTAGATAAACGCCAACACTTGATCTGGTTGTTACGACTGTTGGAAGTGATGATGAATTCGCCCTTCGTATCAACATCTATATTCACTATTCGACTTTTAGATGCCTCTATCGCATGGACCAGTTTTCCGTCTTTAGCATCATACAATATAATGTATTTATCATAACCAGCCACAATGTAAGCACCATCTGCAGTGAGTACAGATTTGAAATCAAGCACACGGTAACTTGGCTTATACTTGTCATCGATCTTAATATCCTGTTTAACTTTCTTTGTTTTCATATCAACTAAAACAAAACCATCTTGAGTTGTAACCATGCAAACTTGTCGACGTATTTGTACATGTTGAACTTTAAGGTCTTTCTTTTTGGAAAGGTCAATGTGACCAGACAATTTTCCAAGTTGTGCACCTGGTTCAAGATTTAATAGCTGTAAAACACTTGACTTTTCCATCACAATACATGCACAGCTGACTGCATCATTAACGTAAATGTCTCGAGGAGTTTCAGAGCATGAAACTTGGTAAACAAATTCGAAGTTATCCATTCGGTATATTGTGTACATGTTTGTCTGCTTGGGGTGAAGAAGTATCATTGAGTCGTCTGCTATGAGAATGGCACAGTCTGGCTGGCCATCAAATTCATGCACGAGTTTTCCAGAGTTCTTATCAAATACATCTACAGCTTGTTTGGAGACCTTTACAATGAGATAATTGTCTGTTAAATCAAATTTTAAATCATCAAAGAACATAATTTTTGGATATCGTTTTTCCAAGCTCAGCTTTTGTTCAATTTCAGTAGTCCGAAAATTGATTATGAATACTGGATTGTCTTCTGATTGATGACTGGTACCCAAAATTAAGACATCTTTCTTAGGTGGTTTTGTCATCACATTCAAGTTGCCAGAATCTCTGTCTAGCAGTTTCAAAACGGCATCTAATTGGCCAGAAACCAGGTCCCAGATTAGGATGCTACTGTCTGTTGTCAGGACAGCAAAATGTGAAGAGTCATATGCTATTCCGGATAATTTGGGCGCAATTGGTACTAAAGAATTTTCGATGGTATACATTTCAGATTCACTGGGAATAACGAAACATGGCTGATAGGGTACAACTTTGCATGTTTTAGCGCTAGCAACCAGAGCATCATCAAGCAGACGAAGCTCGTCTGGACTAGCTTTGGTCTGTAAAAGTGCAGGTAGACGACCTGAAATTTCAAGGGAGAGGGTTTCGGGGTATACCTTAAGACTTGCTTGTGACGCTTTGAACGCTTTGTACAGAATGCCATCTTTTTTTCCACACATTGCCAAGTCTAGCAACAGTTCCTGAAGAGAGACAGCTTCCAATTTAGTTTGATTCCATTTGTAGTTGAACAAGCAGTCATTATTTAGTTCTTGTAACCTGTTGGCATTATACAGGTGAAATGGGAGTTTATTAAGCTTTCTTTTATTGTACCTAACCTTGGTTCCACTTTCACTTTGACTGAATATCAATGGTTGAGCAGAAATTCGTCGGTCAGCCACACTTTCTGCTGTTTTGATTCCTAACTTTTTCATCTGTGCTGCTGTATAAAGAAATGGTTTCTCTTCACCATACCATTTTCCAAGGTAGTAATCAGCCATCATTGAGTGAATATTACGTCTTTCTTTAGCATTTCCTAAATAGCGTTTTTCTGCAGTTTCAAAGAACTGACGATGGTACCAGAAATAAGACCGGACTTCATCTACTTCTTTCTCCACAAGGTATTGTGATATATCATGACGAATTCGTACCCAGAGAAGTGGCGGAATGCGGCGCAAAGGTGGAACATGAATTTGAAACACGTAAGTCAGAACATCGTCATCTAGTGACAGCAAATCTTCCAGCTCTGTTTCACTTATACCGGACTGTGATGCAGTGAGGTAGGCTAAAGCTCTGCTTACTATCAATGGTCCATGCTTCTTTTCAAGTTGAGAAAGTAGTGAATCGATGCTTTCCTGAACAGTGTAACTTAGTTGACATTGGTCAATAGGTTTATAAGACGGCCAAATATGTACTTGATCATAAATTAGTTTGACAAATAATGGCAGGGAACATTTTGTGAATGCTGACTCAACCAACGAATATTGATCCGAAGTTAGTGTACGATTAATTTTGGTTAGCCACGATCGTAAAACTTCAGTGCTCAACTCTTGGGAAAAGACAGGCACCTGAATGAAGCTCTGCATTTTGAACATACTTTTTAATGTTGTTATTAATTCAGATGCTTCAGTATAGGTCGATATCAGAAAACTGACATTTTCAGGCAGTTTCCATGGCAACCAATTAAGTCGCATTGCATTGTGGTCTTTGGCTAATTGATCAAGGGAATCAAGAATGACAACTAAAGGTTTTTCTTTAGTAGCAAGTTTTAAACTTTCATGAAAGAAAGATTTAAGTTCATCAAAATCCTCCGGAACCTGTAACAAAGTAAAAGATATATTAGTAAAATAATAAGATTTCATACAATAATTATTTAACAACAATAGTTAAGCAAGTAAATACAATTATGGTTACCGTAATACTTTTTGTACATTGCAACCTTTCCAAAGCAATACCCTATGGGAGGAGCAAATTAAGTTGTTGCTTTAGAGAGGTTAAATTAATAGTTAAAATGTGCAGTAGGAAACAATCATGCTGTTGTTAATGGGAGGTTTGTTGCTCAAGAGAGAGTCGCTCAGAAGAGGTTGTTCTGTGTTACTATTATATATAAAAATAAAATATATGTACATAGTGTAACACCAATAATGATACATGTAATTGACATTCAATACAAACAAACATTTTTAGCAGTATTCATATGAATACATGTACAATATCAATACGTAAAGTACCAATACTATATTATTATCATAATATAATACTAATCACTATAAATGTAATAATTTGAACTATAACAGCTATCAATCATACAGTGTATATTTCTGAGCAACATGCTTATCATAATAAGTTACATGCCACAACTACACCAATATTGTACAACTAAGATATTCATTGTTCATGGTAGAGAAAACTTGAATAGTCATTAGTCGACCTACCTCCTTTCTGTCTTTGCCATAACAAAATACAATTTGTTCACAAACACTTTGCAGCAGACGTCTAAGATAACTACTGTCAGGTGAAGTGCCAAGAAATCTCAAGACAACGGTGGCATTTTTCACTATAGTAGGTGCCTGAAAATAGACTTTTTGTCATTATTCATTTGTTGAAATACACAATTCATGTATACTGTTCCATCTGAACACACCTGTCATGCAAAATTCTCATGAAAATAGTATTAAAAAGTTTTCCATTTCCATTATAATAGCTTACTGGGCATTTATTTCAAGAGACTGGGTCATCAATAGAGGACAGTAAAAATGTATTACCAGTTTGGCAGACTGGGCCATCAATGAAGTTTTCCCACACCCTGATTGTCCGTATAAAACTAGAGGTTCATTACTCTTTTGTTGAAGGTAGTATGTTATCTCTCTTAGAATATCTTCTCGTCCACAGAACATGGTACATCTTTCATTGGCCATACTGGAATGTTGCAATACCTAAAACACAACATTAACAAATGCAGTAAACACTGAGCTAATGATTTTTTGTGAATAAAGAAAAACCTTAGGACTTAACTGATGTAACAGACCAAACAAAACATCGCACGTTACTTCTCTCCATTTGCCAAATGTTTTGCAATGATATTGGACTGAACATACAGCTTATTCATACCAGACACTCGCTTTAAACATGCTGGATAGAATGAAGACAGCTATTAATGGTTGTAAGCAAATGAGCATTGGTACATTACCAAGGAATATGGTAACCTGGAGCATTAATGTGAAACCCATAAGCACTGCTCGGTAGTCCAGGAGGATTAGTTGGTAACTAAGGAGCATTGGTAGGTAACCAAGGAGCAACAGTTGGTAATCCAGGAATATAAGTTGGTAATTTGGTACTCCAGGATCATTAATTTGGAACCCAAAAGCACTAATTGGTAACCCAAGAGAATTAGTTGGTAACCCTGAAGCATCAATTGGTAACCCAAGAGATTTTGATGGTAACTAAGGAGAATCGATTGGTAACCAGAGAGTATTAGTTGGTAACTAAGGAGAATTGGTTGGTAACCCAGGAGCATTAGTTTGTAATCCTGGGAAATAGGTATACATGGCCAAGAAGCAAAAGCTGGTAACACAGGAGTATTACATAGTAACCTAGCTGATTTAAGCACTGGATCTGTCTACTGCTTATCACATAACCATGAATAAACTCATACCTCTATATAAAGTTCATCCAAGACAAGTGACTGCTCTGTCTTTACAGCTTTATCAATTTTCTTCACAATACTATCATAGAATGAATCTTTAAAAGCATTGAGATAAGCAGTATGATCTTCTCTGTTTATTCCATCCTTGTTACTCCATTTTACAGCATACCTGTAGAAGACAAATACTTATAACAAGAAGGTGTTGTTTTTTTACATGAAAAACTGACATGCCAACCGTTTAATAATTGACTTCTTACTAAGAAAACTGCACAAATCGAATTTCAAACAATAAAACCTTGACCCGCTGTGACAGAGGTCAAGGAGAAATATTTGGATAAGGACACCTTTTCAATGGCCAGCTAAAATGTACAGAAGCTACAATATTGAAATGCAAAATACTAAAGAGTTCAAAATTCATACATTAATATTTGGATAAGGACAGAAAAAAAACAAAAATAAAGCCTTCACTTGTTGAAGTGGAAGATAATTATATGATGTTTATTATTTTCCATACTTGTTAACATTTTTATTCTGTATCTTTTGAACAATTTGTTCATCCCTGAGTCTAGACAAGGTAGCCTGTGCTTCTACATCTAAAGATTTCGGATCACTTGACGAAACATCAACAAATCGCCAAGCTTTCTCATGATCAAGATGTGAAGTTATATCCTCAATGATGCGTACGAAACACACACATTGATCAACTGCAGTGTCTGGTAATCGCAAGATACCATTAAAGACTTCAGCCTCGGTAACTAGAAAAATAACGCAAGTATTATCTTGTCAGCTTTTGTCTATGATTAGGTGTTTGCTGTTTATACAAATAATGCATAATAACAGGTAGAACTTTCACAAGTTCTTGACTCTACTTGACAATTACATTTATAAATTTAGTAGGACACTAACATTTATAAATGACAAACAATAGTACATTAACTGCACAGACATAAGAATTCAAGTTCCATGTTTGAGACAAACCATGGCACATGCTTCCAAAGGGGCAATTTATCTGAAAATATTGCTTTTTTAAAAGTCATTTGTCTGTCCTTTCTAATTAAAAATCAATTGGGAATTCCCAAATGGGAAATGGGGAAGTAAGCAGTTTTTTGTATAGATTCATGTAAAAATAGTTACGTAATGGAATTTATCTCAGGACCATTGCTAAAGTCAAATGTTGACCATAACAACTTCTGAAAAACTGTAACTATTACAACACAAAAGCGTTTTTACCAGACATATAGTATTTGTGTCGGTCCTCCTCAGAAATCAACTTCTGTTCACAACATTTATCACTAGCAAATC
Source organism: Lutraria lutraria (assembly GCA_964023205.1). NCBI lineage: Eukaryota > Metazoa > Mollusca > Bivalvia > Venerida > Mactridae > Lutraria > Lutraria lutraria. The sequence goes on from OZ026847.1 coordinate 26,194,368, forward strand.
TAAATTCTTCCTTCAATTTATTATAAGCATCTTCCCATTTCATTTTAGCTTCTTTGTTTTCCTGCCAGGATAAATAGAAACATATCAATATGAAATACAAATATTTGCTTAACATTCAACAGTTTACATCATTATATCTCTGTAAATAAAATGATGCTTTATGATTCATTGGTAAGTTAACTAACACAACTGACCATCAAAATAAGCTAAGATTGAAGTTCACAAATAGTACATTAATATATCATCAGACTGATTTCACTTGAAATGAATCAAGTACATCCTTACCTTGTCTTTGAATCCTGGGATGATTGTACTGATTGGTTGAATGGCATACACTGGAGGTACTTGATTGGTATCCTTCTTGTACCAAGTCAGAAGAAGTTCTGCATCATGACCAGATTCCTGAGGCAGATAAAGAAAGACTGTAGGCATATTAGGATACAAAAATGGTTATCATAAGTACTGACTTTCAAACGATAAGTCACGTTTTGAATAATCATTTCCAAGCACAGCATTTCTGGATGCTCAGCAGTTAGCGAGCACTTTATACCATAAATGTGACCTAAAATTCTTCAACTAAATATGCTGGATTCTCGTTCTATCGGGGTACTTAACGTGCGTAATAAAATCTAAACAAAATGAAGCAGCTAACATCAATCTTTTACTGGTTTGTGGCTTTAAATTCCTTTCTGGTTATTATAACAAACTCAAAATACATGACAAAAAAGTTTATATCTACAAAATCCACCGATTAACAGCCATGTTGAAATTGATATGTCAAGTGTTGTTTCCTTTCTATCAGTGTCAATTTAAAATGTGCCAACTATGGAATGCCAGATACATAGTGATTTGATTATTATTGAATATGTTTAACATAGGAATGGTAAACAATTTTAGACAAATTTCAACAGTTAGTTCAATACAGCAAGTTGGCTGAACTCTTTGCAACTTTGAAATAAGATATATATTTCTATATTTCACGTACTGAAACATGAATCTAACCCCTAGTAAAATCTTTAACAAGTACAAGATCTTACTCAAAAACTGCATTAAGAGCAGTAACAATAGGTTATAGGTGTGCATATGAATCATTTATAAGTGAAGTCCCAATAGAATGAGAACCCACTATACAATGTATCTTATTGTTCAGTACAATACCTTTAAACATTTGAGCAGATGATCAAACTCCTGTTCAGGGATTGACACTTGAAGAGGTTGATAACCATGTTTCTGATTTAGAAATGTCTGAAAACAGAAAACAATGACTTACCAATTTGAATAATTCTCTAATAATGCACATACCCCCAGTGGTGTTAGATTTCATAAAATGTACATTTTGCTTTAAAATAATGGTATGAATGATCTTTGAATGAATTGGGTGTTATTTGGGATGATTATTTAAGTTTTTAGTTATGAATCACATTTTTTGTTCTTATCATATAGAAATTAACTGAGAATTTATAAATCAAACACTTATATTCTAGTACCCTCAATGTATATACAGTCAAACCTAACAGGCTTGTGTTAGCAGCCACCTCCAAATAAAGGCCACCCTGTAGAAGTATATCATTATTTATTAAGAAAGAATGACCTCTGAATATAGACCACCTGGCAATATGCCTTTCTCAGGTGTCGTCTTTGTTTGACTGTATGTGATCAAAATGTTTAATTTGCATGCCATCAATCAACAGTATTGTAGTCTCAAAGGAATACATTGTAATGTCAAGCTAGGGTTTCAAACCAAAAAGCTCTCAAACAAGAATACAGTAGTCCATCAACTTAATTAGCTGTCAAGGCAGACTCAAAACAAATGAATAATTCCTAAAATCAGTCAACCTTAGGGCAAAACTTACAACAAAGTTTGGTCCTGTGGACACATTCTGACATTTTCTTATTTCTTCCAGACAGAGTTCAGTCCCAAGATGATCATCTGATGCTTCCACTGGAATACCCCACCTCATGTCGACCCACTGAAAACAAGAACCAATCAGTTGAAAAAATTATGATATTGGTCTTTTTGAAATACATCGTACAGCACAACATTTTTCGTTCTTTACCTATTTCCGGCCAATAGGTATACATGTCTGTATAAGACAAATGTTTAAGCACATGTTTCGATAAATCAACATGCATTCTAATTACTGATGTCTCTGTCATATAATTATAACCGAAATTATCTTTGAAATTCAAGTTTTATAATCATCTCTAAGTTAAGAAAGTGGCACATTGACACAAGAGCACAGGGGCTTGTAACCACATTAGCAGATGTGTGGCATACATTTCACAACATGATTTATCTTGGAAACTAGACAAACCTGAAAGTCCATTCCATAATTCTGCTTGCAGTAAAGCTTCAGACGTGGATACACTTCTTCAAGTAAAACATTCCTCTCTTCTTTAGTATCTGTGGAGCATACCAGTAAATAAAATTCTTATCTATTTGTTAAAAAATAAAATTGGCATCTGCAGTGTTTTCAATAGGAGGGGGTAGAGGCCAAACTGACTGCTTAGAAATGAAAACTGGCTGTCAAGAAATCCCAAATATATCATTTACGACATTGGAAATGAGCATGGCAAGCCTTCTGAATAAAAGCAACCCTTTGTAAAAAGGCCATTCATTTTAAAATAAAACAAAATAACCTCCAAATAAAAGCAATCTGTCAAAAAAGGCCACATTTTGGCTTTCCAATGGTTGGCCTTTGTATACAGGTTTGAATATATTTTTTTTGAAAGTTTACAAAACATTGCATCTGTCAATAAAATACAAGTAAATTACCAGTAAATGTTGAGCTAATGAAGATTCTGACCAATCGTGAGTTGAGTGTTGGAAGGTCTTCAAGTTTGCCCAACAACACAGACTCGTATTTTTTCTCAGTCATTTTTCTTGTCTCTGATACAGTGATCTTATGACATAGGTGTTATGTATGATCACATTATTTCAACAGATGGTAACTTCTGAAACAGATAGCATTTGGTTCAACCTTCCTGGCACATATCATTACATTCAATAATCAACAAAGATAATTCTTCTTTTGGTTTAAAGATATTTATTCGTCAAAAACTTTTTTATAACAAAATTGTTTACAATAATGAAATATGAATTGCGCATGACAAGGGGATTAAACCAACAGCTTTAAGCTTATTTAAAGGTTTTTTGCTCAGTTTTATGACGGTTTTGACAAGTTTAAAAGATTAACAACAAATTAAATCGGATTTACCAGTGAAGTTTGACTTTGTAGATACATATGAGTACCTTAATAAATGACTTTGTAAAGGCACAGTGCAACAAAAATAAAATTATATGCCTTTTTGGATTAAACAGTAAGTTTGGGTTATAAGAAAAATTAGAGCAATTCCTACACTGTATAGTATATGCATCAGAAAAAATTGCATTGCCTATAAGAAAACTGCCTCGTTTTTTTTAATTGAGTGGTCAACATGAGTGTTCTATCTTAGGTATTATATCCATGTATGACATACCCACTCAATGCTACTACAAAACGTTAACTATTTTGAAAATAATATTGTCTATAAAATAATAATTAAAATTACAATGTGACCCGACACAGCGACATATTGTGCCAAACTTGTCGTCCATCGTATCTCATTGACGTCTGTCATATCGCATTGCACGTGTCATATTGCATTGTCCTATCATGTTGTCGTACGTCGTGTTTGGGAGGTGATGGACAACATTTGACATGCACTAACAGGATTCTGTAGTATGTTTTATTACACAATCGTGTACATGATGCCGTCCATTCACATCTGACGTTATATAAATTGGCGTAAAAAATTGTATGTTTCTAGTTACCCGACCTATACAAATTTTTCAAGGTGACCCTAATGGCATGTATCTTTATCTGTTTATATTGGGCCGCTGAACTTGATCGGCAGGATGTGATTTCGCGAGAGCAGATGAATAATGGCGCCATTTTGTTGATAGCGCTTTGAGTCTTGTAAAAATAAATTAGTTTTTTAATAGGGTAAAACAACAAAATTTATTAGCAATTGTTCTTAAGCTTATGAAGACGAAATTTTGCCATGATTTGTTCTATTATCCGTTTAATTCTGCGAAGTTAAAATGCCAGTTTCTTGGTAATGTACTCGTTTGGTTGTTTTGCGCACATACTCATATGTCACATATCAGGAGAGTATGCCATGGTTGGCACTTTGCATAAAACTTTTCATTTTTTCACCAGTTTTGATCATTTAAAAAATATTATGTTCAGTAGATATTTGACTATCTTATGATACCATTAACTTATAGACTGGATGTTTGAGATACATGTATCTTGCGTAAATAATTTTCTTTGATATAGTTGTGCCAATCAACACATAGCAGGACGATATGGTTTTGCATAAAACCTTTTCATTTTTTCACCGATTTGATCACTTACAAGATGTGTTTTAAACACAATGCCCCTTCCAGGAGCCCTTTAACCTGAAAATGCACAGGTCCTGTAGAGATTGTCATGATGAACCAAGATATGAAGTTAGATGAGTGTAGGTGCACATAGTAGTCTTTTGATTTAATAGGCAAGGTTAAAGTTTGGTACAGACAAACGAAGGGCCATAATCTGCTAAAATGATCAAAATTACAACACCCTGACATTATGTGCTGGGGAACTTGGTGACAATTGTTGTATCAAAGTTTGGTAAAAATCCCTTAAGAAATGTAGGAGGAGTTGTGCACAGAATAGAGTATTTCTCTATCACATGTGCACAAAATAAACAAAGGGCCATAAATCCGCCAAAAACAATCCAATCACAAAACCCGGAATATAAAAATTATGTGCTCGGATTCTTAGTGACAATGAGTCTGTGAAAGTTTCATCAAATTCCTTTGAGAAGTGTATGAGGAGTATCATAGAAGAAATTTAGGTCACAAAATAAACAAAGGGCCATTAATCTTCCAAGAATGATCGAATCACAAAACCCACACACTATCTGCTGGGGAAGTTGGTGACAATAGTTCTAAAGTTTGGTCAAAGTCCCTTGAGAAATATAGAAGAAACAAAAGAGTATTTCTCTATATATTACTTATGCACAAAATAAACAAAGAGCCATAATTCTGTCAAAAATGATCGAATAAAAAAACCTTGACAATATGCATTGGTATCTTGATAACAATAGTTCCATGAAAGTTTTATCCCTTGAGAAAAGAAGCAAACAGGAGTATTTCGCTGTTACAATCATTCAAAATAAACAAAGGGCCATAATTCCGTTAAAAAAAATTATCGAATCACAAAACCCAAATATATAAGCAGGGTTTTTGATAACAACATGCAAGTATATGAAAGTTTTAAAAATCCAATGAGAAATGTAGGAGTAGTATCCTAAAAGAAATTTAGGATTTTTTTAAATACAATGACCCTGTGACATTGACCTTTGGACATGAAAATGCACAGGTCCTGTAAAGGTTGTCATGAGGAACCAACATATGAAGTTTGATGATTGTAGGTGCAAGCATTTTGATTTTATAGGCAAGGTTAAAGTTTGATACAAACAGACAGACCAAAAACAATATATGCGCAGCCCCTGATCTATCGATACGGGGCATAAACAAATATTATGTCCTGTAGATATTTGACTATCTTGTGATACCAATAACTTATAGGCATGATGCATATCCAATACAATGAATATAAAAAGGCTCACCGTTTTTAGCCTAATTATATTCTGTCTTATGATTTCATATTGATGCACAAGTTTTCCAACATATAATTTTATCAATAACATTTTATATCAATTTAATCAACAAAGAGAGAATGATATTTGTTATCATTTTCATGTCACTAATTAATGCATTGATTGCTGGACCCCTATTATTTCTAAATAGTTTATCACGCCCCTTTACTAATTACATCTTGAAACATATGTTTGACCCTCAGGCGGCTGTGAAAACAATTTTCATACATAAACAACGTGTGATATATACGACCCCTTACCGTTTTTTCCTGGTTTAATTGCTCATCTAATTGTAGTCAGTAAGGATCATGTAAACAATTGAATGTTATTTTGACATATAATAGCACAAATGTAAAAATAACACAAAAATTTTGTACGCTACAAATAGAAATCAATAAATCATAAGATAAATTTGAATCTACGCACACCATGCAGAATGGCCGTTGCATAGAGGTTGTTGCTCTTCAGATGTTAAATTTTTAGCAAATATCAGCTTAGGGAAATTTTGAAGGTGTTGTTATAGAGAGGTTGTTGCTCTACAGAGGGCCACTCTGTAGAGGTTGTACTGTAGTTATAACTTAGAAATTTTACTGATTTATGTGACAAGGGTGCAACTTATATATTAAAAATGATTTTGTATTTACTTATATATATATTATAATGTTTATTTACATAATCAGGCAGCGTGCATAAATACATTAAATTAACAGATCAAAGCAATTTAAAGTTATCCTTGGTAATTTGGACTTGTATCAGACAGACTGCACTGTTACTAAGACGCTTATTGCAATTTGCACAGTCTAGCAAGCGAGACGGTACAATATCTCATAGAGTGTGTAATTTCTCATTATCTCTGTATAGGTCTTTGGCCCCAAGGAACGGTTCATCCACCTCACTTTTTTTACCTTTCCACAAGATTTTCAAGATCCAAAACAAAAAAATAAAATCCTGACATACCCTACTTTTTATGGGCATACAATTTCTGTTTTAGGCCTTGATTACAGTAGAGCATGTAATATAGCATCCCTGAGTAGAGTGAGTGATATAAAACAGACCATGCAACTCCAAATTCCAATTTGCAAATAGATATACAGTACAGTATTGTCAACTTCATTGCTACATCTTAAGGACTTTTGTTTTATGACAAATCTGACAATTACCTCTGAGAAACTATTTCACAAAACCATACCAACATTGGTTTTCGCTGAACATTTAGAACACCGTTTCAACATCCCACAAGGTGTTTGTTTACATCCGTTTCCCGGCATCAAATCCAAGCGTTTAGCTGATCAAGATTTCATCTTTGTAAGAGTTTTCTCCCTTGGTGAGGTAAACAATTAGGACGAACTTCTTTACTTATCATAGGACTACGAATTAATGACAATATTGTATTTAGAAATTATGTGGTGATCTATCGAAAATAATATATGCTCAATTATGGCAGAAATTGCGTCAATTAGATAGATTTAAAGAAGGAATTGAGGTCTGTCTTGGAGGGACTCTTCGTACCCAAGTCAATTCGAACCGCGTTGATAACGAACTTGATATTTATATCATGTATTTTATTAAACCATTGTATCGTGGTTGTAAATTAGATAACACTTACAAGAACTTAATCCGGCTAGTTTCAACAAGCCAAAGTTTGTGTTCAGTAAATTTAAACACTATTTTTGATGATGCAAATAAATTACGAGTTGTTGAAAAGCTGAAGGCTTCTAAACCACTGAAACGCCCAGATCTTACACTTACCTCAGCTGGAGACAATGAAGCGGGAGTACTTGTACCAATGTGTCATATAAACGGTGAACCATCTTTCCTCTTTATGGTGCGATCATTTAGTTTGAGATCACACAGAGGAGAAACAAGGTGCGTATTATATAAAGTTTAAACTGTATATTATTTATTCATCATTGACTTTATATGAGTACATGTATGCACTTTCACAGTCTATGTCCAGAGTTGTCATTCCTTTCCAATCCTCACAGTGGGTAGAGCAGGACATGACAAATATTTTCAGGCCATTCGTTCTGCTAGACAATTAACCTACTTTTAAAGAGTTCTACAGCAAATTCTACTGGTAATTACATGTGCACAAGTTGATTTGTCGAGCCCTGTAGAGAATGAAATAATTTCAGGAGCAAGATGTACACAGCAAAAATTTTACGACTTACGAATGAAATGATCAATGATACACATTATAAGTCAGCATCAATAGTTCTAATTTTACAGTGACCCTTAGTTACATTCTTAGCTCAGGGAATCTACGTTTATGAGTTTTCTAATGGCCAATTGGACAGTTAGGCTATCATTAAAAAAATGTTTGTTTGTAGTGCTCCGACCCTAATTTCCAGAGGTGGGTAGGCAGGTAGGTATTTTTTTTTATTTTATCTTTTTCTGAAATTGCATTGTTAAAATGATTGGCAATTTTGAAATACACAATATTTCCATGTAGTCTGCTCTGCATTAAAAATGTAATTAGACAGAACAAAATATGATGAACAACCAGTTTGTATTGGATAAAGGCCATGTATTCTGGTATGGTTTAAAAACGGAAAGTACTTTTTAACTGAACGGGTGCAAGTAGATTACAAAAAAAAAATCAACTTGAAAACCTAAAAAAAAAAGAAAAGTAGGGGCCATTTTGATGGGTCGGTCGGAGCACTACAAACAAAGAATTTTTTATTTTCAGCCTTATGCTCATTTCAGAGCTGCGCCATTCAAGATTTAAACCCATGACCTTCAGATTAATAGTCAAGCATGTTACCTGTCAAGATCAATGATCCACCCCTACTCTAGATTGAAGTCCATACTTAGCTGTCATGTGAGCAAAGATGCTATCTTCATAAATGATCATATGTTCAGATCCTTGGAAGTTATTGTCTGTCACCTTTGAGTCATTGCAATAAGGCATATTGATAAGCTTTAAAAACATCGCTATGATTAACTATATACGTGTAATAGGAGGAGGAAAAAAATGTACCCGATGCGGGGCTCGAACCCGCGACCTCCTGCTTGCAAGTCAGATGCTCAACTGAGCTAATCGGGCTGGTGAATATCCCAGCCAATTTATAATACAATATACCACACCGCTACATTCCTCCTTCTTTTTTATTCAAAGTAAATTAATCGCGACAACCACAGCCTCTTTAAACTAACCCAGCCAAATGCTTCAACCAAGCTCTAGGATTCCAAGGCAAGTCACACTCTCACGGCACCAAATGTAATAGGAGGAAGAAAATAATGTACCGATGCGGGGCTCGAACCGGCGACCTCCTGCTTGCAAGTCAGATGCTCTACCAACTGAGCTAATCAGGCTGGTGAATATCCCAGCCAATTTATAAATAATAATACAATACACCACACCGCTACATACGTATGCATTGCGAGGCAAGAGTTTGAAAAATGTTCTTCTGGGATAAAGTGATCTCATTCTGGATTCTAATTTATACCTTTTCAGTTTTCCTGGAGGAATCAAGGACGATGATGACAAAGATATCATACATACAGCTTTACGTGAAACAGATGAAGAGATTGGACTTGATGAAAGCTTAGTCAATGTCTGGGGAACACTACCATCTTTACCATCAAAAGCAAAAAAAGTATGGCATTAAATAAATGCATTTATATAATTATTTGATCTATAGTTACCTTAGATACTTCGATTTATTTTAAGACACATTTTTAAACTTTTATAAAAGTTGTTGCCATGGCTGTAAAATATTAATATCTGTTTATATTTCCAGGGCCTTTTTTTTCACAGGTAGAAGAAGGGGCATTTTCTTTAAATTTGAGGAAAGATAACACATAATTTCTGCAATAGGGGAAGAAAAAACTTGGGGAAAACTGCATGATTTTAAAGAATTTTCCTGATGGGTCCAAGACGCCTGTAAAAAAAAAATCCCTGATTGCACAGTGGCCAATATTTTTCTTTATCAAATCATATTGATATTGTGTTATTTTTTCCATGAGCTCTCATTGGAATGGATATTCTTTTTACTTTTATTTTGGAAAATCGGTTAATTACTCCATAGACCTCAATACAAATTTAAAGGGAAGATAACTCAAAGGATGTAAGTCATTTTCTGTCATGGAAACCTATACGAATTATAATAAACATACATGTATAAACATTTATAGATATGTTTGGCAGTATGTACTATAACATAAATCAGTGACTAGTATAAAAAGTAATTTGTCTTTAAAATGAATTGAATGGTATTTTTTAAATTTCATATTCTGACTCATACAAACTTATTTTTTATTCATCTTTATTTCAGGGTCGCAGTATGGTAACTCCTGTGTTAGGTTATTGTAACATCAGTAGTATTGATGAACTCAAATTAAACCCTTCAGAGGTATGACAAAATAGATTAGTCTACATAGTCTCAAACTTTTATCATTGTCTGATTTGTACTGGACAAACTTTGTCTTTGGCAGTTTCTTTCACATTTTTGTCAATTCGTTAAACATTTTAAAATTGTACTTTGACAAGAGAAAAAATTAGTCTTGTTTCCAGATACCCAATTTTAAGAAGTTAATAGCAAAAACCAAAGTATGAAACATTTTGGTTATTTAATTTGCAATCCTACAGTTAATTGTCAAGAATAAAAAGTTCCCTGTGTGACTTTGCAACTGGGGGTTGCAGGGACCTGGTGGGTCCAGGGCAAAGCCCTGTAGGGGCATCCATAGGCCAATGATTACCAGAAGCTCCAAAAATAGTGTTATTTATAGACGTCTCAGAGGTACCAGGTTGCTATAGTGTCCATAAATTATTCTCACAACATAATTGTCCACCTCCAAATGAAGAACACCCTGTGAATAAAGGTCAGTCTTTTTAAAGAAATCATTTAGAAAAAAATGCTGTCTGAAAAAAGGCCGCCTGTCCATTAAGGCCTCATTATGTCTCCCTGAGATGGTCTTTTTTTACAGGTTTGACTGTACTGGTAATTTCCAATGTTGTTCAATTTCAGGTGGAGAGTGTATTCACACGTTCCGTTGCTTCATTTTGTGATCCAGCTAACCAAAGACAAACACAGTGGCGTTATCCAGGATCCAATGGTTTTACTTTACCCGTTTTCATTGGTGGAGAGCACCGGGTGTGGGGCTTTACTGCCATTGTGGTTCATCAGATTATGAGAATACTTGCACCAGACCATTATAAATTCAAACTGAAACACCGAAGTTGATGTTAGCCTTTTTAGTAGAAAACTAGTCATATGTTCTGTTACTGTCAGGGAAACTTTTGTCAATCTAAAAGGGATGCAACTCCAGATTGACTTAAAATATATTCAGAGTATGAAAACTTAAAAAAAGTCCATTTAGTGGTTAATAATTGCTATGATTAAGAAGTGTTGATTTAGTTGATAGTATAACCAAGGACTTATATACATACATGTATGTATATAAGTCCTTGGTATAACTAAATTCAAAGCCTGTGTTAGTGACCACCTTTGAGTAAAGACCACCCTGTGAATAAAGGTCATCATTGGGAAAGACATACATGTAGTGTAGCCTATATTGACGGATGGTATTTATTTGGAGGTCATTATGTTCTAAGTTTTGAGGGTGACCTTTATTCAGAGGCAGCTGCTAACACAGATTTGACTGTATTTATGGATAAATCAGTAGTCTAGTCCCTTTTATTTAAAACGCAAAAAATAATAGATTCTATATGAATATAACATAAATGTTTGTTTCCATTTCTCAGGCTTCTATTGTCTGTATGACCTTTAGTTTTAAGTATGTCCTGTATTATGCTGAATTCTGCTGTGATTTGAATATTATACAACATATTATACAATGTTGAATTTAATAAATTATTATCTATACTTCATAGTTTTTGTACTTATTATTATTTTATCCAAATTTTGGAAAATAGTCACTTAGTGATTCTACACAGCATTCAGTTTCACAAGGTTATGAGCTTAGTAAAGTTTTGAACAAATTACCCTTGTAACATTACTTATACCACATTTTGATAGTGCATGTATTGTATGGTGAAATGATAGGGATATTGTCTGTTATCCTGAATCTACGTACAGTAGAACTCATTAATGCTGATTGCTGGGAGACCCAAAGAATTACTTCATTACATCCTGAACAATAAATAACATTAAGATAACATACTGACCTAATTCAAATTCCATTCCCTGAAAACTTATTGCAGTGTATTTACAAGTATATGCAAAATAATCCACAAAATATGTATTTGTTTTATGTTTTATTGTCAAAAATAGAAAGCAGCATTTTACAAAAGTTTGTTTGAGACATAATTATGTGCAATGGAATTGTGATGATTGTGGTTAAAAATATGGTGATGAAATTAATGTACATGTAATAGCAATAATACTGTATAGAGCAATTATTAGCACGGAAAACACAAACTAAGTACAAAAGTAAAACTACTTAACACACACATACAACTACATTTATATCGTCTTTTGAAGACTAAAAACAAAACACAAATATTGGAATAAAAGTAATACCATCAATTGTATTCACCCCTGAAAGATTTAATTTGTGCAGAATTATGAAGACAACCTCGTAGTTTATCCACTTGATGTCAGCACTGGTCTGAAACAATTCAACCGACAACAGTGCATCATGTTAGTCTTACAAATGGAGATCTTTTCAGTCATTTTTTAAATAGCCCTCTAGTTTTGGTATTCTATTTAAAGTCCCATTAGCTTTTTGGATGTAAAACATTGAAGTTGGTCTTATTTTACCTAAACAAATTTCTTATCACTGACACAGACTTTTACTTGTAGTAAAAACATTCCGAAATTTTCATTTTTAATCACGAAGTACTTATAGATATGGAGCACAGTATTTTTCAATGATATTGCAAAAAATAAGAAAAATCAGCTAACAACATTTTTATGAAATGTGGCTAAAGGAACGCATTATGTAAATTATCGTTGCAGAGAAACAAAATATATTTCTTATTTTTTACTATAATTATATCTATTGTTCTGTATTGCTAAATTCAAAAAGTTTATTGGCCTTTAAGCGGAATTTCACACTTTCATTATTTTTCAATATGCTCCACAGTTATTATCTCCTAGATTTTCGAGTATTTTTATGTATATGACATCACCAAGCCATTTAGGCAATCAAAGACATATACTATACAAAAAGTAAAATGTCAAAATAATTTAGAATAAGTAAAGCTTATGCTAGCATAATGTGAAACTATATAGGCTTCAGCTGTAAAATAGATAAGAGATAGTCCTGTACACAAAATATTCAGAATAAACTATATTGACTGATTATAAAAGTGGAAAATTTAAGTGTACACTTAAGGTCTTGCCTCACCAATACAATTTATTCAATCGCAACCCAATGTCGCATGCCAAGAGACTGATGTCGCAGACTAAATAAACCTGGAATGTGGCACCACAGACATCTGAGTCCAATGTCATAAACCAAGATCAGTTTTGAAAACTTAATTATGTCTTGTTTTAATTGTCTTTCGTTGTTTCTTTATGAATTTATGATGATAAAACAGTAATGACATCGGCAATATACTTTCCGTATAATCAGTAAAATTGATCTAAAATAATCATACGGAATAGCTTATAATATATACATGTACTCGTGTATATATAAACATTGAAGAAATTGAAGAACAGTATCTTTTTAACTAAATTCTTGGAAAACGAATTTGAGCTTAGATACTGTTCACATGTAATTATAAAAACCTCTTGCCAGGAAGCTCTTAGAGCTAATTCCTGGATGTAGATTTTGTACTATTATGTAACCAAAGATTAATACGAAGTAAATTGCAGTAAAAAATGTGTGAACTGTCCAATTTGGTTAAAAAGGCGGATGAATGTGAATAAATATTAAGTAAAGAACAAAGTTTGAAAGAATTGCAATGAAGGATGCATACAGAGCCATTCCTCGACAAGTTGATGTATTTTCGTCTAAGTAGCAGATTTCAGATGTTGTTGGGTCAATTTGCACACCGAAACTTGATTCACCTGAAATGAAGATATAATATGGTATTTGGTGGGCCTGATTGCTTTAGCATTGTAAGTGTGTCTCTGCTGGAAAAGATGGATTTCACTGCACGTGTCACACTAACATTTTTGTGTCTTCTTTTCGTTAATACAGACATGTATATTTTAAGAGAAGGGATTCGGGAGGCACTGTGCTCACAAAACAGAAATGTCTCATAAGCCAACTTGGCTGGCCCTTTTAATAGGGGTGACACTATAATAAAAAAGTACCTTTATATTGCATCAACTAATCTAAATCTGTCATAGTAAACTGTCGTATCATAATATTTTAATTTTTTTTGCATGAAATAACGCACTTTACTTAATAGTAAATGCAGATAATAAAAACTATCATGTAATGAACTTAACTATCAGTATCTAATTCAATTGACCACATGGTAAGTTTGGCCAGTGTGTTGGTTTAAAGTTAAAAGCCTACCTGACAGTACAAAGTATATAATTTCACTAAGAGCACCATCGCCTGCATTACTCCAACCCAGAACACGAAGCACATATACTTCATTTGTTTGTAAATCTCCAACAACGGCTTCATTGACTTTTTCTACTTCAGTATCTTTGGCATTGCGAATGTCTTCTTGCACTTTCCATACTCTGATCTATGTATGAAATAAAGAAATATTACCTTACCCTCTATATACTGTGAACACATTAATTTTCGTTGGGGATTATATTTCATCAGGTAGTTGTATTAACTACAACTGGATTTCGTAGGTTGGCTCATCCACGAAACCAAATCCTCACGAATTTAAATGCATCTAAGGCATTTTTTGTTCAAAAATCAAAATCCACGAATTTATGTCCCCACGAAATAGCCATTTTAGTAAAAACCACGAAAACTGATCCAAACGAAAATAAATGAAAATACAGTATATTGTTTCCAGATGACTGTATAACCCGTACTTGTTGTCATATGAATGCATGTGTTACGAATATTGTTTATGCAGTTGGCTGATGTTTGTCAAGGTCTTTGTAACTCGTTACCAAGGACTATACATAATGGTAATGTGCTTTAATTAAGGGGCGATGTGAGATATGCATTACAGAAGATTAATTGGAATCACTGAATACATTTGAATGTCGGTAACTACTATATGCATTAAGTATTAATGCATGGCTACTAAGATACGTGGTGTGTGGTATGTATACTTACAATATATCCCCTGACTGATTCCTCTCCAGGATGTCCATTAACACCACGCCATCGTACAAGAACACTATGTCTATCTCTTGGAAAGACCTTTACGTGGATCGGATAATCTTTTAAAACTGAAAACGAGATGTCAAAATGTTTTGTATAGTAAGTTTCGACTAGCACTGGCTACAAACTAGTTTATTATACAAGGCAAATACTCGCTGTTCAATTTATGAAATCATATTATTAACAGCACGTGACATATACAAACTGTCACACTACGCCCTATACACGTGATATATATATACGAGTACGTACTGTCATTTGCTGTCTCCGTTCTTCGCCATTCACCTTTGGGACCAAATCCAGCACCATTAAAGACTTGAACTCGTGCAAAGAATTCAGCATTATTTGTTAACCCCACTAACTGACAATGGTCTGTTTGTCCGTATACATCTTTAAACTGAATTCTGTTTTTCACTGGGTCAGGTTCACCATAAATGAACGGAGATTCGTCGTAAACGTTTTCATAATAATAAACCTGAAAAGTCAATGTTTTGTTTTGATTTTTAAAAATCCCTGTATTACAAAAAGGGCTTTATATTTTGACAAGGCCAGGAAAACACACATGTAGACGCGTTTTCGGTTACCCCCGACCCGTTACACTAACCCTTAATTCTTCAGCCGCCAAGTCTAAAAAGTTGCGACCAATCGGGGTAATATCTACAGAAGAATCACGCGAAAAATATACTGAAAAAAAGAAAGAAAAAAACATTTGAGACTAACCAATCCTATGTTTTGGCTAAGTAACTGGAAAAACTTTTTTCAGACCTAATTAAATGTACAGTAAAACTCGTGAAAACCGGACTCTGAAAACCGGAATTAACTGAAAACCGGAATTAACTGAAAACCGGAATTTACTAAAAACCGGAATTTGCTAATAACCGGAATTTACTGAAAACCGGAATCAAGTTAACTGAAAACCGGAATTAACTGAAAACCGGAATTTACTGAAAACCGGAATTAACTGAAAACCGGAGTTTACTGGAAACCGGAATTTACTAAAACCCGGAATTAACTGAAAACCGGAATTTACTAATAACCGGAATTTACTGAAAACCGGAATTCATAAAAAGCCCAATCCGGAAGGGTCCGGTTTCCAGGGGTTTTACTGTATCATCTAACTGTAGTAGTGATAAATAGATGACCTTTACACTTAGATAGTCGCTAAAGTGATGTTCAAATTTTAGTCAGAATGTTAGAGCTTACCCTGTATCCTTTCACACGACCTCTTACAGATTCCCTTGTGTCTGATACTGGTGTCCAGTAAACTATCACACTTGTACCGTTGAAGGTTTCGATGTCATTACCTGTTGGAACAATCTGCGGCACTGAAAGTTATAATTTGTTACTCATTATAGGAACAGAATGTATAAATGTACAGAATAATCCCTGGAGAGCACCCCTCTATTGAGCAACAACCTCCTTTCAACTGCATGATTTATCCCACTGCACGATTTAACTATTATTGTAACCTCTCTAGAGCGACAACCTCTCAACAACAACATAAGTTTGCTACTCCCAAATGAGTGTTGCTTTGGAGAGGTTGCACTGTATTTCATACTGGACTGAATAAGCAGAAGATTGAGCCATACAGAAACTAATTAACTTGGTGTATAACAGAAGGTATTGCACTAAGGCCTTTTTTGTTTGTTTTGGTTACAAGTTCATTAAAAATATGGTACATAAATCGAGAATTTAAGAATTTATTTGATTTGTCTGTTAAAAAGCAAGAGTTAGTCCATGAGTAAGGTTCCTCTGGCCAAATAAAAAGATTAGTGCGTGTCGCTTACTAAAAGTAAAGTTTGTCCAGTAACCAGAAACAAACACTTTTACGCCTAAACATGCATACTTACAGTAGTGATTGTAATCAGTCCATGGACATTTCGTTGATTAATCAGAGGCAAAAGGCAGTGATTAATCGATTTAAACTGATTAAATAAAAAATGATCAAATACGTTAGTATTGCATGAATTTTACATCCCTTACACTAATCGAATAGCACTTTTTAATCAATAAGAATTTAAATATTAAATGATTTAACATTATTTAGATGTTTAAGCAAACCACTCTTGGCCAGAATCATGCTGCATTGAACAGCATCATCTTTGAAGTAGAACCGTGAAAGGTCTGCAGTACTATAGTCTAGAACGACAGCTATGTACAGAAATCAACAATCCGTTGACGAAATGGGAGCATCGTCATCGTCACGTCAAAAACCATTCGTCAATGATTCGTTGAATAAATGATTAATCAGAACATCACTAACTTATAGTCATATGATGTATTCCAGGGAAATGCAGTCAACCGCAGGGAGGAGGAAATTGTATTTAGAGCGTTGCATTAATCAGACTACTTTTTAATTCTTACTTCCTTCAGCTGAGAATATTTTGACTTCAGTAGAGTTAGGTCCACCACCATGCTCATTGTAAGCACCCACTTTTACCAGATATGGTAGGTAATAGTTATCAACACCAATTGTGAGTACAACCTTTCCTTTAGTCAAAGCAATTGTATCATTGCCAGTCAACTGGAAATTTAAAAAAGAAAATGAAAGCAAAGACAAATAATACAAAACAAGAAAATTTTAGGACCTTCTCACTTTATTGAACGATGATAAAAAATGAAAAAAAATGCTCAAGATATAAAATGTATGGCGGCATGTTTCTGCATGAGATAATCAGATTACATTCGCGAAAATCTTCTAGATTTTCATGAATAACCAAGATATTGTCACGAAAATTAAATCACTTTTCATTATAAGATTTTCCGGCATTACATGGAACCCCAGCCATTAACCCACTGATTAAGTAGACGATAGAATATGTTCATGAAAGTATAACATTTTTTCACGAAAACTTAATCAAAAGTATTTCAATAGAAGGTTATCAGACAAATGTTACAATATGCAGCTAACGCCAGTTTCAGAATCATACATACCCTGGTCCAATTTTTCGCGGCATCAGGTCTTTTCCAATAGACGTTGTATCCCAAGTTCGGACCACATTGCTCTGAAGGCTTCAGTGGCTGAAAGAAGTTCAGAACTTTATGATTTATGGTTGGTAAAAAATGAAACAGCTAAAAGAGTATACCGTATACGTAAGTTTAGAAGAACTGAGATTAAAAGGATACTCTATAAGTTCAGACATAATGGAATAATAAAACAACAACAACATTCAAGAAAGAACCAGTTAGGCAACAGTTTTGTTATAAGATTTTTATCATTATTATGTCAACATCAAAATTTAATGGAACTCAATCACGTTTGTAATAATACCCAAGTGCAATGACTAGTGAGGATTTTTGAAATATCGACAAAACGGGTGGACACTTGTTTATACACTCGTCAATAAGGTAAAATATTTTCATTTTGAAGTTATGTTTATCTAACCAAATGAAGATGTCATTGGTGGATGGAATTTCACACATAATGATACTCGAATTGTCGTAGTGAATGTTATAGTTTTCGTTGCTTTACACTACTTACTATTACCTTACTATTACTAGTACTTATATACGTATAATAATGCATAGACAAAGTGTAAATTGTCATTTTTATCCACAACTATTGTAGTACACATCATCTCTTATATCAAGCCGTCGACGCAGCTTAATCTGATTGTACTTGATGGAATCTCTGATAAAAGTTTAAGATAAGATTTAATTCAAACAGTGGTTATTGAAAATTAAAGAGAATAAAAGACATCTTAGAACATTACCGTCCACTTTATAGTTAATGTACCAACAGTACCACCTCCTCCTCCAACATTTCTTGGTGCAATAACAGGCTTTGTTTCTGGAGTTTTGGCTGATTCTGAAAACAGATAAAACATGGAAATTTAGACGTAAAAACTCCCATCTTTCCCAAAATACTGACTTCCCCCTAGCTCTCTTACCTCATAGTCCACCAACACGTCTGACCATACATAAATAAGGACCAAAACATGGTCTCCTGGAGTTACCGCATTTGGAACAGTTTGTGGCAAAGTTACAGGGGATTTAAACTTTTTAAAGTTTTATGGGCTCACCTTACACCAGCCGGGGAAAAATAACATGAATGAATAATAAACTGTCATAAGATTTGCGTATTGTACAGAGAATCATAAATACTTTGAGAATCATTGGCATAACCAGCAAGACTCAGCGTCATCAACAAAATCTATTAAACTGACATTTTCACTAGATCACAAATCAAAAGCTGGCTTTAAAGCATTACGAAAAGACAATCTGAGCAGACCTGCGATTTTGCATTCGTTTAAGTGTTTATCTATATATACTTTATCTATATATACTAAAATTTATTAGGCACAACTTGACTGACTACATCAAATTATGATAGATGCACACTATCAGCCAAGTTGTTTCGAATGTATGTAATTACCAGACGGCAGACTCGCTTCTGGACCTCTACCATATTCGTTGATGCCTCGCACGCGGAATCTGTAATGCGTGTTAGGTATAAGGTTTGTTACGTTGAAAGCTCTCTGATCGCCCCTCAAGGCCATGTGTTTCGCTATGTCGTTAGCTTCGAACTCCTGGATATCTGTCAAAATGTACATACTGTATTTAAGATGTCTTCAAATGCTGAGTTAAACAACATACTGGTTGAACTTTGGAATAGCAATGCTCTTCTCTGAAAATGTTTAGCTTTAGAATGGGAAATCAGAAATAAAAAAGGCAGAATATACGGACGTTTTGTACCGCAAAAGGCTATGTAACACTTTCCGGATTGAATTATCAAAATACCTCGAACTAATGGACGATTTCAAGCAATTTATTTACCTCTAGCGACCAGGAACCATACACCAGGTTCATAGTTAGTATCTGCTTCAATGTCATAACTAGTGGCAGAACCACCGTGTGTATTTTCCATAGTGATTGTCCATATCACTCGAATCGATCTTGTTGTCACGGTAGGTTTATCTATATGAACGCCGGCTGCTGGTCCCGGAGGTCCTGTGATGTTTGGAAAACGATATTTGAAGTTGTGCAATAAATCTCGCCAATGTAACAAGTGTATTTTAAAAGCGACTTTTTTCTTGAGCGACCACTTCGAAAACCCTTATGGTTTTTGCACTATGTTTATAATTACTGTACTTAACAACCTTTGCTTAACGCGACCAGCGACCGCTCATATCTATCGGCAAATGCAAAAGATATTTTCATTAATTAAAGCGACCGTTTACATGTCAACAATGATGTCCACAAGTATGTTCCTTGTGATAAACATTATTACTACACATGTATATCTACAACTGTACGTATTCCATTAAAAATGTGACATTCTGAATTCCAGTCATAGACGTTCAGCAATAAACAGATCACTACTATTGACCAACTTTATTGTCATTAGAAATAAAGACCCAGCAACTAACTAGCAACCAAAATTTCAGTTGCTACATTATCTCATTGCTATACGAACTTTTATTAGTATTCCACCCTTTATATGCAAATTTGATACAAAGGCATTCAAATTATGGACTCAATGCCAGTTGTGCTAATAACAATGAAATGCTAATTGGGTATGAGCCAGATTTTCAAAACTGTCTATTGCATTCAGTGTAAAGCAGGAGTTCTGGAGCTTACAAAATAAACCAATTATTGGCTAGCTAGTATTTTCCCTCAGAAATACGTTAAAACGACTTACTAGTATTTGGTGGGAATAAGCTGTTTTCAAATTAATTTTGTTGTTGTTGTTGTTTTACTTTTTGTTCCCTGTATATGCTCTTTTTGTACGTTTGATAATAAGACGATTGAATACGTTACCTCTGACTGTGAGTACAGCTGATTTGGTCACTGTCTGCAATGCCGTCTTTAGTTCGCATTGGTACTTGCCCGCATTTTTAAACTGCGCTCTTGAAATTTGCAAACCATGTATTCCTCCTCGGTTTCCCTGGAATAATAGGTACAATGAAAATATCTACAGCGGTTAGCTCCCCGTCTGCCTTGGGTTAGATTTGTTGGCCATTGACCGAGGCTTGGATGTGAGGAAAATATAATGGCAAATCGATAAAGTAAAATGGTCATTATGAAGTCACCACCGTTGAAAGATGACCGTAAGGGGAGATTATGGAGTTTTAAAACATCTCGCAATGAGTTCTCGGATGGGACTATTACATAATGACGCTCGAAGTTGTTGATCGCTTGAATTTCTCTTTTGAACCTTTTTTACGAATCATGATATAAACGTCATCTGAAATTAGTTCTTGAATACTAGTAGTTGAGGGTGTTATGATATCAGGTTAAACCAGTCTGCACATGCTCATTGGATTAAATATGTATTAACCTTTGCCGCCAGTTTACGGTATCAGAATAAATCAACATCTTGTACAAAACACTTGTTGTGCTCTAATTATTTAGCTGTAATAACGTACTCGATTATTTCATTTTTAAAAAAAAACATAAATACAAAAGAGGGTTTGTGTTGGGCCTATTTCATACGCCGGTTGCTCGTGATTGGAATAATTGTAGCAGTCATGTTCTACTCACCAGAATAAACTCATGGGACAGTGTTGTATTCACGACATGGCCATTGAACTTCCAAACATAAGCAATATCCATTTGTGGACTGTATGCCGCATCACAATAAATGAAAGCTGTTCTGTTCACAGTTACTGTCGTTGCTGTAGGTTGCGTGGTAATGGTAATTCCCTCTGAAATAAAACACACACACAAGGCGTGAACAATCGTTTGTTTCTGGTTACCCAATCAACACTAATTTTCCACCACGACCATAGACTTTGATTTAGCCCAAGGAACGCGCATCCTGTTCTCACTTTTTGTATCTTTCCACATGTTTGCAAGAGCAAAAAATCCCAACTACCTGATCTTTAATTAGCATGTAGCCAGAAATAAGGCCTAACATATAGTGATGAAATGGTTGGAAGATCTCTTTTGCAATAACCATTTATATTTTAGGAAGTACATATACATGTCACTAGCAAGATATACCAGGGTACACTGAAGAGGGGTTATGCTATATTAAAGTCTAAAATGGCCATGTCGTTATGGAATAAATACTGTTCGGTCCACTTGAACATTCTAAACCATATTTATATATTTTACCTAATCATTAGACTCATTGCATCGTATACATGTATATATATTTGTATTTCTGTGATACAAGCAATATATGCAAGGACCACATTCATACAAGAAGACACACGTGCAAACTTTCCAACAAAATTACCGTAGCAACCCATTCGTTTGTTCACTGGATCACTCAGACAAACAAAGGGAACCACTAATTAATTAAATTGTACCCCATGGACAGTTCTAAGCGGACAGCTAAGGAACTTTTCCTTTCTAGTGTTGAAGGCATTAACGACGCGATAAAAACAGCCCGTGACAGTATGTTTCATAAATGCTAATCAATGATACTAATAGAACTGCATTCATAAATATAAAAGTCAAATACATGTAGGCAGACTACTAGTACTTGGCTAGTTATTGCACATAATGGGGACATTGAAAAAGCAGGCCTTTCGAATTGATCAGGGTTGCGTTTTCTGATTTCCTCTACTAAGCCAAGTACTGTCTAGAAAATCACAGAACACTGGGCGGTACATGTATTTGGTGTTTATATTTACACCAATCATGATAAAAAGCCAGGAAAAAACAATTCGAAAAGAGTAGGGATATATATATAAATAATGGATTCTCCTGCATCTTATTTCTGCCGGAGGCTGAAATGAACATAGTTGTCGAATGGGCCACAAAATATTGATAAATAAACAAAAGAAATCATCTGTAGATAAATATACATACTTGATACTCTGAGGAATGTAGAGTTCCTGGCATCACCTAAAGAGTTTGTAGCTAGACAAGTATACGTAGATGAGTCTCCAAATTGTAAGTCCGAGATGATAAGGCTGAAAGAAGCATCCATGCCTACACGACCTGAGGTCTGGCCTCTCATAAGATTCAGATCGCCACCATTTTTCAACCATCGTACCTTTGAATAAAAATGAAAATGAATGTTATGTCTGTCATGACTCAGATGCATGTTGGTGTAAATTTTTTTTAGCATTTCAATTGCAAAATCATACAAATGTACATTCTAAATATTTATTTTTATTGATTATTGAAAATCGATACACACTATCGATGAATCGTGTAATTACAGGAAATGTATGAAAACATCCTAAATCAAGACACAGACGTACCGTTTGTTATTCCTATTTCAGTGAAAAACGATTATACTTAGCAAAACCACAGTGGGAATGGCCACATAATTCATATCAAACTATTGTCAAAATTGGACACACAAAATGCATACTTGAAAACTACAAATTACATTATATGAAAGACAGATACATTATGACAATATTATACACATATATGTAGCTAATACATGTATAGCATTTGTATTACATGCATTACGATTCCAGACTATATACCTCTGGAGTAGGTGCAGCCTCCACACTACATTTTATAGTGACGTTGCCACCAACAGCTCCGTATGTTTGCGCAGGCAGTGGGTATCGATCAAAATTTGGTACAATGGCTGAAGTAAAAATATAAATAAACGGAAAAGAAAAATATCAAAGTAAAAGCCATGCATGTTAATTGCAGAATCGAATATCACATTTTCAATAACACGAACACCATAAAGAACTCGCAACAACACGGTCAGCAGCCAAAAGCTATATTTTAAACAGTTTTTATGATGTTTCATTAATGAACATTGAATGTACGGAAAAACCTATGTTGTTCGAATTCCTTGGATCTGAATAAAACATTTGGATAATCCGTGCATTCCGTGGTATCGAATAATCCATTTCATTTAGTAAACGATATTGCATACTGTAAAACAGTTCAATGGAGTTAAGCCTTGTACGTATATATGTCATGGTGTTAATATGAATGAAATCACATATGATGTATATCACATGTATATAACAAATCCAATACAATAAAGTCAATAATAGGCCAACATCATTCTCACTTCTGATTTGCAATTGGTGTTTTTCCTCATCAAAGAAAATTATTTTGATACGTTTTTTTGTCTAGATATTGTATACACTATACTTACACAACACTTTAAGCTGTCCAGCACTAAACGTGGTTCCATGTGTATTTGTAGCAGCACACTGGTACATCCCTTGGTCCCTCACTTCATCCACATTTAGAATAGTCAATACTCCTTCATTTATTTCATATCGTCCCGGCACATTAGTCAAGAGCTGCCCGTTTTTATACCAAGAATAAACTGGCTTAGGTTTAGCGACTGCCATGCAGTTCCAAACCACTTTCATCCCCTGATCTGTGAACATGTTCTTTATTGGGTATGGGAAATAAGGCTCCACTGTATACAAATTGGGAAAAGAAACATGTTCACATCTTGGTTTGAATCAAAGTTGTGTATAAGAAACATTATATATTAAAGCCTTCTTGTTATTTTGCAAATATCAAATTATCAAGGTAAATAATTATGAAAAAATGTAAAAAGTTCAACTATGATAAACATAACATGATATGACTGCATTGTTTAACGAACACTTTTTCATGAATTATTAATGAATTATACCATCCATGTTGATGATAATTGTCTGCTTGGCAACGGCGCCAGCATTCCTTGAACACGTACACACATAATTGCCGTCTGCTTCAAGTGGGGCATTTTCTATAGTTAATATTCTGTTCAGGTCGGACAATGTTGTCCCCTCGACGAATGGACGGCCATCCTCTCTGTACCAGGAGTAGTGTAATGGTAACCTGAAATATAAACCATGTAAAGTTATAAAGGTACGAGATATACTTTTGGAAATGGAACCCCTTAATTTTGTTTCTCTGTCGCTCTGACTTTCCTTACATTTATCATTCAAATTTCCATGGAAGATATGTCTTGTCTCCTTTTCTAGTTGTACATATTACGGAATCTTTTTTATTCAAATGCCTATCATCTTATTACTTTGCATGTTCTTTTACTAGTATTCTATCTCAGTTGATCCTTCAAGGGCCGCTTGTTCAAATCTATTACATGTGTAGTTTAACATAAACTAGCTTAAGCTTAAGTAGCACTGACCAATGTTGTTTATCTACAGTGATATTTTGATACTGAAGGTTTCTTAAAAGAGAAGAAACATATCTTCTCACCATATATTGGAAACATTAATCCTTTTTTTCTTTTTTAAAATAAGCCATAAAGGAAATCACGTGAATTTCATGAAAACATGGTTGTACAAATTACTTGATCGATTAAACCACTGAATCATTTTATTTCTAGTGATTAGCCTTTGTTTCATATGTTCACCGAAGGAAGTAAGTTGGCTTCTGATAGGATACCAATGCTTTGAAGGCTTGTTTTCTGCCATGTTTTCATATCAGAGTTACCTGATCCTCTCACTTATAAATAGCAGCCTTTGTTTACTGAACTTACGTTCCATATGCAATGCATTCAATTCGTAGTCGACGTCCTCTTAAAACGTTTGTAGGAAACACATGTGTGTAAATGATTGGTCCATAATCGTTGTCAGTCACTGAAGGATAAAATATACAGTATATAACAATTTCTACCTTATGTTCTATAATTCCCTGATCCTGTATTCAACACTTTACAACACTTAATGGTTTTGCGTACCGCCATTGCTAGACTAAATAGAAAAAGAATCTTATGCAATTCCGCTATACAATGGTGCGAGTTGCAGAGTGTCTTCAAAGGCATGTCTTCTTCATTTGTGGATACTGGAAAACATCTGTCACAAAAAGTCTTGAACTACTAGATGTTCTTGAGTTCTGGGGACTTACTGGTGACTCATACGACAATTAATATAAGTAACACAATACATATTGAAGTCTCACAATTATTTGAACCACTCGTCTGAATATCCGAAAAAACTCGGTCGTTGTTACCTTTTGAAGGCGGTTGAAATTTGTCAAACTATAGAAGTAAGCTGAATCGTTCAATTTTCAGCAGATCAAATAATGAATCTGTGAATCGTACCAAGGGCAAATTTACAAAATATGACTTTAACATCGTCATCACAATTGTTCATAATAAAAAGCAATTGTCATGTACAGTGATCTGTTCTCAAACGAACAGCAAAACATATGCAGATTTGATATCAACATGTTCAAAATTGCATTGGATACACGGTGTTTTACTTATAATTGAAATCTGATATTTATCAGAACAATATTGATTTACGTGTGAATAATTATGCCTGTTGAGTTAATATCCAGATGATATGCCCGTTATATAAATGCACACTTTCCTTGTAAGTAAAATACAATGTACAGTTGTACTAAACAATTTCTAAAGGTTTTATTCAATGTTCTGAGTGTAAACCCTTACCGACTTATGAGAGTTATGACATTCTTGAGAAACTTATTCCGAAAGCCATGTGATAAAGTACATGGGAAAATATGTATTCATTAGTTTACCACAGGTGTTTTTATAAAAAATATCTGAATGAAACCCACCACTATCAGGAGATAGATAGAGCCATTGTCCGAGGCTTATTTTACTTGGTATATTTCCTTCAGCAAACATGGAACCATCTGGAACTGTAAGTGTGACTACACAGTAATATTTCTCGTTAGCATCTGTTGGTTGTACTTCGGAGATATACAGGGCACCAGAGTCAGAAACAAAAAAGTTGTCTGACCCTTCAGATATATGCATATCAGCGATGGACCCTCTAAACCACCAATATGTCACCTCTGAAACGTAAATGGTCCAAGAGGTCATGGAACAGAAGCATTAGTATACATTAGTACCTCGTCAAAGTAATTAGATACTTAAAAAAATACTACTGTTTTATAATGCTTTCAATTTCAGAGGAAGCTAAACAATGGAAAAGATCAGGACAGTTTTAACATTAAGTTAGGTGTAGCAACCTTTAGCATTTGTACATGTTAAATGGTGGAATCTACAATCTGTTAAAAATACGTGGTATTCTATGGTGTGAACGTGTTTATTAAAATCATACTTGGGGAGAATGTTGGCTGGTGGCATTCCAATTTTGTTCCTTCAAACGACTGTGCTAGTAGTGGTTCCATCTCATTGTTGGGAAAACTTCCAAGATCTTACAATAAGAAAGATAGTAGAAATCAAAGTACTGTAAGTACATATTACAATTTACTCAATTGATTACATTCAAGGATTAACATTCAAACTACGTAAACCATGGAATGTCCTATAACGGTAAACTATATATGAAAGGTATACTATGTAAATATATGGGTATTGCGGGAAAATTTCGAATCGCGATATATATTGCGATACACAACACTTTATTGCAATACGTATTGCGATATATTGGGAGATTGAATTCTTGATTTATTAAGCATTTAAGCTTAGATTTGAACCGATTCCCTAGACATCCATCACTTGATATTATGAACACAGTATAACAGTATACAAATATCGCGATACGGGGTGTAATCGTACCGGTACGTATTAAATTTGGAACATACTGTAATATTAATATATCAGTATACCGGTATTATCGTGTATACAAATCAACGTGTTTGTCGTGATGGTTTATTTGTGTCCATGTAAACATTGTGATGAAATGGAACTATTAACATGTAATGTTTGCATTGAATCCATTTTACCTTCTATTCTAACTTTATATGAATAAATTCAGTATTGAATGAAACATACACTCTAAATCACGGAATCTAAACCATTCGCGACATTTTGTACAATATTTCGAAAAGGTAATAGATACAACTCACATCCAAATGAAACTCGTACCATCTCACTTATTGTGGTTCCTACGTCATTGGCAGCTCTACAGTGATACATGTTATCATCTTCTTGTTCATTAGGGTTCCGTATTGTAAGTTTACCACCTTATAAATGAAAATAAAACAAGTAATGGCAGGATAAGTATTGTATAAGTAAGTTTTATTTTCTTAACTAGTGATTCTGTAAACAACCAGATAATTCACTAATGTCCCCGGATATTTACGTGAATCGGATTTTTTCCCTATCTTGAATAATGGAGCGTTTATTAGGAAATGTGTGATTATATATATAAAGAAACAATCGGTAACTCTAGCATGGAATGCATATTTAACCTGTAAGCGTATATCGGCTGTCAGATGATACAAGCTCCGATTCGGAGTAGTTCTTTCCCTTCCAGAAAGTGTAGGTTGGTGACGGGTAAGAAGTTGCAATACATTCTACATCAGCATAAAGAACTCCATCAAACACCTGGTGAAATAATTATAATCCATATCAAAATTCTACTTTTTCAAAAGTCTAACTAACAAAAATCTAAAAAAAAAACTATACAAAAAAACCTGTCCAATATAGGAATATACAAAATCAAAGTACTGAAAGTGCTCGTGAAAATTGAACCTACATAGACTTGCATCGCAATACGGAACGGAAACCAGTTTAAAATTTGCATTGCGGATGTAAACGTAATACTGAACAGTCCGCGTCAATATCTATGCCCACCGAGCAAGTGACGGCTATTGAAAGTTAAACTATCGTTTCCAAAAATTGAGAGCGAAACTGATGCATTGATAAAGAACACTCAGGCGTACTTATAGTCTAAAAATACTGTACACAAATTTCGAAACTGTTTTATTTTTTTAAGTTAAATCTTCATTAAATCGAAATATCTACAAGTTGATATGACGTATAATAGCATAAAATGATCTGATCAGAAAACAAGCTGGGAAAGTTTATATTAATTTCTCTAACCTTGTAAAGAAGAAATTTCTTTTTCATAAAATATTTACAGACATAACTCCTTGTGTAATCAATGTACATTACTTACCACTGTATCGTTTGACAGTGCGATAAAAACAGGACCTCTCTTTATTGATGTCTCTCCGCGTGAAGCGTAACCATAACCTGGAAAATGTAAATGTTACATGATATTCGGATGAGAAGTGTATTCGGGTAGTAGGTTTTCGGGTGACAGGGGTTTAAACATGCGCTGATCCGTTGGTTTCGTTTCTTTTTCATCTGTTTTAACAGTATTGCAGCTATATACTCGTACCTGTCTGCAACTGACCTAACCCTGTTCATGGATTCCAAAACAGAATTAAATTTGGTCGTCGCCAATACTCCGCATGAATCACACGAATCAGCGATGGAGGACAAATAAATGGCCTCAGACATACAAACAATGTTATTTCTTCTTTGAAATCTTCACAAAGAATATTTGCCACTCCATCGTAATACAAAAAAAATGTATTTCGAACACAAGAACCAAGTTCAGGTCCACATAGCCTTAAGCTCTCTATTCTCATGCACTAGACCGAGGGTTCTACTTTCATTGTTTTTACTTTTCTTCTCCTTTTTTTTTGGGGGGGGGGTCTTTTATAAACTCACCAAAGTCTCTGTCCAGAATATAGAAATAATCGACATCTTCTTGAGCCATTTCACATACATAACCACCTAGGTAACTTGAAGTCGTATTTGTCCATTGGTAACTTCTATCTGAAGCCGTACAAAAATCGATATCAATTGAAAATCAATGCCATAGAAATACACCAAAAAGCTGTCAGACATCACATCACACAATCACCCCCAGAACTCAAACAACAGTGTCTGTTGTTAAGCCTAGGAGTGGGGTTTTCAGCTAGACATATGAATAACCTAATTGATAGTACTTAACATATACTGGTCCATTTCCGTCATAATTTAGACGGACATGTAATTCACTATTCGGTATCATTATCGTGCTTCTGTAAGTCTGGATGGTGTAAAGATATGACCTGATAAAATATTTAAATATAGTACGTACAACCTCTCCAGAGTGACCCTCTATAGAGCAACAGCCTCTCAACAACTACATAATTTTGCTACTCCCATGGGAATTTTGCTACTCCATAGAAATTTTGCTACTCCCATAGGAATTTTGCTACTCTCACAGGATGTTACTTTGGAGATGTTGCACTGTACATGTACACTATAATTGTTATTTGTGAACAAGTAACATCGCACTCAGTATTCTCGTGTGATATTAATCCATTTATTTCTACTTTTGCACGGACAAATACGAGTACGCGTTTCCCATAATATATATTTCGACCATACACATATATTCATATATAGATGTATAACATAAACATATAACCCAACATCTGTACAGATGTATATTATTACTAATCTTGTACGCATATCATATCATATTATTGGTATGTCCTTTCAGCATGAATTGGATTTGCTTTTATTATTTTATTATATATTATTATTTTATTATATCTTATTGTTTTATTATATATTATTATTTTATTAGGATAACGACACAAAACACTATACTGTTATATGTACTATTAATCATGTTTTGTCATTTTATTTTAAGATTATTTTCATAGTTGCAGAATTCACGACTCTATATTAAATCATTTATCGCATATTCAAAATAATTGTAAAATTAAATTTCAATATTTGTTTGTCTTTATATAGATCTGTTGTGCAATTCACGGACCAACAACCTTAGAAAATGTTAATTGCCCTATAAATATACATAAAAACAACGATTGACGTAAGTTACGAAAATAACTTGAGTAAACAGTATTAGTTTTCAGTGTTCATTATTGTAATAAACACATAATAGTAACACTGACACCAACTCGTTATTCATGATAGTTAATGCGATTATTCACAATATGGTCTTCATACTGTACCGCATTATTACGTAACCCTACACTTCTTTTGAAATGGTTTAATCACAAACAAACTTTACGTTTTACGAAAGGAAATTCGATATTTTACACTTCTTCAAAGTTCTTTGTACAAACAACTCTTCGCGCGTAATTCAAATACATACGCGCATTGACAATATGATACTGGTAATCAGTATTTTCATTGCAAAGCATAAACATTCTATAACAAATAGATTATTGTATACTTTATGGTAGACACACACACAAAAGAAACTGACAAAATAGTGATATTAAATAATCATTTTCCTAAAGATTAGAGTACCATCTTTCTAAGTTACCATACTTGTGTAGTTATGTTTGAGTTCGTATTACTAAACGTTGCTGATAGAACTTTACTTTTGTATAGTTAAACATGTAAACAAAGGCGACCAAAGAGAAAAAAAGGAGCATGTCCCTCAATACAGTAACAGTTGGTCTTTATTTTGATGTATACTTGATCCATTATATTACAATGCACGTGGTGAAGAGTGATCGATGTTTTTATGTGATAATTATTCACGAGTGATCTTGAAACCAGAGGGATTAGGGGTCTTTGTCCTCCCGTAATACGGTTAAACATAATGATAATTAAAATGGACTATAACTTGTTCTACTCCCACCCCAGACAAAATCTAAATTTAATTCCCCCACATCGAAAGTGCTCTCTTCGGGCATGTATACTAAATGGTTTTCAAGGTTTATACAACATTCATCTTTATTTGAAGTGTGTTACTGCTATATGCAGATGATATTACCATTGCATCAGATAGAGAACTAGACCTGCAACATTATTATAATCTAAATTAAGTGCAGCAATGTCAACTGTAATAACTGCAACTAACAGTTAATGTGCAGAAACAAGAATTAAGGTGTTTAGAAAATTTGATAAAAAAATTAAAACAAACGTATGAAATTTACATACAATGGGAATGCTATTGAAAATTGTAAAGGCATGTAAATTTGAATACGTATCTAGGTGAAGCTTTTTTTATTTCAACTGATGGTTCTTTTAAAGCAGCATCAGATTCACGACTTGGACAAGCATTAAAATCTTTAAATGATTAAAACATTATTTTTAACAAATCTACCAATGTGCGTAGTAATTAACTAGATTTATATTATGTTCTTGGTTTTGACAGTGTTATAAGTGATATAAAACAATTAGAAAAAAGCATGTAATTGATTAGAAGATGATTTTCACGTTTTATTAGAATGAACTTTGTATCTTGAAAATAGAATAAAACAGGCATCAAAAAATATTATTGGAATATATTTATATGGTTAAATTTATTGATCTTTTGAAATCCTTAAATATTAATGAACTAAAAAGGTGATCAGTTTATATTAATAAAACTTTTGAGAAAAGAAAACATATCACTTTTATTAGATGGTTCCCTCTATCAAAAGAGAAAGTTTGTTGTATTCATATGACAAATTCATTACAATATTTGTAAAAACTCACAATTTATATATTTATTTTTATTGTACATTGTTTCTCTTTGACTTACCTTCATAAGCGTATACCAAGACATAAGAAATATCAGTATCGTCATTAGAACGTGGTCGATTGGTCAGCCAGTATGTTCCATAGTTTGAAAACTGGTTCGTGCTATCCCAGATGATACGTGTTGATCTACTGGTGAAGCGCCCGGATGTATACCAAAACGTGGATCTGCAAAATGAGCAACTGGGTGTTTAGATAATCGGTCTATTTAACTGCCGCGGATTTTTTTTCAGAATTATTCGAAGAACTTTTTAACCACAAATATGTCTAATCTATTTCTTTAAAAAAAATAGATATAATTTTACGCAAATAAGTAAAAAATGATGTAGAACACAGTTATTGTGAATTCAAAGATTTACGTCTAATCACCTCATTACATCTATATGTCACTAAATCTACATACGTGTATATCTGTGTTCACTATAACAGTGATTTACTGTACTGTTTTTCCAAATTAGGAAATTACTTACTTTGAAAATGTATTTGAAGTAAGCCAGTTCGAGATGAATGAATCTTCTTTTTGTGATTCTATGGAAACCAAACGTGCACCTTGTGCCTGCAATATGTAAAATAGATACAGGCCTACTTAATTAATTTCGAATCAGTTTGGCTATACTTCCTCTTTATGTTCGCACGATGATGATATAACAGTCGAACATGTGAACAAAGGCCATCATAGAGAAAGACATAATGTGGTTTCATTGACAGATTACATCTACCTTTATTTGGGGACCAGTTTATCATAGATAATAAATGACATTTTAATGGCCTTTATTCATGGGGAAAATCATGTTTTCGTGAATTCTATGCTTGTTTGCAAAGGTCTTTATTGAGATTTTGAAATGAAACGCAAATGCTCGACTTGGAAATAAAGCTACTCGTCTGCGCGTACATAATTGTCATTTTTTACGAGTTTCCATTTAGTATAGGTGTAACCATTGAATTAAGATTGTAGGTACCCAGCATGCAGCGTCGGCCTCGACATATACTTTCTGCTCATCAGCATCAGAGAACTGGTAACAATTCCTCTCAAAGAAAATCCAACCGGTGGGGCATCCTGTAAACAGACAATGAAAACAATTTTACACATTTAAATGCTTTTCTATCATGGGAACGCCTAAACTACCTTTAGTTATCAGAAACTGATATTCATGGTTAGATGGCATTGGCTGGGGCAAACTGGCATTAGGCTGAGTTAGATTGACGTTAGGTTCAGCCAAGTGAAACTCAATATAATGCCGGCTTGACTCAAAATCAAAGTAACCAAACATACAAGGTTCTCTTAACAAAGGCAGTTTTGGCGTTCCATACCTTTCAATGTGTTGTGTTGTGTGAGATCCGCTAGTATAAGCGGATATACTTGACCCCCATATCCTCCAAATCTTATTTTCACATGCAATTATCGTATTTTGTTTCCTTATATCATACAATTGTGTAAAGACGGTGCATTATTAGTGAATCACTTTTTATTTTGATAATACCCCATAATTATTGCTCACCTAAAACACAAATATTAAGACTATCGCGTACTGAAATATTCTGTTTATCAGTGTTTAGCCAAAACATATGCTCCAATGTCTCAAGTGTTATTCTTACAGACTATCCTTATAGTTTGGGCTGTACTGTATCTTTGTCTACTAGGTCTTAATATCAATATCATTATATTTGCAGTTTATGTACAAGAGACTGACAGAGCAGGGGAAGACGAAATACTGATGCACATTCTTTTATTTAACAATTTTTAATCAGACACTTCATCTGCACACATGACCAAAGAAATGAAAGATTACCGTGTGAATACAGACTGATATCTGCAGAATAAGTTCAATAAACTAGTGGTCCAGATTTCGCATTGAACCAGATAGAAAACTGTGCATTTGTTGTCATTTGTGCAACTCGGAATAGAATATGATTTTAGCAAACTATCAACTGATTCAGAATAAGATGTCAAGATAAAAGAAACATGACATAGCTTAAAGTTTCATATTTCAATGTTTGCATTCATTGTATTATCACTTAACAAAATAGTTTGTATGCATGCAAAAATTGGTTTGCTTTTAAATCATTTACTTAAACCTAGCTGTTAACTTAACTGAACGATCTAAACAAATATTATACGTATATCGTACATACATGAACATGCAGTCACATATTTCATATAGCATTTACATAGCTGATATGTTTTTATATGAAATACATCCAATAATATAAATTTATCGTAAACATTTTACTGAATCAATATTAAATACAAATTTCAGCATTTTCACTTAAAAGTCTTCTCTGTGTAACAAAGAAAAATTTATCTTGACCAAATTTTCTTCTTATATGCAGCCAACTATTATTTTGAACTGCCTATACATTTATATACATGTATGTATGAGTTAATTGAATTGGTAAAGACAAAAGTTCTTGAAATATGCAAAATTTGAAATGTTCTATATACCGGTATCATTTAGTTGAAATAGGTACAAATATACACATATACATTCATGGTGATACTTGCAGACAAGGAACATTTATTGATATTGTGCATTAATGTTATATTTAATTATACATAGTGTTTGGGGTTTTTTTATATTGAAGAATCCATGTGCATGTTAAATTGAATGAACACCTTAATGAAAAACTCTAGTAATATAATATTACAAAGGTGAAACCATGATGTATAGAAAATATCTTTCATTGATATTGTGTTTATCAAAAATGATTTCCTTTGAATCTAAATTTACCATTACTTTTTTAATATTATAGTAATTGCAATATACAAATGTAATGTGATTTTTAAGATTTTGCATTTAAACATTTAAACAAATTAAAACAAATTTAAAAAACAATTAAAGGAATCATCATACAAAAAGCATGATAAAAATATG
Source organism: Lutraria lutraria (assembly GCA_964023205.1). NCBI lineage: Eukaryota > Metazoa > Mollusca > Bivalvia > Venerida > Mactridae > Lutraria > Lutraria lutraria. The sequence goes on from OZ026847.1 coordinate 26,229,267, forward strand.
ATAATCCAGTAATTTTTACTTACTTACTTACTTTACTTACTTCCCGCATACTGAACGATTGCTTAAATATGTAAATCTTTTCATTTACCATATTTCAAAGGTACATATATTGTATACTGGTCAGTCATGGACAGTGCATACTAAATGACTATTCAGTACAACATGATCTTGAAAACAGCAACCAAAAAGTGAATTATTCAGAATGGCCAGTGTTTACTCATCAACAGGGAAAACACTACAATTTCAAAAGGCATAACACGCATATATTGTTTTGCACAGAGCTGTATCTGCAGCAACATTTGTACTTGTGAGAGGTAGAGTTAAGGCCAACCGTTTTTTATTTTCTGTTTTACGGGAGCGCCGACCCTAATTTACCACAAAATCAAATAAAAATTAAACAAGAAGTCGTCAAGTTTTTTTTTTAAATCCGCCGTCTTGAAAAAAATCGTCTACAAAAAATAAAACAAAACGATGGCGCTTAATGTAATTATTTGAAAACATATTACCAGAACTTCAGATTCATTAAATATCGTCTACAATACACACCAAATAAACTTAAAAGATTCCTTACAAAATGTAAATACCTGCATATATGATGATGCAGCGTAATTAGGTCAAAGTGTGTATTGATTCTTTGGTAGGCACAATCAAAACAATGACAGTCACAACTTGCAAAGTTATGGTGGCTGATTTCTGCCATTTCATATCTTCGTGTGTTCGCCCCCAAAAGTTGAAGCACGCCGACACGAACACACGATAAATTGATCATTTGACAGAAAATAAAAAAATGTTGGCCTAAGAGGTGTCTATGCACTATATGAGTATTGCTATTTTGCTCTGGGCTGATGCCTTTATCGAATGTATTAATTCTATGAGGAAAATGGCTGAAAAAAAGATAAATCTGAATCTATATAGAGCTATATCATCCCATATTGAATATATATTAATTGTATTAACTTTTTTTTAAATAAGCAAAATATTATAAAAACAATAGATTTGCAATTCATTTCCTACATGTATGCTATTTAAGGCCAAGTTCACAGTTCTAGATCTTACATAGCAAAGTAAGGATTATTTGTTCATCTATAATATTATTTAAATCAGCTTCATCAATTTGTGACATATTTTGTGTGAGTAAACTAGATCCATGTGCTTATATAAAATCAAAGACAAAATAGCTTTTTTCAGGATATAAATCTCAAAGTTCAAAGAGTGATCAAATATTTGTAGAGTTCTCTTTATTTTGTCTCATAAATTTAATGATTATGTTATCGCTCATTTTATATGCCACTCATGAAATTCCAAAAAAATGTGAATTTGTAATGTATTCAATTTCTTTGATGTAACAGTTAAATATTTTGTGTTTACTCTGTATAAAACTAGTGGGTCCGTTCACAGGCAGAAGTAACGGACCTGTGGTGATAAAATTGTAATAAGGTCTACATAAAACACTATGATTTAACCCAAAGTTACCTTTAATAAAAAATATGTCACACAATTCGACCCTGTTCAACTGATATACAATGTATATAGACCATGTACTATATGTATTATAAGAAGGCGTATGTTATCAACTCATCCGTATTGCTTTATCAGTATTTTTTTCATTTAGGTTAATTATAGATAAAGTATTGTGTTTTATGTAGATTTTATTAGAATTTTACCATGACAGGTCCGTTACTTCTGCCAGGGGGTCCGATCGGTAAATGTCGCATTTATACGAACAAAACGAATACCACTTTTATCATGACCTTAATTCTTGTTTGACCATATGTCAATATGCATAAAATAGCGAAGCATTTTAAAATGCTGAAATGTGGTATAAACTTAATAAGATGCCGGAAACCATAGAAGCCAATTCTACCGGGAACCAATTGTCCAACAACAAAGAACTAAGAGTACAGACCTACAACTCAAATCCAACAACATCTTGGATCAGAAAAAAAGCTTTAATTGACAACAACATATCGAGGATACTGATGTCGTTAACTGCAACAACCTGTTCATGATATAAGCCTTTTTGTTTTTAAAAGGGCAGTAACTCTTACAAATTTAAAACATATCGTAAATAAATTTAATCATCCGAAATAACAAGCAAAGGAATTGATTGTGATGATTGTGCAATACTATTTTGTAATATTAAATTATAAAAATGATAAAATGACTAATTTACACTGATTTACTTTAGCTATTTTTATATGTCGAATCTTTGTTGCAATGTATGCTCTTAACATATTTTCCGTCTCATTTGAATCAAATGTCAGTATCTATTGTGCCCTGAAACTACAGTTAGTGATACGAATCTTAAACATTTATTGTTTACACGAATCTTCCATTGAAGGTTTAGATTCAGACAATAATGCGTAATTGATGATCGCCATACAGATATAACAATGGTGTCACATCGAATATAAAGCCAACAAGCGTTTCTTAGTGTTTGTAATTTGTTATTTGAACTCTTCACTATTTGTAGGATCATGAAAACGGGTAGAGGAGTGCATTGGTATCGAATGACAAAAAGACCTTGCATGAGCTCAATTTTTTTTCAAACGTGTTTCAAACTTCCTTGGTTCGCTCAAGTACTGGCCTTTCAAGTAACAGGTAATAATTACAGTCAAGCATGTAAACAATGGCCAACGCTTCAAAAAAAAACATAACGCGGCTTTTTTCGGAGGCTATTCTGTTCAGAATTAGCAATGACGTTGTTTTTAAAGGATGACAATTAAACACTTGGTGACATTTATCCGGAGGTAGTCGCTAACATATGTTTGATTGTGTATGTAAGAGCATAGAACTTTCACCTGAAGTACATTATCGAGTTGTGACCTCCATATTTGAGGAATATTCATTCAATTAAGGACTTTGGCCGAATCCTATGTTTAAAGCTTGTACTCCTATGTAACCATGAACTTGTTATAATGTGTATATACATTTACAATCAAATTGTGAACAAAGGACTGCCTTTGGAAAGACAATATGTTGTATTTAATGACAGGTAGTCCTTATTCGGAGGTCATTTTGTTCTATATAATCAGTGACAGTTTATTTAAAGAATGGCCTTTATTCACATAGTGACCTTTTTCGAAGGTGACCCCTGACAGAAGTTAGACTGTACATGTAATATATATTCCTTATATGTATTTATATTGTACTAGCTTTATCTGATACTGTCACCATTTTATTTTGATTTAGAAATTAATACAGCCAAACATGTGAACAAACAGGAAAGACATAAAGTGGCCTTTAATCGGAAGTCATTTTGTTCTAAAAAATCAGTGACAGTTTTTGAAAATCTTTAAAGGCCTTTCCCAGCAAACACAGTAACGTTGTGACAACGTTGCGACAACGTTTTGCATAACGTTGTGACAACGTTTGGAATAACGTTGTGACAACGTTAAAGTGTGGAGTTGTGTAAACGTTGTGACAACGTTGTGGCACAACGTTGTGAAACAACCAAACCACAACCAAACCAAAACCTTGTTAAAAGCTCAGTGGTAAGTTGGTTGCACTTCGGTGCCAGCAATGCGAGTTCGATTCACAGTCGTCACAGTTGCTGACATTCAGTGCTGGGTGATTTCCTAACTTGGTTTTGTTTACAGCAGTATTAGCTTCGACTGGTTGCATTGGAGCTAATGAACCCTGCCATAGGCTCAGTTGGAAATTGTTCCATCCACTCCAGGTATCAGCTTTTTTAGATTACTGTAAATTACTTAATATCTGTGAGGTATTATTTTCGTGAATTTTATCACAACTTTCGCGAGATCTTGAATTTGCAATGAAGCTTATTTAAACTTTAAGTAAGTAATGCTGCTTATATTTTACCAAATTTTTAATTCGAGACATTAGCCATTCACGAAAATAAAACCCACAGGAATATTTGTCAATTTACAGTACCTAAACAAATAAACATTTACCTTTGAAAACACTTGGTTTAAAAATTTAAGCAAGCCAAAGTAATATTACTAATACAAATATTTAATTCAATGTCAAATCATATAGTTACCTAAACCAAGAAATATGCATTTTACAAAAAAGCCATAATTGAGACAAAATGCAAGGCAAACAATAGAACATTGAACTGAATTTTATGATGGCAAGTGTTCCGAGTTTCAAACAAAAACTTGATTAATAATTCAAGCAAAACAATAGTTATGTACCCTACTTTCCCTACTGAGTCATCTTAATATGGTAAACGAGTAATCCATGTTTCAAAACAATAGTTTTTAATCGATACTTTAAGAAAACAATAGCACCACAAGCAGTACCAACTCTTGTTTGTTAAGGGCAATAAGTGCTGCCATTCCTTTCGTTCATTTAAAGATTTTCTTCAGGTCTAAATCAATTTTTGAAGTAAATTTTCAGAAAAAGATAAACAAGAGGGTTTTGACCCCAGATGACCCATGTTAGAACTTGTCTTACATATGAATAAGACAAACATTCTGACAAAATTTGGTGAAGATCCAATAAAAACCATGAAAACTACAGCATAGACAAGGTTTTCCTAAGATTTGACCTTGTGACCTCTTTTTTGACCCCAGATGCCCTTTGTTCCAATTCGTCTTGCATATCATTAAGACAAACATTCTGACAAGGTTTGGTGAAGATACAATCAAAATTTGACATCTACAGTGTAAATAAGGTTTTCCTAAGATTTGACCTAGTTTTTTACCCTAGGTGACCCATATTTGAACTTGTCCTAAATATCATTAAGACAAACAATCTGACAAGGTTTTGCCAAGATCCAATTAAAGCCATGACATTTAGAGCTTTAACAAGATTTTTACCTAAGATTTGACCTGATGACCCAGTTTTTGACCCCAGCTGACCCATGTTCAACATTGACACACAAATCATTGAGGTAAACATTCTGACAAGGTTTGGTGAAGACCCAATCAAAACTGTGACATCTACAGTGTTAACAAAGTTTGCCTAACCTGGTGACCTAGTTATTGACCCGAGATGACCCATATTTGTACTTGACCATTATATCATTAAAACAAACAATTTGACAAAGTTTTGTGAAGATCCAACTATAACTGTGAAAGCTATAGTGTTAACATGTTTTTTCATAAGATTTGACCTAGCGACATAGTTTTTGACCCAAGATGACCCATGTTCAAACTAGTTTAAGATATTATGAAGACAAACATTCTGACAAGGTTTCATGATGATCCAATCAAAACAGTGACTTCTGGAGTGATCACACGGTTTTCCAGCAATTTGCCCTAGTGACCTAGTTTTGGACCCCAAATGGCCCAATATCGATCTCATCCGAGATTTTGTCCATATTAACGTTCTGGCCAATTTTTGCTAAAAATGTGACCTCTAGTGTGTTCACAACATAAAGTTTGACGATGCATGACGGCGGACAGAGACTGATCCTAAAAGCTCACCCCGTCACTTTGTGACATGTGAGCTTAAAAATATAATACAATGTCAAAAATTACATGTATTCACATAGACAATATATTCTATATTATCCCTCCTCCAGAAACGAATGACACCGACCTTGACTTTTTTCACTTTTTGTCTTTTTAAGTGACTATTTTAGTATGTAGTAAGTATATAACAAATTATACACATGTGACAGTATTTGATTATTTTGAACAATCCAAACATTTGTGGCCCACTTCGCCTTTTGTAAAGTTCGTGAAACACAGTTAAGGATTCCTTTATGTCTTCAATTCCTCCCGGACCTCCGAATCCTCCTGGACTACAGATTCTGTCACACTCTTCTGAAATTATTTTAATATAATTCATTTTAAGTATTTCAATGATACAATGATTCTATGACTAGCACTAATTGATTATTTTTACAACACTTCAATCATCCTTAATCCTGCAGCAAATCTGAATAGAATCAAATTATGCTGAACTTTTTAGTGCACTACAAAGAACAAAGAGGTAAAGCAAAAGATTATAAAAGCTTAAAGAAAATTGATATTTTTAAATGAACTAGTAACCACAGTCAGTTTGACCTTCAAACAAGAGCTGTTTAATGTTGTAAATTAAGATTTTATTTTTCCAAAAGCAGTAACACTAACCATTTTTCCTGACTTTAGCCCAGAAAAGAAAAGCAAAAGAATAGTAAATATACCTTAAATTTCAATCCACCTTTGTTGAATGTCACATGTTTCAAAAAGCTTCCTTTTGGCTGTCTTGTGAGTTTTCATGAGTGCATCTGCAAAAAAGAATTGATGGTATGTTTGTATTTAAAAAGAAAATTTGAATGTGCAAAAATTTGTCCCCATGTTAGTTTTAGTTTAGGTATGCTTTGTGCACATGTGTGGATGTTCCCGATTTGTACACTTGTTTCTTCAAAACTTTAAATTCTACTAATGAAACCACAAACAGGATTAAGAACTATCCGAAACAGCTATTTGAAATAGATTCTGAATCTGAATTTTAGCTTGATAATGTTTTAGATAAAACTACAATTTATGAGACTGAAAAAATGGATTGAGAATATATGGCCAATTTTTCTTATCTTCATTTTCTTTAAAAAATACTTAAATCAGTCATGCTGATTTAAATAATCAATATTAATTTTGAAAATGTTTTTTTTTCAATTACCAAATTACCTACCATTTTTTCTTAACAACAACAAACAAACAAGAAACTTACTTCATACTTAAACAGTATAAAGGACAACTTACTTAATATTGATTTGCATATAGCCAGTTCTTCCAATCTCTTCTTCCCTGAGAATCCCTTTCTTTCCTTTACTGACCAAACCCTGTGAAGCTCATCACTAAACGACATGTGGTGTCAACATCTTTGACATCTAATGTACTATATTATTCATGCTGTAATTTGTAAAAGGGAAACAAAATGATTGTTAAAACAATGGTAAAAATGTAGGTCAAACATGTTCTAAAGCAATCATATTCCACATGAGTTGGTTTCATTATTACACGAGAGAAGACGGTGCCTATTTTGTCATATTCATTGAAATGAATTACTTTTTATTCAGGACTGCTTTTAATTAATTCCTTTCAGTCATTAAATCATGAGTTATCACTGAATGTGTTTAATAACATCCGTATCATAAGGCGCCTTTTATTTTCTTGAGTAATTGAATGTTTACTTTGAAGGCCAGACAAGGTATCTACAAATATTTGTTCCACCTCTCCTGTCCTACTTGGCATGAGGATCGTACCATTTAAGGTATTGCCACCTCTCCATGTAAACAGGTCTGAGAATTGACAAATACATGAGATTTCTTTAAGACTTGAATTACAAAATAATTATGCAGGGAGGGGCAGTGGTGTAGAGGTAGAGTGGCGGACTGCTACCCCGGAGGTTATGGGTTCGAATCCCGTCAGTGGCAAACTTCTTTCGGAGTAAGTACTGGTCAGAACCCAGGAAGAAGCCATCAAGAACTTCTTGGCAAGAGAATCATACCAGATGAGGTATTTGCCACCCTTTCTTGTAAACAGATCTGAAGAAAAGCATGATTCAATAGCTTTCAAACTTGTTAGTTAAATCAGTTAACTATGTTTGACAAACTAAGTTTTGACATGCAAGTCTATATCTATATGCATTTGTACCACCTCTCCTGTCCTACTTGGTATGAGGATATATTAAGGTATAAGCCACCTCTCAATGGAAATAGGTCGGATGATTGATAACAAAAAAAAAAAAATCAAGAAACAGCTTTCAGACTTGAATTAAATGTTGCTTACTATACATGTATAATTTGTATATGTATGTTATTAAAAGTGATGTAATAAGTGTATCTTCATTATATTAGTCAATATGAAGCACCATCACTTACTGTTTACTTGGTATATTTTTCTATTTGATGTTGGTGACTCTGAAGATGTGCTTGACTGATCAGGACACGAAGAGCGACACAGCAGCATGTTGCTTTTTTCTGCCTTTTTACTTTTTTTCCAAAGTGGATAGTTTCCTTCATTGTTTCCGATATGTCCTTTTTTCTTGTCTATAATGAAAAATATCCTAGTTTTATCAGCATAGATCCATTACAAAAAGAATATTTTTACTATTCTCTGGGCTTTTTTTCCTTCTGTAGCAGGGGCCATTAAATTCTTTAAAATCAAAGTGGTCTCTTCCCTTTTGCAAAAATTATGCGTTATTTTCCCCAAATTTAAGGAAAAAGCCCACTCCCCTGTGAAAAAAAAGCCGATTCGATTAAAAAATCTGTCATAGAAATGGCAACTTACAGACTAACTTAAGTCTTTGTGGCAAGGCTTTTTTAACCCGCTAGTCCTACAGTCAGCGCTGTTACAAAGCGCCATTCTCTCACTAACATTTATTTTCATATAAAATACGGTTTTCTTCCAGAACTGACCTTACCCAAGGATTTTGTTTCCGTATTGAATCCCTCCTTGCCCTTGGCAAATTTAACATAAGTTAACAGCTGTCTGATTAAAATTTATTACAATTAATGCATTTTTATTAGTCTAATGGGATCGACTTATTGAAAATTAGTGAAAGCATACCACATATGTTGTACTGTAATAATATAGAGAGAATGATATTATTAGTTAGTTACAACAACATTTGTTTTTTTCTATGATTATCTTATTTAAACTGTTAAACACTCACTTATTATGATTTTATAAAAAAAATATTTATATTGTTTATTTGTCAGACAATGACAGACATTATATAAAACGCATCTTGATTTAATACATTTTTAATTAGATGTTTCATATTTCTATAATACATATGTGGTATGCTTTGCCTATCAAAACTAATGAACTGGTACGCTTAGCCCTGTTACGTTCCGGTAGTGGTACGCTTCGTCCGACATTCTTTAAACCAAGATTTTGTGGCCAAAACAATAAAAAAATACTTACCTTGTGCGTAATGGCCACGATTTTAATGTAAAACACCAGACACTGGCAGACATGATTCCATTTATCACTCGAAATCCACCAAAAGCTTTAAAACTAAATGTTGTTTCCAATGTTTGACCAATTCGGCGCGCGCGCGTACCCGTTAATTTCCAACGGTTAATTTCAAGAATCAGGATCGGTATATTCGAATTAACGTTTCTTTTAAAGTAAAAAGAAGATACATCGTACCTAAACATACTAAAGTATTAAATTCTAATGATGGTATAGTACGTTAAACAACTTAATTTGAAATCAACGAAATAATTATGGAAAAAAATCATTCGAATCTATCGCAATGAAAATAGCTTTTGAGAGATAACGAACGACAACTCTGCTAGGAGATTGACTACAACAACAAATCTTTAGAAATGATCATCCACTTTTCAGTGATCTATACATAAATACATGAAGATATTATTGTTTGTAACCACGGTAAGTTCTCTTTAATAATCATATTTATTGATTGGGTGATATAATCTGTTTGTTGAATGATTTCTGAATGGTCAGATTAAATTTAGATGACCAGTGCAGTGGGGATCTGGTCATTTCGTAACCTTGCCGTTTCGTAACCGTCAGTTTTGGTCGTTTCGTAACCGATCAGTTGGTCGTTTCGTAACCGGTAGAAAAAGCTTTGGTCAGTTCGTAACCATAGTTTATAAAGGTTATCATGTTTATGTATATTATGATGATTGAAACATGTTTGTGGGTGTATATTGGTGTAATAAATACCATGTAAAGTTAGCTGAACCAAAGACCTATACATACATGTATGTATAGGTCTTTGGTTGAACGAATATGAATATTTTATGTTGTCATAGTTATATAGGGCATATGTTTTTAACACCTATGCAATTTAAATTAGCGGACAACTAAAACTTGTATATAAAAGGTGGATATAGATGCGAAAAATACCATATTGAATTGTTAATTAATAAACGACATGACGAATTGATTGGAATTAATATATACTTTATTTACAAATCGGCAAATGCTTACACAAAACAGTACAGAAGCAATACAAACATGTATAAATATTTGCATGTACATGATTATAACAAACAAACATATAAATAAATACATTATGATGCTCATTTTAAGTAAGTATGTACATGAAACATTACTCATTTTTTTTAATATCTACACTCATACAATACATATATTTATTACCTACATGATATTCATAATTTGAATAATTAAAATCATGCAAAACGTACATTAGACATAACATGTATAACATGAATATAACAAATAATATATGAAACATGAGACAATATTTACATAGACATTAATATATACGTCACAAACACATTCATTCAACACAAATAGTATTATATACATAATGTACATATATACATTAGTAGAATATAGTTTCTACTTAAAACTGGTCATACAGTAGACACTATACATGCAACATGACACAATATTCACATCGACATACATGAACATCTATTTATTACTTATACATATATACACAACTGACAATACAAGTCATCCAAGTAATCAACTATCACTACTTATACACTGTACACTCTGGCCAAACTTTTGAGAAGTTTACCAGTTGATATTCCACCACCACTATATGAATCCCAGACCTTGAAAATGCGTCCCTGCATTTCTCTTGTCGCCTTCCTTTGTTTCTTTGTCAACTTATTCATGTTAATGAGTTTAATTTGTGTTCTGACAAAGGAAGCTTCTTGCTGCAGCATCTGTACGAGAACGTAAAACGGTGGTGGATGTGCAGTCCTTGAATTCAGTCGTCTGTGCCAGCCTGAAAAGTAACGAAAAAAAGGAATTAGGTTTAATAGATAACTATTATATATACAGTTAATTGACATACTATTTCATTTTGTGCAGTAATTAATAATGCAAATATTAAAGAAAACAAGAGAATTATATGATTTAAAAGAGCTAAAAATACAGCAGTTATATATCATTATATTTTATTAAGATTTATTTACATACCTTCACAGTCATTGTTTGTTCTAATCGGCTGACCATAGACGGACCAGTCCTCAGGTGACCACAAAGGATTAACTATCCACTGGTCATGTACATATCTAAATAACTCCGTAAGTTCTTCGTGATTGATGGCCTTACGCTCCTGATCAGCGAAGGCTGTCCTGATGTGCTCGGCTGGTAGAAGGGGCAGCGCGAGCAGACGTCTAACTACCTTCTGTATTCCACCACCAGCGTTGTAGGCTCCAGTTAGACCACAGGCCTGAAAATACACAAAAAAATGCATTATAATTATGACAATAATTAATTTTAATATTTCCATAATAGATTATTTAGAGATTTCATTGATATAAAGTTATATACTTAAATCTGTAACGCAATTGTAGATTTTGAAACATACTAATAATTCTTATAATATTACCTGAACTCTCTTCCAGACCGCCTGCGTCCAATGGAATGCACACCCGGAGATTCTAGACTGAGGAAATACTGATTGAAGAGCCTTCCATACGGCAGCCTCGAAATCCAACACAAAAGACTGCACCAATGGCACAACGGGGAGCAACTCCTTCAGTTTCTGAAAATATAGTACAAGATTATAATATTATAAATATAAAAATAATAGTACATCATCAATCGCATTTTTAATCAATAACACTAACAGGTATAAATTCATTTATTTATATTATTTACTTTTTGTTGCAATCACAATACAATACTACAATCATTCTATTTTAATTGAAAATAATTAAATGTACAAATACCTTCAATATTTTTTTGTAGTCCTTTTTCCGTTTTCTGGACATGAAAACGAAGACGAGTGGCAACTGCTTCACACTGTCGCCACTCTTGAAGAAGGCGTGGATCCCAAACAATTGTTCAAAGACATCCTTTGTCCTAATGACCTTGAAAGTACCATCTAGGTACCAGGTCTTGGCCCGTGATAGGAGCTCCAACTGGTGTGTAGTTGAGAATAGTATGTGTCTAGCACCGTCTACTGTGATGTCAGCTTGTAAAAAATCTTCAGGAATGTGGTCCATAGCGAGCTGAAAATACAGAAGAGTTATATGAAAGATAGGAACACAGTATTTCTGTTTTGTATGAAGTTTACATTAAGTATAAGCAGTATTTTTTTTATTACTTATGGAAAGTGTTAAATTATATTTGCAGGAATTTCAGATTGATCAAAAATAATATAAATTTAGTTATTATCCAAGTGAATTAATGTGAATTAGTACCTCAAAGTCCATGACAGTTGGATCTGAAGGGCGCTGTGCCTGGCGAAATCTGTTCGCCTTTCTAACTAGATTATCAGGTTTTGGAATATTCTCCACCACAGCAGGATCAACACTCTGTATGGTGTTTTCGACAACTGACATCGCTGAGGTAAATACGTTTTCAGCGGCAGTGTCCTTAATCTGCAAAAAAAGAAAGTAAAGATTGTTACAATGTTTCAAGTAATCACGTGTCACATATTATTATTCACAAACTATTATTTTTTTCAATACTGATACCTATTAAATTAACGTATGATTTCAGGATATAAATTCATCAGCACCGTTATCGCTCTTTTACATATACTACTCCTATTATACATAATAAATATAGATAACCATACCTGTCTGGTCAGTTTTTTGTCTAAGAGACAGTCTGGATCCGTTGGATGTGTGTGATTTTGTCTCCCTCTAATGAAAACGTTTCCTCTCTGACTTACTGATGCTGGACAGCGATTCCCTTTTCTACGTACACTACACCACCAGAACTTTGTAGTCTCTGTCACCTTCTACAAATAAAGAAAACAATTATACAGATACAGATATCATGATCGTATATAAATACTAACGCATAATATCATCGCGTTGAAATTCCAAATATTACATATTACATCAACTACTTTGTGAAATCAGTACATGAACGTACCCGAATTGTATATGAATATCCAGGGGCTTCCACTAGCATGTCCTTTCCTCTCGATGTACCTCTCGGGACCAATGTGAACGTTTGGTTAACAGTAACGACATCATTTGGTATTACTGTCACATCAATTATGGAACTGAAAACGAAGAATAAAAACATTTTAACAGTACGTTTATAACAGATTACCAGATAAAATGTAGTATGAAATTGCCGTATTTACTTTTAATTAACAGTCAAGTAATTATACCATTAAATTTCTAAAGCATTTTTATTGATAACATATAATATTCGTATTATACCTTTCTTCTAGCGGCGCTGGTAACGGTACCGGAGGAAGGATAACAGATTCTTCAATATCCATTGTTTCTTGCTGCACGGTCATATCTACATTAACACGTGGTTCAGCATCTGCGGTGATTTCTTCCGCTAATGACAATCTTGTGCTTTCTGCTGCAGGCAACTCTAATACAGAGTGCTGAAAAGTATTAATAAATTATAATGATATGAATATATGAAACATTATAATCACACAGTATGGTGTAAAATAAATATCAATTTTCACTAGTTTTCCCCCACTAAATTCATGTTAAAACTTATGTCAAGTTTTCAAATACACTAATATGTAATACTTTTAAAAATAATTTTCACTAGTTTTCCCACTAAATTCATGTTAAAACTTATGTCAAGTTTTCAAATACACTAATATGTAATACTTTTAAAAATAATTTTCACTCGTTTATGGTAATAAGTACTCAGATATGCAGTAAAGTACATTTGTATTGAACTTACTTGATCTTGCCTGCAAACGACGCACTTAAATTCCAATTGTACGTCTCCCTTCCGCATCTTCTGATACTGGTACCTAGAGATACCAGTGTCACAGCCACGGTGTTGCCATTCTCCACAGGAGTCACAACTCACTGCTTGATGACGTTCTGATACAACTTTGCTACAATATCGACAATGCGATGGAGAACTCATGATTGCGAGTGTCGATTACTGCAATTGCAGTAGTTTATATTTGGTCTTCACATGACACGCGTTCAGTTTGCATTCAAACTGCGAGTATAACAATAATTACAATTTACTCGACAAAACGAACAATTTTAATCACCTAATTATGTTAAGTAATTAAAGAAGTTTGTGGTGTTGATTGCAATCAGACATGATTGCAGTAATTAATACTGTTAGATTGGTAATTAGCATGTTTTAATCATTCATAATTGTGATTAGTGATTAAAGAAGTTCACTGTGTTAATTGCAATTTATTCATGACAAATATTCATGATGTATTAATAACAGACTTTCTATCAACAATTTGTTGTTGTTCATTTATTTGTTTTCAAATATTGCACTTGTTTATAATAGCTCTCATTCTGATAATTAATATTATCAATTAAATTATACTAAATTAAATATTCTATTAAACATGTTATGTTTTCATGCAATAAATATTTGTATTGTATTCTCCTACATTTATATTTGAAAATATATAAGGAAACAGAGAGATATCTAAAAAACGTTTATTTAACATTATTTGATAAAATAAACTATTTATTTTAACTTGATATAGGACATGTACTCATAATAACATTTTTTTCTCATTGTTTATCATATTAATCTCAAATTATACATGATTACATATATACTTCATATATGTTACGAACATGGTTACGAACTGACCAAAGCTTTTTCTACCGGTTACGAAACGACCAACTGATCGGTTACGAAACGACCAAAACTGACGGTTACGAAACGGCAAGGTTACGAAATGACCATAATCCGTGCAGTGGGTGGGGTAAACCGTAAAATAATATTATTTATTAACAGTTACATTGAGCAGTCTGTGAAATTAAGGTTTGAAATGTGGTTGTCCCAAACAAAAATTTTAGCTGCTTTTGTTTTGATTTATTAATGAAACCAAAATTTTGGTTGTCCGAATAAAAAAATGGTTGTCCTGGACAGGTTAAGATAAGTTTTCTTCATAAAGTATATTGGAGGGCAACCTGTCACAAATTACTAATTCAAAGACCGGTTTCAGTATCTTATAGATGTTTACTTCATTGTCATGCTGAAATTTAAATATTGTATATCTTGTTTCAGTTTTTAACCTGGCGTAGAAGTTGGCACCAGAGGTCAACAACAAGGAAATTATGAAGAAGCAGAAGAAAACCTTCTTTCACCAAATTGTGACCAATGAAGAGCTTCGAATTTTTCAGAGAAACCGAGCCTGTTTCTGGGTTGATACATCCGATTTAGAACAAACTCTGCCCAGTCCAGTGGTTAACTACAACATGAACATATCAATAAAGTTGCTCTTACGGCAATAACTATATCCCAAATTTTGCCATAGACTGATAGAGGGAGCTTTCGTCCATTAAGGAAAATACAAACTGATCACTGGGTAAATCTGTGTAATGACACCAAAGGAAAATGATGCTATGATATTATCAAGGATTGAAGGAGTTTGACCGTTTCATGTATCTGCAAAACAATGCAATTTTGAAAGCAGCTTGAAGTGCCAGTAATTAGTAGGACTAGTAAGAATATTCAATGAGTGTTATATATCATAATTAATATTATATAGACAATATCATGATCATCTAAGCATATATGAATTATAATGTGCTGCAGATGACTTGATGCTGCGTTTTTCAATGTGATTGTGAGGATACTTTGAATATAACATGTTATTTGCTGCTAAAGAGTACATGTGCATTGATAAATAAATTCTTTTTAACGTACTTCGACTTTATTTTATTTGATATACATCATAGGATGCATTTATTCATGGGTGTAAATAGAGGCATTTTTTCATGCATAAAGCGCCATCTCGCACGCAAAAAAAACTTAAGAATGACGCTTCTGAAGCAAATCTCAACTTTATTGACAGTCTGAAGATATGGCATACATGTATGAATATCATTATATGTATAACATACATATATGAAAAAACGAATACAACATGTACTTTATAGTCCTGATGTATGTACAGAACACAGGTCTACTTTATCCATTAAATATAGAGCAACAAACAGTTGAATGTGCTGTTTACTGTCTACAATTAGTGAATTACACAAGAAAAATGTCATTGTGATTGAAATTTGGCAGCACTTAAGCAAAAGGGATTGGATCTTGTTTTTGCAGCAATAAAAACGATGCAGAGTAAATTCATAACCATTTTGAATATACATGTACTTTCATTATGTTCTACACTAGTTTGCACTGAAATTGGCAACGTTGTCAAAACGTTGATATAACGTTACTCTAACAACGTTGCGACTAAAACATTAGTACAACGTTGTGATAACGTTGCTTACTAACGTTTTCACAACGTTACAGCACGGTTGTTACACAACGTTGCAGCCCAACGTTTACACAACGTTGTACCAACGTTGTAAAAATTTCCAGTTTTAGATAACAATGCTGTATGCATTTTTACAGTGTCTGTTCAATACATAAATGCATTGCTTTTATGATACTTTCTCCTACACATTCCAAAACACTGTGTTAAATAGTTGTCAACGTTGCAACAACGTTGTGACAACGTTGTAAAAAAATACAACCAATACACAACTAAAACACAACGTTGTCATAACGTTGTGTGTTTGCTGGGTTAATAACAGGTTTGCTTTTATTCAGAGGTGACCGATAACACAGGTTTGACTGTACAAAATGAATCTCAACCAACATTCATACAGGTCACGAATGTTTGTGATACGTAAACTTTAACACGTCTATCAATATACAAAATATATAATATTATTTCATGATGATATTACAATGTCATGATATTTTTTTTTTGATAATAAAGACGAAACAATTACATGATGTTTATGATGTTCATAATGATGACGTTGATGTTGAATTTGTTGATGATGATTATGGTAGAGTTAATGATAGTGTTGATGATGATTACGATAATGATATTGGTGATAATGATCGTGTAGAGTTTGTTAATGATGATGATGGTGATTTTGATTAAGTTGATGATTATATCGGTGGTGGTGGTGAAGAAAATGATGATGATAAAATGTTTAATCAATGTATGCTGGTATTTCGCTAATCCATTATAATTCTGACACTATCCCTCTTGTCCTTATTTATATGTTGTGCAGTAAATATCATTCATCTGTAAACACCTAAACATAATACATTAATCAAGAAATGCAACACGATAAAACAACGTGTTCAGACATTCAATATACGCAGGTAAAGAAACTCAACAATTGATTATTTGAATACGGCATATTATAGAACGGCAGAATAATTCTATTTTACGATATGCATGTATATTGCAACAACTGCGAATGAAGTACAGTAAAACCTCTGTAGAGCAACACCCTGAGTGAGCTGCATATATTGGCCGTTGTTTAGAGGTTGTTGCTCTACAGAGGTACAATTTTATGGTAAATATCAGCTTAGGTAAATTTTGAAAGTGTTGTTATATAGAAAGGTTGTTTCTCTACAGAGGGCCTCTCTAGAGAGGTTGTACTGTATTGTAAGAAATGTTTAAGAGGTAGACAGAAATAAGCCATTAATATTATATTAAACTAAGAAAAAAATCTATCAAAATCCCATTTAGAGCTATTAAAAGCTATCATCGGTTCGAGACTGGTGGGTGGGACATGCGTTGCGTATAACTATAAATTTTAGTGTAGATGACCATTTAAACTGGCCACATTGTATGAACCGAGAGTTATAGGTAATCGGTTGGTGGCCAAACTGTAATAAAATATTTTCCTTATCCTCTTATTAAATTTTGATTCCGATTCATTGCTTCCTGTTTGCTTCCTAGTTTATTTTATTTTTATTTGAAGAAATTTCCATATCATCTTTATTGTTCAAAGAAGCTTTTATGGACATTGTGCTTTAGACATGCTGCTTTCGTTCAAAACTCATCTGGATATTCGTTATCACCATTGTTTGTATTTTTACCTTCTTCATCATCCTTTATTCTATTATACAATGTAGTTATATTTATGACTGTTATAATCACCATAATAAAGAATAATAATAGTATAAACAACAATATCATAATCTTCATTATTATCATCATCATCATGTTATTATTATTATTTCAATTATGATTATTAATTACGTTATCATTATCATTATTTTTATCATCATATTTAGTTAAATTATTGTAGCATAAAACTTGACGATGTAGGGGTTTGAAGTTTTATTATTGCCGCTTTTGGCAAATCCGACTGTTCAAATACGACTGTAAATTGCGTTAAGAATCTTTCAAACTATTTACTATACTTGGAAAGTCCATTTGAATCGTTCACTAGATCGACAAAGAAAAGTTCAAATTCAAACTGACAATTTTAATTTACTCTTTTATAAATATTCTTTGCATCTGATTACCTGTTTTTTTCAAAGCTCGTTTTACCTTTTATGCAATAGTTCACCAATTGCGTTAAATTGAAATGCATATTTGATTAGAGCTGTACTTAAACAATCAATGTTCAAACTGGCTTCTCTCAATTACAAAACACTACGCTTCTTGCTCTTCTGATGATATTTCAAGAACATGTCAAACACACCGATCAATATGTAAATACATATTTGAATAAATACACATGGTGGAAAATCATGTCAATAACTGTCTCACGACTAGATGGCGCCATTCATTGATACACATTTATCAAGAAAATCGCCTCTGAAAAAGATCCTTGGGCCATAGTGGACCTATTTTTTCTTAATACGTGCCCTATGCTCACGTGCTTGGTTTTAGAGTGCAGTACAACCTCGATCTCCAAAGCAACACACTTTTTGGGGTAGCAAAACTATGTCGTTGAGAGGTTGTTGCTCTAGAGAGGTTAAATTAATAGTTAAATCGTGCAGAGGGAAAAATCATGCTGTTTTTGAATAGAAGGGAGGTTGTTGCTCAAGAGAGGGCCGCTCTGGAGAGGTTGTACTGTATACATTACAGATACCATTTATATACTAGGATCACTTTTAGTTCTTATAATTAACTTAATATAGAGACAACCTCAATATAAGAACCAACCTCCCATATAGTCTTAATATTGATGTTTTAATTAATGCACACATTTGATTGATAATTATTCAGTCTGTTTATTAATTGTCAAAATTGGCAAGAAGATCGTTATTGCGATGAATACAATAATTCCATCTTGCGCAGTGGGAACAATGAATGCTTGGTGGATGGGTAAAAATGGTGTTCGCTTTAGGGGTAAACTCAGAACGAAAGAACACTGCACGTGTAAGCCTTTAAAAACTAATATAACAAGTCAAACCAAATTTAGATTTAACTATTAAAACAGATAGAAATTACGAAGGCGTACGTAATATAGCTGTATGGACGGGATCATTTTCTAAAATTCTAATTGGCTGCTAGATTTCTTTTAATCACGGGTAAAATCGTAATACATTCTATAAAAACACACAAATTCATCCCAAATTACCTTAAATGAAAATCATGTCACAGAATTAGACCCAATGCCTGTATAGTTTTGATATGTATGCGCAATTTGTACAATAATTAACAATATCTTTAACCAAATATATATGCGTCATATACAGTTTTTATATTATTTTTCAAGCGATAATTCATTTCTATTTCGAAATGTCCAATTTCGAATTATACAATACATTGAAATAATGTGTTAAACAATGTTTTTTTTATTACCTATTGCTGTGGCGTGTTTAATCCATAAATAAAACAAAAATAAAATCCAAAATTGCATTTTAACCGTTCACTGTCTAAGAATTTATCCCTTAACGACAATCCGTTTTGAAAATGTGTAAATACGATAAGCTAACAATACTCTGTTTAAATAATCATGGGCAAATAATGTAAATTCCGCCTATTGGAAAATTTGTTACGTATAATGTGCATTTAATATTGCATGCCTTTATTCCATATGATATCAAATTACTGGTCGACTTACACGTGCACATCTAATTTTACATGGACTGTTAAACTTTTCAATACAATTTAGTACTGCTCCTGTTTTGTTGTTATTGTGGCTGTTCCTAATACAGTTGTTCTCACGACTGTTGTTGTTAACACTGTTGTTGTGTCTGCTGTTGTTACTGCATTTTAAATTATTGTCTTTGTTGTTGTTGTGGTCTTTGTTGGTGGTGGTGGTTTATTTGCTGCTGCTGATGCTTATGCTGCTGATGTTGATGTTGCTGCTATCATCGTCGTTATTGTTGTTGTTACCATTGTCTTTGTTGTTGTTATTACTGTTCCCGTTGTTGTTGCTTTTGTTCATTTTATTATATATATTACTGAGAAGTGTCCGACCATTCTTACAGGTGGCTGTAACACATTCATCTTTTCTTGACCTCGGAATCAGATTATTCTCAATTAACATTTCAATATGAAAATAAACTCTATTAATTGTCAGACCGTCAGACTATCAAAGTCTGTAAACTATTTTAAATCTATACATGGATGGTATATTACAAATTGTATTTCATAAGCATGTAAAAATGATAAACTTTTTTAGCTAAAATACTGTCTCTGTCGGATTGTTTGTGGTTTATCATCATTGTTGCTCTTCCTTTGGATGGAATTTGGTCATAAATATACAAATATTATTTTATATGTCGATCGATCCCTAGTTCCAAAATCAACACTGCAGTTCAATGATAGTATAAGGATTTATAACGTAAACTATATTAAAAGCGCTCGCAATATAGTATACAAAACAAGACTATCTTCGAATGAGAGAGGTTTGTTTAATGCCAGAAAAATATATAGTCGTAACTCCGGTTATCAGACCAGGGATGATATAATAAATATAGCATCGCCGACCAGACCCACGTATGCTAGTTTTAGCGACCACCTTCTATAAATTATATAGCTTATATCGTACGAACATATTTGGGGACTAATCGTACCTCCAAAGTAGGAAATGTATGATTTTATAAAAAAGACGAGGAACTAAAGGTGTTGCAAACTACCAAACCAAAGTCCTTGATCAATAAACTGTAAGAACGACTATTTTGTCAAGCCTAATCTATAGAGGGCTAGACGTTGGATTAAAGCTAAACACATTTTATTGGAAGGTTTACAAACACGACAATAGATTTTATGACACTAAAGAGCGTTTTGCAAAAGGTAACATGTGCATTTACGCAGGAGTCTCACATGACAACGAGACGGTATGAATAAGAATGTCAATAAAAATTTCAGACGACAAATGTTAAACAAATAATAGGTTTTTAATATGCAGAATCTTTTATGCTGTACCCGTCTTATTGAAATGTTCATAATTACAAAATTTAAAACGTTTACGTTTGTTACATTTAGAGAAGAATCTTACCAATCTGATATAAAAACTTTATTTTGGGACATGGCATCATAAAAAGTTTAAGTGAGTAAGTTTTTACCGAAATTTATTGTAATGTTGTAAATCGTGCAAAAGACTGATTGAGAATAAATTGCAAATAGATATCAACATGCAACACGTTTTGAAATATTAACATAACCATGCAACACACGACATGAAATAAATATTTACATACAATATTATATGATATAAATATAAACATACAATATTATATAATATACATATAAACACACGATAATATATAATATAAACATACAACACATTATATAATATTATTAATTAACTGTTCAATAATAGGCGTGTTTTCACTTCAAATGCTGGGCTGATATGAAGTTCACCAAGACATAATGAACACAAAACTCGGCCATTATGAAAAAACTCGACTATTATGAGATTCGGTCATTCTGATTGGCTGTCCAGTTCGGCCATTATGAAACCACTGCTATAGTCTATAGTTAATTAATAAAATTGTCAATAAGCAAGTGTTTTCATAATGGCCTTGTTATTGGCTTCAGACAGTCATATTAGCCCTCGGCCTTCGGCCTCAGGCTAATATGATGGTCTTCAGTCCAATAACAAGGCCGTTATGAAAACACTCACATATTAACAGTATATAAATATATACCAACATATCATATATTATAAATATAAACATCCAAAATATTATATAATATAAATATAAACATGCATCACTTTATATAATATATATATCAACATGCATCACATTATATAATATAAATATAAACATGCATCACATTATATAATATATATATAAACATGCATCACTTTATATAATATATATATAAACATGCAACACATTATATAATATAAATATAAACATGCATCACGTTATATAATATATATATATATAAACATGCAACACATTATATATTATAAATAAAAACATCCAAAATATTATATAATATAAATATAAACATGCATCACATTATATAATATAGATATAAACATGCAACACATTATATAATATATATATAAACATGCATCACTTTATATAATATAGATATAAACATGCAACACATTATATAATATAAATATAAACATGCATCACTTTATATAATATATATATAAACATGCAACACATTATATAATATAAATATAAACATCCATCACTTTATATAATATAGATATAAACATGCAACACATTATACAAGAGTGGTAGCTAATTAATGTTTATAAAAAAATCTTTTAAAAAAGTCGACAATATTGAGTCCCAAAACTCTTCATGTATTATTATAACTAAAGTGTACAAGTACTATCTATAGGTTTTTTACACATTTATACATATATGGCCACAAGTAATCCTGTAAACAAATGCCATTATATGGAGAAAGGATGTATGGCCTTCCGGAACAGTAACTGTTGTCCTTTAGTCCGAGAGATTTAGTTAAATTGGTCCCTCACTGAAAGTATAGGCTGAAGAGTGGCCGTTGATTTCTTGATGGGTGTATATTACGCAGGTGACCGATAATCTCGTGCTTGACTTTGTAAAGTTTATATTTTATAAGAGATATGAAATACTGCACGACAACAACAAAGTTAAATCTATAATTAATTAATTATAAGCAATTCAAGTCAGTAAAGCAATACATACATGTGTAATTATGGAGTACATGTTAAAGTGCATTTAACATTTGCTTTAAATGACGAAGAAAACACAATGTCAAACAATATTATTTACAGGAAGAAATGAAAGTCATAGTATAATTTATTGCACGTGCATTTTTTTACGTTTAACAAATTTTTGATATGTAAATTAAATTTAACTCATTCGAAATATGGATTTTTTCCACCTTCATATGATTATAAGTTATTTTCCTTTCATTGCAGTTGGATTAATCAATCGTTCTTAGAAGATTTTTTGGTTGCACAAAAACGTGTATCTCTCTTTCTTTATGTCAATGTTATGCATTTTGAAATAACGAATGATAATTAAGTAATAGATAATCATTGTGACAACACTTTGTTTTTTATATGAAAACATGTTTTGTTTTCCGTGATCACGTCTGCAAATGTAAACATGTGATCCACAAATAATATTTCGAAATATATTTGACCACAACAACAATCAAACAACATTTGCATTTAAAGTATATATATGTTGACCGCTGCTGAAGGCTAATATACTGGTTAATAAATGTAATTTGCACTTATTGCTTACATGCCCCGCAAACAACGCATCAATCAAGATCTAAATTAGATGTATATGTTAACCCATCTGGTTGAATATTATACAAAATTAATCTAGCATGCAAACATCGATATATATAAACATGTGTCATATATAAGTTTAAAAATGAATCCGGAAATCAGACCGAAAATATTAAACTTAACTACAACGCAACCTCTCCAAAGCAACACCCTTTGAGAGTCGCAAAATTATATTGTTGTTGTTTTTGTTGTTGAGAGAGTGTTTCTCTAGAGAGGTTAAATTAACAGTTAATTCATGCAGTGGGAAAAAATCATACTGTTTTTTGAAGGCAGGTTGTTGTACAAGAGAGGGCTGCTCTGGAGAGGTTGTTTATTATATTTGAAATTAGATTATGAACTGTCACGGTGGGCAAATTCAAAATATACATATGGGAGGTGTGGATTGATTGATGTACATGCGTGCACACCAAGCTTGAACAACTCATGTGATAATTTGATAGTTCAGAACTATTGAATCCTGAAAACAGTTGAACATACGAAAGTTTTTGAAATTTTAAATGCTGATTAAAAGTTGTACGTGTATATCCAGTAACATCAAGACGTGTAAATGATTGATTGGTGCAGATCGCAGACTTTTTTATGAAATGTATAAATGCATGGGAAAATATAAGCAAAAGCATTGTACGTAATTGTAAGTAAGTGTTCCAACTATCTGAATATCAAAGATAAAAAAGCAACCATTTCAAATATATCGATAACATGATTACTAACCATGGGCCGCATTTTCATCTTTTTAACAAGAAAGTCTGTTTTGGACCATATACACTAGGCCAAACTTATAACTGTGCAGTTCTATAAATTCCAATATCTCCGGAATTATTTAAGCAAGATCCTTGAAATTTTCAGGAATGATAGAAGAAAGATGTACAAACAATATGCATTTTAATTCATTGATCTCGGATTTCATTATCACGAAAAACATAAAAAATAAAAATGAAAAATGAAAAACAGAAATCACAGTTTTTCTTCATTTTATCACATAGAATACTTGTTAGTGCACTACACATGCAGTTAGTATCGGGTATGACCCCCATTAGCCCGTATTACAGCTAGACGTCTTGCCCTCATTGACAAGACATAATTGTTTAAGGTGAATCATCAAATCACAAATTTGTGAAAAAATAGCCAACTGACATTTTTGCTATGCGTCCTAAAAAGTGGCGTTGTTCAATAATTACTGAAAGTACATAACTAAAATGAGTTTTTATCAATAGCTGATGATTCAATGTACATTTCTGCACCAGTAAAATAATATTTGATGATTAACAAGTATCTATAATTCTCACCTGAACTTATGATAATTCCATTTGCCAAAATAATGTATCATAATATCAAAATTAATTTAAACTACAATGTCCAACAGTAACTTCAATATGTCATTGAGGGTTTCCATATTTAAATGTTTCACTTTTAAATGTTCTTCCATGTTTATTTTCAATTTTTAAGACAGTCCTCAATATTCACATTTTACAAAAATCCTCCACACACGTGTTTACACTATGTACTACACAGTAGCCTAATTAGACATGGAAGAAAAATCACTGTGTGAAAGTTGAGGACTGTGTTAAGAATTGAAAATAAACATGGAAAAACATTTAATAATGAAAATTTAAAATATGGAAACCCTCAATGACATATTGAAGTTATTGTTGGACATTGTAGTTTAAATTAATTTTGATATTATGATACATTATTTTGGCGACGGAATTTGCGTAAGTTCAGGTGAGAATTATAGATACTTGTTAATCATCAAATATTATTTTACTGGTGTAGAAATGTACATTGAATCATTAGGTATTGAAAAATACTCATTTCAGTTATGTACTTTCAGTAATTATGGAACAACGCCACGTTTAAGTATGCATAGCAAAAATGTCAGTTGGCTATTTTTTCACAAATTTGTGATTTGATGATTCCCCTTAAGAAATGTTGCCGAATGTTGTTCCTACGAACGTCCATTCTTCTAGCAACCTAAAGTGCTAAATATCGATTAATTATCGACAAACTCATTGCGGATTTATTACACTGCGGTAGTTTGAATGTATACAAATAAGGCAAAATACAGGGTTACAAGAGTGATATTGACAGACTTATGGCAAGAAAAATACTCAAGATATTGAAACAATAATGATTTGAATAAATATTAATTAAGGGGAATCATCACAGCACAAATTTGTGAAAAAATAGCCACCTGACATTTTTGCTATGCGTCCTAAAAAGTGGCGTTGTTCAATAATTACTGAAAGTACATAACTGAAATGAGTTTTTATCAATAGCTAATGATTCAATGTACATTTCTGCATCAGTAAAATAATATTTGATGATTAACAAGTACCTATAATTCTCACCTGAACTTATGCTAATTCCATTAGCCAAAATAATGTATCATAATATCAAAATTAATTCAAACTACAATGTCCAACAATAACTTCAATATGTCATTGAGGGTTTCCATATTTTGAATTTTCATTATTAAATGTTTTTCCATGTTTATTTTCAATTCTTAACACAGTCCTCAACTTTCACACAGTGAATTTTCTTCCATGTGTGTTTATGCTACTGTGTAGTACATAGTGTAAACACGTGTGTGGAGGATTTTTGTGAAATGTGAATATTGAGGACTGTGTTAATAATTGAAAATAAACATGGAAAAACATTTAAAAGTGAAAATTTGAAATATGGAAACCCTCAATGACATGTTGAAGTTATTGATGGACATTGTAGGTTAAATTAATTTTGATATTATGATACATTATTTTGGCTAATGGAATTAGCATAAGTTCAGGTGAGAATTATATAGATACTTGTTAATCATCAAATATTATTTTACTGGTGCAGAAATGTACATTTAATCATTAGCTATTGATAAAAACTCATTTCAGTTATGTACTTTCAGTAATTATTGAACAACGCCACTTTTTAGGACGCATAGCAAAAA
Organism: Lutraria lutraria; assembly: GCA_964023205.1. Classification (NCBI taxonomy): domain Eukaryota; kingdom Metazoa; phylum Mollusca; class Bivalvia; order Venerida; family Mactridae; genus Lutraria; species Lutraria lutraria. The sequence continues at coordinate 26,255,501 of OZ026847.1, forward strand.
TGTCAGGTGGCTATTTTTTCACAAATTTGTGCTGTGATGATTCCCCTTAATCTGTTCTTAACGCAATAAAGTCCATTTAAAAATAATACAGACAATTTATTGTCGAAAAGCTTCGTGAAAGATAGACGAATAAATGAGAATATGTCGGAAAAACTATTTGCCAAAATAATATATTCTCTATTTTACATTAACGAACAATTATTTATACAGATAATGTGTAAAAATCAATAAATTCAGATCAACCGTTTGCAAGGTATTATGAAAAATGTAGACCTACCTCTAGTTTTGACACACCAGCCTGAATAAGTCTGACGGCTATACCTCTGTCGGTGATTTCTAATATACCCATTTTATGTGTTTCAGGTCAACATATGTTTGAACTACACATATATCATTTTTACTTTTTTCAATTTACGCCTGCACGTATTCCACGTGCACTAGCTTTTGTTGTTTTCTTATTGGCCGCAGTAGCGCACGGAATTATCGCGTTTTTTTTAAAATCGATATTGGATTTTATGGACATCATGTACAAGCATATATTTCTAAAATTTGGTGTAATTTCATTTACAAATAAAGAAATGGTTTCACGTTTTCAACTGCACAGTTATAAGTTTGGCCTAGTGTATTGGGTTACTGTTCCGCTCTTTAATTATCAAGGGAGATAATCATTGTCAGTTTCAAAAACTGATTTCCGCTGACACTAAACTGGTTCCCGTTGACTTGTGTGTACAAAGCCTTTGGTGCACTGCATCATGGAACGGGAACCAGTTTACGCTGACACTTGGTGCACTGCCACCTGCATCGGGAACCAGTTCAGCTGCACCTAATTGAACTGAAACCTTATCTATAGATGACATGAGGTAAATAATGATTTATTTGCGTGAAGATTGTATTTTAGAATCACCAATGTTGAACTCTTTGAAGATTCTTTATGCTTAGATATGGTAAAGAAGTTTCAGCACTTGTCATTGCTTATTAAGATTATATGACCAATATTTATAATATAATCTTCCAATTTCGGATAGTCAAAATTTCGGATGAAAAGTTTACTCATTGAATGTACTTAAACATTATTAATAGGAATGTTATTAAAATCGAAACAGTATAGACAGGGAAAATAATTTAATAAAAGTATAACTGATGTAATGATTACCGATTATAATCGAATAATCGTTGCTGACTGCTTAAGGTCGGCGACTATCGATGTCAGTGGTGTTAAATCGGTGTTGTTACAAGTGGGTAGACTGCCGCGGGTACAAGTCAAACCGGCCTCAAGTCAAACCGTCATCTAACCAAACCGGCCACAAAAAAGTCAAACCGGCCACACTTAAACTTTTTTTTTTGTCAAACCGGCCACATTTTTTAAAGCATGTTTATTCGTAATTATTTATAGATTTATGAAAGTTGTTGAGTAATATCTAGTTATGTTTATAATCAATCTATGCGTGATTTAATTGGATATACTATTTGAAACAAATGCTAGTTAGACATGGAAAGATATTGTCAAATTTGTAATACACTTGATACAGAGGATGAGTATCATTTTATCACCATTTGTTCTGTATACTCTCAAATACGTAAATCTTATATTAATGAATTTTATTATAATAGACCTAGTATGTTTAAATTTATCGGTTTAATGAAGAATTGTGACAAAAATGTAATGTTTAATTTAGCTCTATACTGCAAAATTGCAACTAATATATACATACAAATGTGATAAACAACCAGAGATAATATAAAATATGTAGAATGATATTGTATTTACATTCTGTTTGTCAAGTATATGAGTGGTTTATTCATTCTTTTAATTATTTCTGACCTTGATGTTGATAATGTATTATAAATAAATATGTGCAGAACATCTAAATCTGGATAGTTCAGTTCTATGACAATAATTCTTAATACAACTCAAATATTTTTCATACTCAAAACAATTCTTAAATATACAATACATTTCTAATTTACGTAATTCTCTAAGCTCAGAAAATGTACCCTCCGAATTCATCACGTTAATTAAAAAGTTTTTAGACCAATGAGTTAGGAGTTTTCATAATTCACAATAACATTTTCTTTTGAATATTATATAGATAGAATTCCCGGTAAATTTCGTAAAACTTTTTCACAATTAAGACTATCAGCGCATGATTTGAGAATTGAAACTGGACGTTATGGAAAGAACAGAATTGATCAAAATCAGGATGTTGTTTAATATGTAATAGTAGATATATAGAAGATGAGTTGCTTTTTATATTTATCTGTCCAGCCTACAATGTGAATTGTAAAAACTGTTTAAAGAAATATACGTGATATGATTTACGTAAATAATAGTATACAGGACAACTGATATTAAAATGATACTAAAATATATTATCGTCTTGCAATAGCATTTAAGCAGGGAAACATAAAATAAATTAACATTGTGAATTTGTCATACCCGTGTTGCACGTGCGATGTTGCCATTTATCGCAAGTGTCACAGGTGACTGCTCGCTGTAGCTCACAAACCTGAAGACCGCATTCTATACAGGTGTCTGTCATTGTCAAAAACACAGAAATAATCCAAAACACTCATAAAATTATTACACTAACAAATGTCTGGATAAAGAAATATTCTCAAAACACTCACAAAATTATCAGATTACAATCAAATCCGTGAACACACTTAAAGATAATATCCAATAATTTCACATTTATAATAACGACAAAATTAATAAACGCTGAGACCAATGCATATGCAGTAACGTGAAAATAGTATGAAATATCAGAATTCTTACAAAAATATTTATACATACCAAAATATACTCACATCGCAATTGTTTGTCGCCATTCGTCACAAATTATCGTTCTCCATAAATTAGCTGGAATTTTTTACTACCTTAATTTAAGGAGTCAGACAATGACTTCAAAGGATTCACAACATTAATTACAAACATTTGCACGTGTACGTGTTAAAACAACACTATTTGCAACTTTTAATGAATGGGTTTCAACAATATTTTTAACACAATTATCAAAGAAAAAATGTTTAATTTGAATTGGACATTGTTTTGAACAATGATTTCATACATTAATTAATAACATATTTTATTAAAACATATGATAAATGTACGAGTGTATATTCATTTTCGGTGGTAATTCTATTTTGTGTATGGCCGGTTTGACTATTTTGTGGCCGGTTTGACTGAATAAAAATATAGTGTGGCCGGTTTGACCAAAATGTGAGGCCGCTTTAACTTTTTTGTGGCCGGTTTGGCTAGATGACGGTTTGACTTGAGGCCGGTTTGACTGTAATCCGACTGCCACCATTATTTGAGAAGCTGTCTTCTTTCCACTACTTTCGGGCATTGTGTGTATTTAAACAAGGGTGGTCACTGTTATTTAAGGAAATTTGAGTGAAATTTTCACTTGTCCAAGGAAGTTCAGGTCATCAGTCAGTCTAGATGTATTTTGGGTTTCAGATTTTAATGAGTATATAGATATAATATATTGTATGACAAACAAGTAACAACCAACAAATGTCATTCTGTCCTCATATGTGATCTACATCCTCTAATAATAATTAGTGAAATATGAATCTATCCTAATCTTTCCTGAATTTTTTAAATACCCGGTACCCAAATATTCACTTTACTCTTACAGATTCCTATAATCATGATATTGCAGTTTTCAATGTCATCAATTCTTTTGAGTGGAATTATTGGTATCTTGTTTGTGCTCCTCTACAGAGCTTACAGATGGTATCGAAAGTTTGAACAGATTTACAACACGTTTCCTGGGAGACCAATAAGTCACTGGTTTTTTGGTAATATTTTGGAAGTGAGTTTTTCAATACTTTAACTTAGGAAAATTTTAAGCAATGTACATTCCGTCCAGTGAAAATGTAAACTTTACCAGACTAAAGGGACTGTAATGGACAAAAAAGTGCACTCAAAATTTTGTATTACTTAGCAAAAAAAACATATTTTTTTAAAGTGATTAAAATATTTTGTTTATTGTTTTGAAACATGATGAAATTCTCACTGAAGGATTTACTCGACCGTCAGTCCACTGATGTGTTCAAACTTACAGGACTAATGGCAGTTTTGGTGGACTTGGTCCGTAGTACGGGTCTAAAATCGAGGACTGCTCAATTGGCGAAGTTCAGAACTGTATCTCAATAGAACAGAAGTTCAAGATATGATGTTACATAATATATCATTATAATGACAACATGCTAGTAGAAACTTCTTCTGAGTCCATTTTTTTACTATCATTGATTCCTACTCCTACCTCAAACTTGATGTTTTCCAGTTCCCTGGAGAGAAAGAAGAGGGTATTATCTGGAATATAGAACTGACAAAAGAATTCCCACGTTTCTGCAGATTCTGGGTCGGAAGATTCCTCTGTGTTCTTATTTTTCACCATCCAGAATCTGTTAAGTTGGTTTTAAAATCATCAGGTACAGTACACCCTCTCTCGAACAACAACCTCCCTTCAACAACTGCATGATATTTCCTACTGCACGTTTTTACTATTAATTTAACCTCTCTAGAGCAACATCCTCTGATGAACAACATGATTTTGCTACTTCTAAAGCAGTGATTTTTTTTCGCTATATTTACTCCCGAACATGGGCAGTTTCCCCTAGTAAAATTTCCTTCATTTTCCCCCTAAAATGGCCATAATTTCCCCTAACAAGAAGTGTTTTCCACATGATCATGTAAAAAGTAGAAAAATAAAACAGTTTCCACATATTGTCACCAATTACAGTGTAGTAATATTTAATTTATGGATTAAACAACTAAATAATCACATATTCCATAGAAATAAATGTTATTATATATATTCCCAATTTGAAATTTGGTGTGCTAAATTTTCCCTTTTGATGGGCATGGGTAGTGAGAAAATTTTGGAAAAAATCACTGTAAAGGGTGTTGCTTTGGAGAGGGTGGACTACAGTTATAGGACTTTACTGTGTAAATGTAAGAGTTAGTTAGCACTAGATTCATAATGCATCTTCACATCATACCTTATACATAATAATTGATCTATTTATCTATACATGAATACTTTGCTTTGTGTTAAGAAGTACGGGTAGCGTCCCCTATAATCAAATTTCAACATATTTTATTATGAATATTCATGTGACATGTGTTTGTGCAAATATATTATGTCTTATTAAATATGTCCTGGCAACCAAATTTCAGATGATAGTTTAATCAAGCTTCGGAAGTTAGTTTCCATCCTTCATAATCATTTGTTCAGTTGTTGCCATTTCATTATTTATTTCAGCCCCCAAACCTCGTGCCCCTGGTACGCTATATGTGTTTGGATTAAATTGGTTAGGAGAGGGTCTACTAATAGCTAATGGTGAGAGATGGATGAGAAGTCGGAAGTTGCTCACTCCTGCGTTTCACTTTGATATATTACAACCTTACACTGAGGTCCATAATAAGTGTGTGGATATACTGTTGGTATGTATGCAATAGGTTCACTAGCTGTTTGTTACGTTTGAATTTACAATAGCATTCTTTTAGCTCACAAGAGCACAAAGTGTTCAAGGTGAGCTATTTAGATTGCATTATGTCCATCGTCCGTCCGTGTGTCTGTCAACAATTTCTTTAAACAACATCGCTTTTTAAGCAGTTGGCCGATTTCAATGAAACTTTACTGGGATATATTCCTTGCATGAAACTCTACCAAATTTGTTTTTAAAAAATCCATGGAGACTGGTTGCCATGGCAAGCAATAGAAAATCTTTACAAATCTTCTTGTCCAAACCGCAATGCCTAGAACCTAGATATTTCATGTGAGCATTGTCTAATGGACCTCTATGTTTGTTCAAATTATGGCCCTGGGGTCAAAAGTTGCTCTGCCCCAGGGTTAACTTGATTTTACACAGGCTTATATAGGTAAAATGCAAAAATGGTTGTCTTCAAGGGTCTTTTTTTCTGGTGAGCAATTATAGGGCCTTCATGACCATCTTGTTAAAATTTTGTTACCATTTTCATACAGTAAGGTGTTAAGAGGTTGAATTGTTTGATACATCATTGCTGTGTTTCTTTTGACCTTGGATTAACATGACTAACTTATTTGTCTAACTAATTGTATTTAACATGATATATGTCACTCAACATTTGTCTGATATTTAAATGTCTATCAGTATTTTTTTGGAATTTTTTTTTTCTCTAACCCAATATACATGTATTTTCTATCACTAAATATATCTTACGTTATTAATCTGTCACTCAATATATTGCTTGATACTGGGTAATTAGTAGTTACTCAATATATCATATGATGCTATTCTATCACTTGTTATGTCACAATCATGACTGTATGGTTATTCTATGTTACTCTGTATATTTTATGTATCACTCTTTTTCAAATTAACAGGAGAAGTTACAGAAAGCCTATGACAAGGGAGATAACTTTGAAGCATTTGAATATGTTGGGTTATGTTCCTTGGATATTATATGTAGGTGTGCATTCTCCTACAAGACAGATGCTCAAATTCAGGGGTATGTATATAGATCAGCAATCACACAAGTATAACTAGTCTAGTTCCATGATTGACTTGTGTCCAAATAAGATATTGTTCCGCCCACTTAATCATGTGACATCAATATTGAAAATCTAAAATTTATTTAAGCTTGAGTCAGTTTGACAAGTCTTATGATATACCAGTATATGAAAGTTTTTGTGAGAATTGTCTTCAATGTAAGTCATCTCTTAGAAAATTCATTGGATACATTTTGCAAATGAGAATTACTAAATTTTGTTAAACTAGTTAGAAATTGAAACAAATGAAACTTATGATAGAGATTTTGGATGCTTAAAACTTTGTGAAGCACTTTTTCAGCATTTGGTTGTTAATTTTAAATAACTGATTGTAGTGAATGACTCTAATAACAAGACTAAAAAAATATACAGAAGACAATTTAGCTGTGACACGTATTTAAAAATGAATCATGTGACAATGTACAATTACTAGGTGTGTAGTTTTAGAAGAATGATAAATTATTGTGATGGAAAACTAAATCTGGATATAATTCATATTTTTGTGTAGAATAATCAGCTCTCTATATATTTTCTTACAGTGACAATCATCCATATGTGAAAGCAGTTCATAGACTTAGTGAATTATGGACTAAAAGATCTATGTAAGTTTAAAATAATAACTCCATTGAAATAATAGGGTTATATTAATTATTTATGGTGAATGACTCAAAGTTTTCAAGTATTTCACATTTGACAAAAACTCTTTCTCAAGTGAAAGACCTTTGGTTATCACAAAAGTAAACTTTTTAGATAGGTTTGACTGTATTTATCTATTTGATATTTTGTTTGTTTGCTTTTTTGAGTTTTACGACCCTTTTCAACTGTCAGAGTCATATGAGGCAGACAGTTCACCTAACCATAGTACCTGGGAAGAACCAGTTCTAAACTCCCATCCTCCGTAAGCATCTGTCTACTTTCTCATATAAAGGGAGATGGTCGGTAGCTGGGCTCGAACCAACGACCCTTTATCAGTGAGAGGTTACAGTGATTTAAAGTCAGCGACATTAACCACTTGACCATGGAGTCAGGTCTATCTATCTATTTCATAGGAATACATTGATTGATTCATTCATTAATTGGAAAAAAATTGTTTGTCAAGAACAAAATTGTCCATAGTTAAGGACAAGATTATTGTTGTAGAAACTTGAATTTTCAGGAATATTTTCCAGTTCTTTGATTGGGTGTACTTTAATTTCACCTTTGATGGCAGAGAATTTACAAAGTTATGTCATTATGTTCATAAAGTAGCAGATGATGTCATCGGGAAAAGAAAGAAAATTTTGGTAAGTGTCTGATTTAATCAAGGGGCGTTCAGAAAATTTCAGTACAAGGGGGGGGGGGAGGCAGAAAAAAAGTTGTGTGTGTTAAAACTTTTCTTCAGGAAAATTCAGTCTATTGAGTATTAAGTTTTATATTCAGTTAAAAATTACATAGATTAACCATAGAATGTATCTATTTGATGAAAAAAGACTCAATTATTTGTGAATTAGGTATGGTCAAAAATTTATTTTGCAGTCAAATCACTTAGCTGCTGCTTTCATTTTTATAATGTCATTCAATTTCAAATATTGTTATAGATTGTGCGTAATACACATGTTCACTTTTTGAGAAAATAAACCCCAGTTGTTTTATCATTTTTACTTTATGATTTATACATTTTCAGTGGGACATATAATTTGTATGTGTTTATATGGCATAAATTATTTTGAGAATGAAATTTACATTTTTTTACAATTTTTTGGTCAGAATCATCTCTCCTTGATAAATCACTTGTGTGCATCTGATTCATGTATTTCAGGAAACTGAAGGTTTACCAAGTCAAGAAGGCAGCAGAAAAAGATATCTCGACTTTCTAGATATATTAATTACTGCTCGTGATGAGTGTGGGGAGGGACTTAGTGACCATGAAATCCGTTGTGAGGTCGATACGTTCATGTTTGAAGGTTGGTGCTAGAAATAAGTTCGATAATGGTATACATGTTTAAATTTGGAACTTCCATATCATTGTTGATCTACCAAGTCAATGTGGAACTTCCATGTCAATGTGGAACTTCCTTGTCAATGTGGAACTTCCTTGTCAGTGTGGAACTTCCTTGTCAGTGTGGAACTTCCTTGTCAGTGTGGAACTTCCATGTCAATGTGGAACTTCCATGTCAGTGTGGAACTTCCTTGTCAATGTGGAACTTCCTTGTCAGTGTGGAACTTCCTCGTCAGTGTGGAACTTCCTTGTCAATGTGGAACTTCCTCGTCAGTGTGGAACTTCCTCGTCAGTGTGGAACTTCCTCGTCAGTGTGGAACTTCCATGTCATTGTGGAACTTCCACCTCATTGTGGAACTTCCATGTCATTGTGGAACTTCCTTGTCAGTGTGGAACTTCCTTGTCAGTGTGAAACTTCCTTGTCAATGTGGAACTTCCTTGTCAGTGTGGAACTTCCTTGTCAATGTGGAACTTCCTTGTCAGTGTGGAACTTCCTCGTCAGTGTGGAACTTCCATGTCATTGTGGAACTTCCACCTCATTGTGGAACTTCCATGTCATTGTGGAACTTCCTTGTCAGTGTGGAACTTCCTTGTCAGTGTGAAACTTCCTTGTCAGTGTGGAACTTCCACCTCATTGTGGAACTTCCAAGTCATTGTGGAACTTTCAAGTCAATGTTGAACTTCCATGTCAATGTGGAACTTCCTTGTCAATGTGGAACTTCCTTGTCAGTGTGGAACTTCCATGTCAATGTGGAACTTCCTTGTCAATGTGGAACTTCCTTGTCAGTGTGGAACTTCCTTGTCAATGTGGAACTTCCTTGTCAGTGTGGAACTTCCATGTCAATGTGGAACTTCCATGTCAATGTGGAACTTCCTTGTCAATGTGGAACTTCCATGTCAATGTGGAACTTCCATGTCAATGTGGAACTTCCATGTCATTGTGGAACTTTCAAGTCAATGTTGAACTTCCATGTCAATGTGGAACTTCCGTGTCAGTGTGGAACTTCCTTGTCAATGTGGAACTTCCTTGTCAGTGTGGAACTTCCATGTCATTGTGGAACTTCCACCTCATTGTGGAACTTCCATGTCATTGTGGAACTTCCGTGTTAATGTGGAACTTCTGTGTTAATGTGGAACTTCCACCTCATTGTGGAACTTCCATGTCAATGTGGAACTTCCGTGTTAATGTGGAACTTCCGTGTTATTGTGGAACTTCCACCTCATTGTGGAACTTCCATGTCATTGTGGAACTTCCGTGTTAATGTGGAACTTCCGTGTTAATGTGGAACTTCCGTGTTAATGTGGAATTTTAAGACTACTAACTCTGAGCATTACTTTTAAAAAAAGTAAACACTCATTTATTCTCCAAGCTAATCCTATGGTTATTAGTTACTTTTATATGCCTGTTTAGATTGGGTATATTATACAGTGACCTGTTGTAAACAATGACTTCCGATTCAGCAAAAATGTTGATACAGGTTTGGCTTTTGGTTTTGAACAATTCCCATAAAATCTGCACCAGATGATTTTGACCTACATACCATGTACTTACTTCAAAATCTGTTGTAAACAAGTTTGGAGATGAAAAGGATAGGCTTACCTTAAAGATGACTTCTTCTATTCTGAGTTTTTCTTTCAGGTATGTTTTGTTTGTTCCTTCATTCTCTGATTACTTTACAGGACATGATACAACAGCTTCAGGTATAGCCAACACTTTGTTGTGTTTAGCACAGCACCCGGAATATCAGGAGAAAGTACAACAAGAAGTGGACAATGTTTTACAAGATGCTAACACTGACTACATCATGTGGTATGCAATAAAATAAAACATATATTAATATTAAAATTCAGCTGTTGTGTCAAGGAGCACTGGGTAGATTTACTACCTGCAAGTAAGTAACTGAAATACTGTCAAAAACTGGCTTTAAACTGGAAAATTTACCAAAATTTATAGTGGAGTGTGTATCCAACTTAAAAACTTGTTATGTTGACATAACAAAGACATTCAAATTTCGTAAGGTTTTGTTTTATCAAATTGCTTAAAAAAAGTTATGTCTTTTTGAAAACATCTGAATTTGTACAAATTGTGTGTTTTTGAAAACATCTGAATTTGTGCAGATTTGAGAAACTGCAGTCTGCTTCTATATCTTAGATTTTGTGTACTTGTATTTAATTTATTCAGGAAAGATCTTGCAAAGTTAGAATACCTTACAATGTGTATCAAAGAAGCTTTGCGACATTACTGTCCTGTACATGTGATACAACGCGAATCCTTTGAAGAAATAGAAATAGATGGACACTGTATACCTACAGGTAAGATGTGTGCTTTGTCCATTTATTACTGAATTTCTACCTTGATTGATACATGTATTGAATGTAGATAGATAAGTAAGTATATATGTACATGTAGGTAACAAGTTTATTCATAGAGGTGACACAGTTGGACATGCCCATTCTTACCTTTGAGCCTCTGAGATTTCTGGGGGGAAAACATGACAATTTCACCTTCGCCAAAACAACTAATCTCCCCAAATTCCCTAATCCAACACACAGGACCATAAAAAAGAAGAACAAATAACAAAATCCCGGAGGCTAATGACTTGAAATGGTCAGTATAAAAGAATATTTTGATTTTTCTTATAAAGAAGGGCAAAACTAAGGGTGGGAGGTTTTTAAATTTAAAAAATGGCCTTTATTCACAGGGTGGCCTTTATTCACAGGGTGACCTTTATTCACAAGGTGGCCTTTATTCACAGGGTGGCCTTGATTCACAGGATGGTCTTTATTCACAGGGTGGCCTTGATTCACAGGATGGCCTTTATTCACAGGGTGACCTTTATTCACAGGGTGGCCTTTATTCACAGGGTGGTCTTTATTCACAGGGTGGCCTTGATTCACAGGATGGTCTTTATTCACAGGGTGGCCTTTATTCACAGGGTGGCCTTGATTCACAGGATGGTCTTTATTCACAGGGTGGCCTTGATTCACAGGATGGCCTTTATTCACAGGGTGGCCTTTATTCACAGGGTGGCCTTTATTCACAGGGTGGCCTTTATTTTAAGGGTGGCCTTTATTCACAGGGTGGCCTTTATTCAGAGCTTAACTCTAACACCAGTTTGACTGTACTATGTAAAGACAGAACTTGTTTTATACATTCATTATAAATCTTACTCTACTTCCAGGTACAAATATAATTATGAATTTACACAATCTACACCATAACCCAGCAGTCTGGGGTGATGATTACAATGAGTACAAACCAGATAGATTTCTACCAGAAAATGTGTTAAAAATGGATCCCTTTGCCTTTGTTCCATTTTCCGGAGGACAAAGGTAAATATAAGTAACAGTTACAGTAGAATTCTGAGAGTATGACAGGGATTTTCTGTATCATAATTGCTTCATAATACCCATATTTCTGTATACGGCAGAACATGATGGGTCATAGAAATTAACAAGTCTGAAGTAATATTTGGGATAGTCGTAATCAATGGTATTGAAAATCAAGACCAAAATATCCCTGTCTTAGAAGAGTCTTTTAATCCCAAATGTTCAGAAAAATCCCTTTCTGTTCATTCAGTATAAATTTTCTTGCAAGCATTTTTGGTAAAAAAGATCACATTGACCTGTAGGATTGCTATTTGTGCCACCAATATTGTTCCATTCTCCAACCATGTAGACACCATTTTTCTCTTTCAACGGGCTCTGCAACCATTCCCCTAAAGATGAAAAAACACTACCGGTAGTTAAAAACAACTTGAACAATTTTGTTTTAAAGGTGTGGGTAAAGTACATGTATGATGTAATGGTGTATGACATTACAGTGTCAATATTTTACTGGCTTCGACAAATTCATATTCTTACGTACAAGCTCATTGATTGATAATGATTTAACCAATTGTATTGAGTTTTTTTCTTGACCATGTATTATAAATTACACCTAGTAAAATTGGATTTAGATTTGCCTGTCCCTAGGTCTTGTATGAACGCTTCTTTTCAGAAACTGTATTGGTCAAAACTTTGCTATGATGGAATTGAAGATTGTTATTGCCAGAATAATTCATAGGTAAGGAACTATTGAGTCTAACGTTAATTTACAGTTACCTGGAATAGAGGTCATCATATATTAGACCAAAACAAACCCAATAAAAGACATCAGAGTATATTGATCATATTTCCTGTATATGTCCTTAGTGGTCTTAGTGCACAGGTTTGACTGTATTTAATGAAATATGGAATCTTTGGGTCCAGCCTAGAGGAATTGTTTGGCCCAGCCTAAGAGGTTTTGACCTAGCCTAGGTGTTTTGGATTTCATTTAGGCCTTAACCAGTACTTAACACCATTTTTAACATTACTAGTATTCAGTTATATCATGGCGGAGTTATTCTAACCAGATTCCCTGAACTTCATTAGGGCCTTAACCAGTACTTACCACATTCTATCTGCAAGGTACTGCCAAGCTACACTACATAATTCAGAGGTGTAATACAAAGGATGTAATATCTTCAGTTAGATTTGTTACGGACAATTCGAGTCTTGTCCAGGGTTTGAACTCACAACTTCTTGGTGAGTAGACCAATATTGTAACCACTGAGCTAACCTGGCGGGCTACATATTTATGAACGGTATTTCTTTCAGATTCAAATTGGAAACAGTTCCTGGACATGTGTACAAGAAGAAAATGAGTGTTACTATGCAATCTGAGAATGGCATTTATCTGAAACTCACACCAAGGGATAAATACCAGTAGAGTGTTTGATCTATATAAATCAGTTGCTGTAAATACATATAAGAAAAGTAGATATTATATATCCTTTACGCACCTACAACATTATGAAATGGGGTATAATTTTTCCTTCCTCAAAACCAGCCCAATCTGTACAGTGAAATCCTGTTTTTGAACAGGCAAAATTTTCCTCTCCTCGAACCTGACACCGTTAGTTTAGGAACTCTTAATATTTTATCTATAAACTTTGAATATGTTAACTTTCATCTCAAAATCATTATACGTATGTCACACCAATTTTTAGCTCGGCTGTTTTCAAAGAAAAGTCCAGCTGTTGTGATCACTGCATCCTCTGCTCATATTTAAATATAGCTCATAACTCAGAAACTATAAGATGTTTAAACTTTATAGGTGGATAGATCTCAATGAGGCATTGAACAGACAAGTTTTTGCACTACATGTACTTGTGGCACTCTCGTTAACTCATTCAGCCCTGCACAATTTTTACCAGTTAAACCCTACTGATAACTGATAAGCCAACTCCTAGGTACCTTATTGATCTTGTCTACCCTGCTTTCCTGAGAGATATTGTGTTTTTAAAGAAATTTGAAACTACGGTAAAACATCTAAAAAGATGGAAATAACTACTGAGGGAAAAGCTTTCTATTTTCTGTTTAAATGTATCTTTCATAATTATGCATCATATAATTATACTTACACAATCAAGGAAATTTAAATTAAATTGAATATCATACGGCAGTCAGTGAAAACAAATCTTTACAAGTACTAAATTTCATCAACAATAACAATACAAATACCATACCCAATAAATAAAATCTGAGTTTAACAAACAAAATATTCATTATTTTATGTACGGATGTTTATCATCATGCATTTGAATATTTTGTCATTGACCAAGGATAAATCTTTGAAGAGATAAACCGGTTAAAAAAAAGTGTTTTTTTTCAGAAATAATTTCCTTAAATAATAGTATACCAATACTAATATTATAAACCGAAAATGGGTTAAGATAGATGAAAAACAATTATGACACTTAAAAACATTACATACTACATGTAGTATCACTTAGAATGTTTCACCACAGTCAGTTTTATCACAATTTACACTGAATTCTATAGGTTATTATGCTGCATCATTCTTATTTCTCAAGCAAGTCCCTGTGCCATGGTTGGAAACAGTTGATGCACAAAATTAATGTACTTGACACTGGAAACACATATCCATAGGTTCCTTATTTTTAAGCAACATTTTCAATTTGTTAAATGCCAGTTGATGTTCATCTTTCCAAGGCAACACTTTACTGTCCTTCTGTAACAATGCATATAAGACACTAGATACTGCACTGTATCCTGGAATAAATTTTCTGAACCAGTTCATTAATCCAAGAAACCTTTGTAATTGCTTCACAGTATTTGGCTCTGGATAATTTTCAATAGCTTTTAATCTATCAGCTGGTGGGCGTATTCCGGATTTTGATATATGATGTCCAAGGAAAACGCATTCATTTTGAGCAATTAATTTTAGTTTAGAACTTCTCAGTCTTGAAAACACTTCTTGTAAGTCTTTCATATGCTGCGAAAATGTTGGAGATATTATAACAACGTCATCCATGTAACAGAGTGTTGTCTTAAATGATAATCCTTTGAGAATTTTATCCATGAGAAGTTGGAAACTATGTGGGCTAGTCTTCATTCCTTGAGGGGTTCTAAGAAATTTAAAAGTTCCGTAACACGTGTTGAATGCAGTGTATTTCGCTGAATCTTCCGCTAACTTCATTTGGAAAAATCCTGAACTCAAGTCAATAGACGACATGTATTTTGCTGACACATTTGAAAACGACTCTGTTAGTTCTTGTACATTTGGAATTGCGTAACGGAAGTCCTGAGTCTGTGTATTTAAGTAGCGGAAATCCACACAAAATCTGTACATTGACAAACTTTCCTCTTTTGTGGTGCAGGCTGAACCTGGATTTCTATTATTCCGTTTAGCAACTAAAACTATAGGGCTAGTAATTGGCACTTCCTCCTTTTCCGACACTGGTGTGATAACTCCTTGTTGCAATAATTCATCTAGTTGATGACGTAACACTTCTCTTTTTTTCAGGGGTTAATTTATAAGGTCTCTGGTGTTTAGATGAAGCATTAGGTTTCAAATGAATATGGTGCTGTACAATCGTGGTTAAACCTAATCCTGGATTTTCATCAGTCACAAATACGTCTCGATTTTCAAATAAAACATTTTCAAGTTTCGTTTTTTCACTGCTTGAAAGAGAACTTCTATCAAATTTAAAATACGACATAAATTTTAACCTATCATTCGCTTCTGAATTTGTAGTTTTATTATGATCATATTGACCTTGGCTATGACCTGAACTCACCCTTGCATGATAACAAGTTGGGGTTGTATTACTACAGGAATCTAAAGAATTCTCTGATTGATTGCGATTAACAGTAAAGCTATTATCAACAACCTGAAAATACCCTAATGGCTTATTCTTGTGAATAATGATAGTTTTATCTGTTGGATTAAGAAGTTTTACTGGTACCATACGATTCTTTGGAACAGTTACAACAGACCTAGCAACCGATAATTTCTTATTATTAACATATCTGACATGTGAACAAATACCATTTAAACCCTCTGTATAACGATTAGGTAATTTACCAAAAATAATACATTCAGAATTTGCAGGGATGAACATGCGTTTTTTGGCATAAATCTTTGAATCAACAAATTCTTGCCTACCACTAAAATCTAATATAAGTTTATTGGCTCTAATAAATGCAGTTCCCAAAATTAATGGATGGGAAGTGTCCTGTAAAACGTAAACATCAAAGTCAAAATGTTTTCCTTTTATATCACAAGAAATAGTTGAAATGCCGTCTATAGTCACAGATTGGTTATTAGCAAGTGTAATACTCTCATGATATAATTTATATAAATCACTTTTATTGGAGTTGGGCAATGAGTCAAAAACTTTACTAGACATTATATTAATAGAGCTTCCGGTGTCTATTAATGCTGAAATGCATCTTTCATTGAAATTGACACGTAAATACACAAAGTTACCGTTTTCTTTTACTCTTGAATCCAGTTTGTTATAATCAGTAGTACGTGAATTGCATTTATTACTTAATCCATTATCACTTTGAACTTTTTTTTCATAATCAGTACCATAACGTTGAAATCTGTAAAATCTGTAACTACTTCTGGGGTAGGTTGCCCGGTCTACCACTGATTTGTTTGGTGTCCTCGACCGCCTTGTTGTCCACGACCGTTGAAGGGACCGCGGTCATCGCCCCTCGGCCGCTGGAAGTTTCCCTGGTTTTGTGAACGGGGATAACGTGTATGACATTGGCAAGCCTCATGATTGGCCTGCCTGCATAGTTGGCAAACAACACCCGGGTTTGGTTTGCCACGTGCCAGATTGCACTTGTTCCTGAAGTGGTCGTCACTACTACACGTGTGACACAGCGGTATATTATTAACAGATGTTTGATTGTTACTATTATCAATGTTAGCATGAGTGTTTGCGCCTAATAGTGTGTCCATTTTCCGCGCTAACTGATTTATTTTATGCTCCAGATCAGTTATAGATCATGCGGCTGCGACTGTATGTTGCGGTTCTTCTACGGTGTCCCTGTATCCATAAGCCTCTCCTAGCTTTGCCGATTCTAACGCTTTCTCCAACGTTTGTGGAGATCCAGAGCGTACAAAGAAAGCTAACCTTTCTGGCAGTCCGTTAATAAAAATCAGCATTAAGTCGGTATCTGACTTCCCAAGTTTGTTGCCGCACAGATATATATTGGCAACATAGTCATCCAAACATGAAGACTGCAGTTTGAAGTTTTGGAATTTCTCCGTTTGAAATATCTTGTCGCTCTGAGAAATTGTAATGTATTTAGCTGTAAATAAATTCGTCAGTGTGATAAAGTCATGGACCACAATATTGTCAAACCAGATTTTTGCTGGACCTGTAAGATGTAACTGAAACGCTGCAAGCCTAAGTTTATCGTTGGAAAATTTTTTGACAGAGCAGTGAGCAATAAAATCCGAAAAAAATGTTTTTGCATCTTCATGAGAATGTCCACTGAATTGTTTTACTGAAAGTTTATCCATTGCGAATTCACTGTAAAATATCATATGATGTAAAAAACTGTTAATCCATTAAATCACAAATTTCTGACGATTAATTAAGTCCACAATTGCAATTATACAAAGTTTGGATTCTCCACCATGTAATATACTAGTCTCTGTCCTGTTCGTTGTGAGAGTACTTTATTATTGGGGAAATAAATAACACAATTATGATTTTCTATTTTATTAATTTCCGATGTTGTTCGGTCTAAATTCAAACTAAAACTCTTACAAAATGTTCCAAGCATGCACATATATAAAAGTACAAGGAATCAAGTTAGACTAGGTCAGAGAAGTTCAAAGCATTCAAACATAAACAACTTGTCAATCAAATTAATGATAGGAATCCCTAAGGTAATTCAATCTGGTTGGTACAGGAAGTCCATGCCACACCAAGAGCAATATCCAAGATGTATAATAATTCAAATAAACAACTCAATGCCTTGATCTAACTATTTTGAAGTATCAATTACAAATGACATATTAAAGAATTTGATTATTGTAAAACCTGCAAACTAATAGTATATATAGGTATATGTATGCAACGCATATACATAACAATTGCCTACATCGACCCTTTTTGTCCCCTTTTTTTGGAAAATATCCATTTCTGACTGTTGCCAGTGCAGCCCTTTCATTTTTATTATAGTCTCTAATGAGTTGTTCCGATTAAAGGCCATATGGAATTCCAACATGGTCATTTTCTTAGAATTTCCTTTCTTTGTGAAATGCTGGTGATTGGCTGATTCCTATGTCATGACATAACCATTAGTGACACACAGGTCAAACAAAAACAAAATCATCATTTCCTTGATGTTCTGTATGAGCTATGTTCAGTTCTCATTTGATCTGAATGATCTACTCCATTCATGTAGTTATTATAGTTTGGAATAATGAAGGGAGCAGGCACTTCTCTCATTTGTCCACTTTTTTATTTCCTTAACACAGTCGTTTCTATTGAAGCTGGATTGTCAGCACTAGACATGGTAAATATATGTTTCTTGTCTTTCCAAAGACATGCGGTGATTTCTCCTTTTTGTGCGGTAGTGTTCTTTTACATCCTTAGGTTTTAGCACAGGTGTTGGAGAGCCCTTTCTGTTACTTCGTACAGTTCCCCTAGCAAACATGTATGTATTGTTCTGTAACAGGGTCGCCAGTAGACCAGGGCTTGTGAAAAAGTTATCAATATTTACAATGTGATTTTCCCCCCAAATATGTCAAGTCATGTCGCACACTACCCTAGCACCTGGTCCAAATTCCTGATTCCCATTTTCTTTTCTAGTATGAACTTGGCACTCATTACAGTATCCATTAGTTGAATCAGCCCTCATCCAAAGTTTGTCATGGCCTCTTTGGGGATTTCTTGTTGAGTCATTTGCATGTACTAAGAAATCTTGTCGAATCTGTCTCATGTTAAAATTGTTCCCAAATAATTTTGTCGCCAATGGTTTGTTACCACATAATGGTTTATATGCAGGAAGTAGGTCCCTCTTTATTTTCTCAACATGTGCTTCATTGGACTGCACTATCACCTGGGCTAAGATTTTTAGGGTATCGCCAGCTTGTTCTTTTACTTCTGTGGTGTCTGGTGTAGCCTTCATTGCCTGCATCATTTTTAGCACTGGGACTAGTGCCTTAGCATTCCACAATCTGAGGCCTTGTTTTCTCTACTTTAGGAATTTGTAAATTCTCAACATTATGTGGTCTTCTATGTTTGGCTGTCAACATCTTTTTCTTCTCATCCTTGGGTTTTGATCTTAGGATCTTGTTAGCCAGACTCGCTTACTCTGAGAAAATGTCCTCCCCTATTTCCTCTGCTTCCTCTATGAAGTCTCCAATATCTTCCCATTCTGAGTTATCTCCCTCTGGAGCCTCAGAAATTGTGTCATCCAGATATCTGGCTAGCAACTCCTCGCCATCTCAGGAGGTAACGCTAGCGCAACTTTTTCTCTGAGTAATCCAAGCTCGTTTTATTTTGTGTTCTGAGGTGTCAGCTTGACCATGGCGTAAAGCATCCATTGTGACCAGATCACGTTTCATATCTGTCATTGCTGATGATATTGCGTCCAGCGATGCTGCAAATTTATCCATCCTGCTATCATTGTCTGATATCAGTGTGCAGTTTCCCATTTGATTTATTTGGTCAAATATGTTCGGGGATTGTTCCCCGCATCAGCGTGATGTCATTTCTATATTAGGTAGATGATATCCTGGTCTAGTTTGCTTTAGTACATGATTTGTAACAATTGTAATAGAATTTTCAAAAAATATCTGATAATTTCACTAGATGGAGAGTTTGTCATAGTTGTGCTGTTATAATAAAAACAATATACAGAATTTTCCTGTTAACATGTTTAAAGTTAATGGTTCCTCTTATTATTTTAAGAAATTGAAAATGATGTTCACATCCCAGATATAATTGTATTTTGGTAGTTGATGATGACAACCATATACTCCTCTCATGAACCTATTAACCATCTTGGATTCACTGAAATCTGTCTGTGCATAATTGAAGAAACTGGTTTACTGCAGACCATGCTGTACTGATTGAAGAATAAGATGGAGTTAAATTGAATACGCTAGTCAGAAATGTAAAGAAATTAGGTTCAGTAGGTTGCAATACATATAAATTTTGTTTCTTCACAAAATTAAACCTTTTATTCAAATATGTTGTAAAAGTCACTTTTGTTGATTTTCTCCATGGAATCATTCTGAAGTCCCTTTTTAAGCAATGTTTCCCTGATATGCAATAACCATCGAGTTTCAACTTTTAGTGGGTGCTCCTTCTCCGGTTTGTGTTGGAGACATAGAATTTCTTTCCTTGTAGGCAGTTCTATCCAGTCATGACTGAGCATTTTTCTATATACCGCCAATCCTCGTATTGCTCTGTGACACATGCAAATGCCTACCTTGCAGCACATTTAATGAGCGTCTAATGATTGATGCCTCGCTTACGTGTTTTCCAACATCCGTATTAAAGCTAGAGCAGTGTCAACATACGTTGAATCATTCAATAATTTTATGATTTATAAGATATGTAGCTATTAATTTACCTTATTCTTCCATATAACACTCTGTATATCTGTCATGATTGCTGTGGTTCGATAACACAGTAAATGAGTTGATAAAGGGAAGTAACTGAATATGGGATAGAATCAAGTTACACTTTTGACTCCACCTTCTGTGAATTGTACTGAACATGAATGTGTTTGTTTTGTTCTGTCATAGTCCTCAGAAAAAAGAATTCCAATTTTGGTTTGAACTCTATAGGACTTTTGGAACATTCCTGGTCTGATCTGAGCCTTTTCTACTGGACTGTGGTGGTGGTCCTTGAGAGCTCCTGAGTGTCTGAACACCAGCTCTGTTATCTTCATTGCTGCAATATAGAGAGATCAACTTCAGAACAATTTAGAAATTCTAAACTAAAACATCTACATATCAACACACTGTTCCAACAATATAATTTAATTAGTCTATTACATTGTATTTAATGTCCTCCAGATGAGCACACGGAGCTATACCCTAAGGGGCTTCCTCTTTTATTTAAATCATTCTAAATATTTTAAAATCCCCTCTTTAATTCCATCTACATACATGGCAAGGCCTATATTAGATAAATGAATACCATCTTCCTGATAAAAACCTGGTGTTTTAATGTCAATGTCTAAACTTAAGACCCCCCCCCCCCAATTTGACTAAGTATTATCTGTTTGCCCCACCTATCTATTCTTTTCCCTGGAATGGATCTGTACACACATTCCTTAATTTAGATATGATTTTGGTTAAAGTCTCTTTAGTTAATGGAAGGCGCTTGTCCTTTGACTTCTTTTATCGGCGACAGCCTTCTAAAACTTTCTTAATTGCAAAATTTACGGAAATGTTATGCCGACCAATAATTCTGTGGTAGAAGTTTATACCAGCAATATAAGTATCAATCGTCCTAGGTGATAAACCTGAATCAAAGCAGTATGATAAGAAATATATTATTTGCTCTATTTTTATTGACCATTCATTTCTCAGTTTCAATTTTAAACGAAATTTATTAAACATACTTATTGCCGTCACATATGTACTTTTTGTATTTTTTGCCATGTCTTCTAATAATAAGCGTTGGGATCTATGTTGAAGATATTCCACACACTATCTGGTATTTTTTGTGGTATCTGGTTTACTTGTGGGGCTATAGTGTCATGTACATGACCAGCTGAAAACAAGATAATGCATCACAAACTTCATTTAATTGGCCTGGGACATGAGGTGCTCAAATCAATGTATTCATCTTTAACATAGTTATTCCTCTACTCACTGACAATTGACTGCATGGACTACTGGTAGATTATTGCAGAAGAATGTTGTTTTTTTCTGCAGATCTTTGTTTGAAGACCAAAATCTATCATGAAAAACTGATATGCCATTAAATAGGTGAAGAATTTGAGCCACATAACCATATCTGCCATAATACTTTTCTTTATTCTTATATGATGGTATGGTTTTGTTAGACCACAGATCGAGTTGATTAACCTTCTGCAAAATGGGCGGCCAGCAACGATAGCTCTACAACAAAAGTTTAATGAACCTATTAAGGACTGCATCTCTTTTAATGTTATCTTTTGTTTCTTTAAAACTGTTTCAATTGAATTTATCAAAATCTGAATTTTCTCTTTTGGAACCCTTATTTCCATTTTACTTGAATCAAGTTCTAGGCCTAAATACACTATCACTGTAGTGGGGCCTATTATTTTCTCTTCTACCAATGGTACACCTAATTCTGACAAGCACTCAAT
Source organism: Lutraria lutraria (assembly GCA_964023205.1). NCBI lineage: Eukaryota > Metazoa > Mollusca > Bivalvia > Venerida > Mactridae > Lutraria > Lutraria lutraria. The sequence goes on from OZ026847.1 coordinate 26,277,689, forward strand.
AAAATTGTTAATAATTTGTTGACATGACTCTGCTGTTTTATCACCCCCCAAAAAGCGTCCAGATAGAGGATTAATTTTCCTTTATCCATTCTTTGCTTGACTAAAAATGTAGAAGATTCCTCGAATATGCTTGGGCTGATACTACAGCCAAAAGGTAAAGCTTTGTCTATTAAAATACTGGTTCTCAAACTTAAAACCTAACAGCTCAAAACTAATGGGTGTATTGGAATCAATCTAAAGACACTTTTGATATCCATTTTAAATAACTTACATAAATCTTGTATTATAAAGACTGCTTCATCAAAGCTTGTATATTGTACTGAGCATAATGCTGGATTAATCCCATCATTTATTGATTTGCCTTACAGATATGATAAGTGATGAATCATTCTGAATTCATTGAGTTCTTTTTTTGGTACTAATCATATAGGTGATATTACTAAATTTTGCATAGGGGGATCATGAAATGGGCAGGCAACTCTCCCTGCTACTATTTCTTTGTTTATTTTTTCCCGGATTATATCTGAATGCTCTACTGCAGATTTAAGATTTTTTGCTTCCCTTTTGTCTCTTGGGCCTGTGTAGTTAATTCGACGGGCAGCACTGCTCCCCATAAATTTGTGTTGAGAAAAACCCTCACTGCTAGCCCCTGCAGTACTCATACATATATACCATAATTCGCTGTTAATTTGGGACCATGGTGCCAACGAGTTAGTTTGCCTTAATCTGAATTGCCTATCATAAGTAATCCAAGCAAAACCTGGTTGTTTAGCACATTCCCGGATATTATTGGCATAATGCAATAGCTCACAGTTTTATCGACATGCATATTTAAATAAACAGACATGTATATTAAAAATGTGTGCATCCATCTCTCGATGGAGGTGATCATTTCCTTCGTTTGTTTAGACCTTAAAACTAATTGGCCCTCGTGCATTGTGATCATCTGACCACTATACACTTCTGTCAACTCGCTAGCACCTTTAAATAGTAGTGACAAATCAATGTAATCGCCTTTGCTGATTTGAGTTTTAAGCGCGACAGGGACATGTATCGCCAGATCGTCTTGGGACGTACGGACCATGCTCATGACTTAAGACGTTTCTTTCCGCCACCACTTGACCACACCCTCGTTCTGAGGCTGGGGCACATTCCCATTCTTAAAGAATCTGTTCAAAATCGATTACAGGTAATAAAGTCTCATCCGCTTCCTGTGCGCGCAAAGAATCATTTCTCAGCCTTCTTGCCCTTATCTGCCTCTCAGGCTCTTCCGTACTAGCTTGCCTCTTTCTTTCCCAACCTTGCCTAGGCATGCTGATAACTTAAATAGAAAGACCGTCTCCAGGTGGTTGCCTGCGTTTTATAGCATACAACGAGGATTACGTATGTGCACATCCGCTGCAGACGATGAGGATTACGAATGCCAGCCTAGTAACACTTCAGCTGGCAACCAAACAATGATCGCCAAATAAAAGCAATTGATTTCTTATTAAATAATTTACTTTATTTTTTGTCATAATTTCATAAAATTTCACAGTCTTATGTATTCTTTTGGGGCGCAAGACGATATGTACCATTTGAAAAATGTACCACTGCCTTTATGTACCATAATGCCTTAATGTACCACACATGAGATATAGTGTGTCTATTATGTCCAATGTTCAAAATGGACAGTACCTTGAGAGGTGATAATTAGGTGTGAACAACACCTTGTAGCAGCTAAAATTAATGATGGGATAAATATGTCAGAGTACATTAAGTTTAATTGCTCTAACAAATGAAGAACCAAGAAAATACGAGGTTCCAACAAGTAATTAATGTATTTTATTAAAAAAACATCATTTCAATGACAAAAATAATATCACATTGTTAAAAAAAAAGATTATTAATATTAAATCAAAACATTATTTTAAAGTTTCATAGAAGTTAAATTCTTCAGAAAAATAATTTCGATCAAATAATTCCTGCTTAAAAATAAAATATCAAGACGTAACATTCAGGTGAAAGAATTCCAGCTCCAATAAACATTATATACAGTTCAAATATGGTTTCCCGTATATATCATAAAGGTGGTACATCATTTAAGTCTCATAAGTGGTACATTAAGACCAGGTACATAATGTCTGAAATATATTTTTTCTTTCTCTTTTTGAATATAATGCTTATTTTTACATAAAAGCTTTCACTTCTATGTTTATGTGGAATTAAACCATATTATTACAAAGAAAAAAAATGGTATGATAATTTTAATTTCATTCACATGCTTAGGTAATTTTCAAATTGAAACATATGTCAAAAACATGTTTAATACTCTAAAACATTCAAAACCAACAATAAATTATCAATAAATAAATACAACATTTAAAAGTTAACATCTCTGTACTTCCTAAATAATTGGGTTACTTCTGCGTATTCAGGAAAAAAGCCACTGCCTTCCAGAATTACAACATTCCGGTAGCATGTCCCTTTTCCAGAACAAATTCTTTTTCTACAACCTGTATGTCTTTCCTTAATGGCCACATGAATGTTCCAGGTTTACTTCAGGGAGCCATGAATGAGACTAATGCGGTTTCATCAGAATTACACTTTATCACGCATCCAAGATACCATGCATACTGATATGCAACAATTACATAGACATTTTCCTTAAACCCTATGGTAATATTTGACATGCCTCCTGTTCCGCATGAACCAATGGCTGACAATCAAGACATTCATTTCCCTCAGACTCAGTATTCTTTGTTCTCAATGAACGTACAATCTGAAAAATAAATTATATCTCATGCTGCAATACATTTTAATAAGTAATTTTCTAGCTATGCAGGTGTAACACTTGCAACCCTGGATCGATAAATAAAAAATACTTAATTCTTGAATGTCTTATCATTTTATATGGTACATATATATTGATAGACGGTATGTGGACATTTCAGAACTGAAAATTTTCCAAACCCAATTTAACTGGATTTTTTTGGACCTCAGAATAAACCCGAGTCTTTCAGAAATTCTACAAGTCCAAGACTAAATTTGTCAGACTTGGAATTACCATCTTCTTGGTCGATTATGGTAATACATGAAATGTTTTTTAACTGTAACAATAGTATTTGACCCAGAATAGTAGCAGGCATGCAATTCAAGTTAAAAATTTGTGTACTGTTGGAATATGAGATATTTTAACATAGCTATGAATAACAGAGTGAGACATGGGGAAATTAAATGATCAAGACGTTAGGAATGACAGACTTCAGAAAGTCTGTTGTATAAGTTATATTAAACTGTTACTATACACAGGGAAAACAAATTCAATGCTAGGTGACAACATACTGTAGAACTGGCAGTTTTCATGATGGCGACAGATTTGATCGATATGACAGCACATAGTTGACAGTTAATACCTTCATTTAACTTTCTTGAATATGTCAAATGGTGTAACATTCAACAACAATAAAATTACTCAATCAGACTCTATAAATCTGTAGTAAACAATTATACATGATTCCAACAACACAATAATCAATGTGAAAAGCAGCAGAGTTTAAAAATATGAAAAATGGCAAGAAAACTGCTGACACGATGCTCTTACCAACTTGAAACTAATCAGTGAAATTCTGATGTTTTATACCATTGATCCGAAATTCAGATGTCTGGACAGTGTGATTCCATTCTGTGAATGCATACTGTATGAATTTTATGCATGTATGGGCCTTAATTAATCAGATTTAAGACAGACTTAAAATTCTTCTGTTCCATTCAGAAACAGAATGCATTTGCCCAAAAATATTAAATAATACATATAATGATATTGAATTCAGATTCATACCTGAAATCGTCGTCGTTTCAAACTTATCATAGTAGCCGATTTTCTAGGTGAATGTTGACGTCGATGACTAAAAACAGACAGAACTGCATTGATGTTCAGTTTAGGTCTAAATTTACGATCAAAACCAATACTTTTAATAAGGTTCTCATTTTTCTCGAAGCCAGTCTCTATAAAATGTCGTGAGCAAAGCCTCGTATTTACAGTTGGTTGGAAAAATTCCTTCTGCTCACCTTCTCGACCGATTTTCTGAATCCAGAGTTTTTTCAAATGTTTGTCACTGGGGAACGAGAAAAAACTCACTTTCTCCCTTCCAGAACGAGAATTACAACCAAAGGCAGCACAAATCACCATTTTAAAGGTTGATTAGCTCCCGTCACTGACAATGTATCGTCTGAAATGCGCACACTATAAAACACGCGATTTTCAGAAAAATCCAACTAATACAGGTATGTCAATGCGTTTAAACACTCAGGAATAATATCCAAACAGAAAATCCACGAATTATACGACAAAGCCAATTAAAACGACTCGATTTAGGATAGAATATTCACTGCTAGTAACCAGATATTACCCTAGCTTATATGCGACATGTTGACCGGTGTTCGCGTATGACATCACAAATTAAAGGGAAGTAGCCATGTATCGATTTACGACTAGTTCAGTACCGGAATTAAAAATCGGTCTAAATCATAATAAATATTGCATATGTTCGCATAACAAAAATAATTATGTATAGATATTATATAAATCGATGAAGTTTTGAATTAAAATTCAATTTTGCGATTTTGTGCATGTTTGATCTTTAACTGAAAGTTCTTCATTTTCATATTCATCTTCTGAAGTATCATTACTTTCAATTATTTTTCGTTTCTTAGATTATTGCACTTTCTCCATCTTTTCAAAAATTTCCCGTTGAACTTCTCATTCCTGTTCCCTATGACTTTTTTGAAGGACTATTATCAACTCAGCAAACTTTCTTCATTAAACATTTTTTCTTTTCAGCAGGCATTTTAGTTAACCATGATATGAATCTTATTCGGTTTCTCTTTTAAATTAGCATCTGGACCGAAGAACGGTGATGGAATGAGGCATTGGGCCTCAGTCTCTGACTTGAGTGCAAGTCACCAAAATGTCACCAAATGGTGTTCACATGCCTGGTTGGTTATTTGGGTGAACAAAGTTCTGTTTGAGTCATCTTCTGAAGTACTGTAGCGGCCACCTGGCAAGAAGTCTACAAGTTGTTTCCGCAGAGTTCTCACGATGGATTTGCATACCAGACCAACAAACTTATACATCAAATCCTGTTCAGTACATGAATCAGAGCTAGAGAGTTTATTTTGGTTTGTGTTTAAATGTTGAAGCGACATCTCTTTGGAATTAATCCAGTTATTTTCTGCAAGGAAAAGTTTATTAGGATTTTCTACAGTCCTCAACAAGTCTTTCAGATTCTTTTACAAGGGGGTAATGTTCAAGATATGGTACAGTTCCAGATGTAACCAGCCACCATTAAGGTCCTGTTATTTTTACATAAATGGCTGTCATTGCTTGTAGCATCATAATTATTATAACAGTTTCAGAATTTAGAACAGCTTCAATGGAAACAACTTTCTGATTAGGTGTGGGAACTGTCTTTATCACTTCAAGGAAGTCTTGTCTATGAACAAATACTTCAGCCGCTGTCTGGAAAAGTGAATTGAAGCGGTTGTCTCTGTAGTTACCGATCAATGACTTAACTCCTTATGTTGCGGAAAAATGAAAAATGTAACCTCCTTTAAGATTTAGTCTAGATTTTAGCCTGTTTGGAATATTTTTTCTTCTTCCATATTACTGTATAAATTCATGTTGTAAAATTTTAATACAAAATATTACCTAAAAACTAAAAGAAAGAAAAAAAGTATGGTCCCAGTCCATGACCCTCAGGATTATGTTGACATATCAGTAAATTTCATGAAATTGAGTACTTTTCAAAATGGAGGTTATGAGTAAGAGATCGAAATCTTAAATTGCTGCAGCAACAATTTTACACCATAGATGGCTTGATCTATCAAAGTCTTCACCAAATCGGGGAGGCATTTTGTCATACTGACAGCATAACAGATCTGAAAGTAATTAAAACAGAGGATATATTTTATCTTTTGTGTGTCTCAGCTCAGATTCTACAAAGCTGATCATCCGTAGGGTGATTTCTCAGTAGTGTATGTATGGTTATGTCCATATCATTACTACTTGGATCATAACTGCTGCTTTCTAGATATGCTCATGACAGTATATCAGTGACATCAGGGCCTTTTTTCCAAAAATTGGGAAGGTATTTGCGTTATTTGGCCAAATTTTTAGAAGGTTAGACAACCGAGTTAGAATAGCATTGTATTTTGGGAATTTCTTGCCTCAAATTGGGAAGAGAACAGCCTTTTTGCAATTGGAAGTCACCGAATTTCGGACTCTGTAATAGAAGGAAAAAAGCCCTGGACATACATGTTTTTTCCTGGGGTATACTTGATTCTGATATCATACTTTTGAAGCCTTAGTAGGAGCCTCTGTAATCTCGGAGGACTAGCATTCAAGCCTTTCTTCATGATGCTCTACAGAATATGATGATCATTCATAAATTCATGGTTTTACTGTAATATGCAGTCATGGAATTTAGTGAAAATTGACTATTTCGAATACTAATTATGTAGTAATGATCTTAATTTATCCCAGTTATAAATCCATACCATGCACTAAATACAATAAGGCAAACAATGCCTTCAAATCTCAAGTCACACATTAATTTTGGCTAAACCCAATTCATCTCGGGAACGAACAAGTTTATTGGTATGACCTAGCAAACAAATAGCGTCTGTTCCCATTTCAAGTTCAGCTCTGTATAGCCTATCACTCGTTATAATAAATTTCTTTTTATTTCACATTATATACCGAATATAGGTAGATATCATACTTCATTTGTGGGCGATGGTGCTACTTCTGCTTCTCCAGATTCTAGTACCTTCTCCATGAACTGGACAAAATGTTCTTTTTTTGTGGGATTCCTTCTCAGGTTGGAATCCAAATACGTGGCACACTTTAAAGCCGTGTCTCTGTTGTCAGCCAAAAACTGTCTCAGTGAAGGAAATGGCAGTGATGCAACCCAAATATCCTTGTTCATCTTTGCTGTTCATCATTTCCATGAATTGTCTATCTTTAACTGACAGCCCCCCTTTGGTTGTCATCTCCGGAACGAACAAAAATGTCCATATCAATATCTTCCTTTAGTATTTATATCGATTCAGGTGAACCGCTTGCTTTCCTTTTATCGGCTCATTTTAGCCTTTTTCTTTGGCTTTTTGTTAAACATTGATTCTGAGACATAAGGTCCCTTTTGATATCACTTTATATCCTTAATGAATCCAAATACATCAGATTAAACACTCATAAACCTCTAAAAATCCGGGAGTGAAACATTTGTGTCATTACACTTTACATAACATGTGAAATCCAACAAAAACTTGACTTTTGTCTTCCTATGATACATTGAAATATACTGATTGACTGAGGTACCCATGCCACTCTCACTTTTAGTCTTTCTATGGGCCTATGGGTGGATATAATTACCTGGGTCTTTAGTGGCACGTCTTAACTCTCGCTCTCCAGGTTTCTGAATGACTCTTTACACCATACCAGTTACGAGATCTAGCTAGTGAATCAGCCGCTTAGGCCAAATCACTCTAGCTCTGCCACTCCTTCTTTCCCTCAGCAACATGCCTGTGGAACAGCATCCCAGAATACCTGGCAATAGCAGCCACCCTGAATGTCTTCAAGGAGTGGCTGGTGCAATTCCACCCCTAGAGATCAACCACCTGTACATAATTTTAGAATTTTCTTTAATCAGCACTTGTTTGTGCCTCACACTGACCATGTACAACATTGCTCCAGAGTAAGCCATGTATATAAATGGAAGAAGAAAACTATTGAATCAACATGCAGTATATATATATTACAGTGTTGCCGGATGTGTTGTTAGGACTCTATGGTTTCCCAATGTTTTCCAGTAGGTGTGGGGTTAAGATAACACAACTCGAGGGTTCAACGCAACAGTGTCGTAATTCATATTGAAATAAGAACAAGTTACGACTGTGTTGCGCTGAGCCCTCGAACTGTAAGATATTTTCATTATATTTCAATGATAGAAAACCAGCCTACAGGCAGAAAAAGAATCATCTGGCTGATAAAACATGGTAAAAATCCTATAAATAAAGTGTTGATTAGTTAATTGAGGTATGGTGAATTTCACTCATTGAAAACATGAAAATTTGATGATTTGCTCTTATATAGGATTATCTTGATTGCTATATGTTGTTATTTTAAGGTATTGACTGAATAAAGGTATAAAATATCACACTGTCACATTATCATAAATATAGAACACTATAACAGTTAATATATGTTTATTAATTTACTAGTATGATAGTCATCTATGAACTAACTTTTGTCTTCCAAATATACTGATTGCTTGAGGTTCCAATGTCACTCTGACTTTTAGTCATTCTATGGGCCTATGAGTGGGTATAAATACCTGGGTCTTTAGTGGTGGTATTCGCTATTCTAAGTGTATAAATAGTTACGATCTCAGGCACGTCTTAACTCTCACTTGCCAGGCTTCCAAATGACTCTTTACACCATACCACATGTCATAAAGCATCTCTAGTTACGAGACCCACCCAGATCATGCACCAACTTTATCTACTAACTACCATGAATGTGGATATCTGGCCTTCTTCAGATAGGGCCCTACCATATGTTTCCAACCCATTCCTGGAACAAGTTCCAACCTCGTTTTCATTACCAACTTTCGGTAATTTTTCAAAAGGTTTCAAATCTACAGTTTGGTGTAGCTTACCACAGAAATTTAGCATACAAAATGCTTGAAACAATAAAAAGTGTCAAATTAATTAAATAAGTTAATGTTGTGAAACAATAAAATTGTAGTTGTAGAACATATAATGTGTACTAATTATAATATTAACAGTATAGGTTTTATATACATTGTAAATGTTAGATTTGTAACAATCCTTCCCCTAAACATTAAACTGTTACACACCATTAAACCAGTTCTTCTGAACTGTGATTTTTTATCAGAAGGGTATCTAGACATTTAAAAACACATGTTTTACGTTTTATGAATATAATTTTTAAGTCATAAAATGTTTAATGAATTTTTACTATTTTATGTACGAAGTACTGTTTTTAAAATGTTAAGCCACAGTTACATTTGTCTCTGTATAGAATGATTTAACTGCCTAATTAAATGTACATTGTACATGGTTTCGTACTATTTCATAGTATGTAACTCCAATCCTTAGTTAAGAGACCACCTGTCTTCAGAGACCATATTTTCTTTCTCCCTTGAGTGGTCGCTTACCAGGGTCTCCTGTACGAAATTTTACAAGCGTAAAACAAACGGAAAACAGCAGGAATTTTTCCAAGTTTACAACTGTAATTTAAAATTCCAGTTGTAAGTTCTTCACAAAAGTCTTGTGAGTTACGCTGAAAAATTTCCTGCTGTCCGAAAAAAGTACGGCTGTAAAACTGGATAGCAAAATTACAGCCGTAAAATTTTACAAGCGTAATCTAGAATTAACAGTTGTAATTTAGACAGAATATAGAATTAACAGGCATACATTATACACGTAATTCGGACAATTACGCCTGTAATTCTACCAGCGTAGAATGGTCCGGGCTTCAGGTCATAATTCCGTCCAAATGCAAATCCGGAGTTAAGGAACATGATAATGTAGTATCTTGAGGAATTCCGCAGATCAACCTATCAAAAATGTGACATGACATGAAGTGAAAGGGTGCATGTAATTCCCAGATAGCCCCATTTCAAGATATGTCAACTTAACAAGTTTGTAGAATTTTAGGGCATGTAGGAATTTGAAATTCAAGCTTAAGAATAAATGTCGTGAACGTTCTAGAACATGTTAGTTTATTTTCGTAACTTGTACATATGAAGGTACATCATTATATCTAACAAACTGAAATACAATATATTGCACATAATGTACACTTCATCAGAAAACAGATAAAACAAAAACATTTACGGTACAGAGCAGAGCTATGGGATATTTACATAAAATGTAACATGATGCTTACTAATATCATTTCAGAATTGAAAAATGCTGATTCTAAGATTCATTTACAGAAATTCCTTCTGCAAAAACAGAATTGAAGCTCATGGAGAACACACTATTTAAACCTTCTATTCACTTAAAGTTCATGTAATACTATCTTACACATTTAATGTGTACTACTGACACATTTCGAGATATACGATTTCTTCTATTATTTGCATTTTTAAATAACAACGAAAGTTTTTAGTATAATGCCTGATTTGCAGATTCAACGATTCTATAAATTTCACAATACTAACCATGTAATGTCTCATGCCATTGTACATTAGTATAAAATTACTGTACATACCGGTAAGTATAAAAACACTGCACTTAAGTATAAAAAACACTGTACTTAAGTATATATAAACACTGTACTTAAGTATAAAAACACTGCACTTAAGTATAAATAACACTGTACTTAAGTATATATAAACACTGTACTTAAGTATATATGAACACTGTACTTAAGTATAAAAACATTGTACTTTACATATAAAAACACTGCACTTAGGTATAAAAACACTGTACTTTAAGTTCACAAAATAACATAGTGCTCTATGTATTTCTTTTGAGTTGTTTTCGAGAATAACTTATTCTCTCGGTGATTGCTGAGTTAAGCTCTGTCTCTTGAGGCAACCTTTTCCCCTCAGCTTTGCACCATGTAACAACGTAGTCTGTAAATGAAAATGCTCCAATTTTGTAAAACATGGCAAGTTGGAATTTTCATAATTTAGATTAGCAGTCACTAATTCATTTATGGTAATTCATCCACCATTAGCCCCATGGTAATAGGTTATTTTTGGATGACATTCATTAATCTTGTACATTAACAAAGTTAAGCAATACAGCATCATTTCTAAGATGTTTGGCTTGTGTTGTGGATTTCCATGGCAAACATATATTATATCTTCTGAACAAATACAAAACTGACAATTTAATAATCAATTGACTACTTTAAATGAAGATAGTTAACTTTCACAATTATTTGAATTTTGGACACATTATGTGAAGCATCATGATGCAAGGAAACAGCGCATCATACAACTGAACTGAAATTCCAAGACATTACCTCTGAATATATTTCTAGTTTATCATCAAGAACCAGGTCATGGGTCCATTAATATATAATGTCACAGGTTATTATAGCTGTAGTTTTCAAAAAACAAAGATAGGGTCATGTCAAACTTCATGCTGACTGACTGTTACAAATTGTGGATTGCTGAACTATAAATAATTATGACACCACAGAATACTGCTATTCTGGCAGTTGTAACAATTAACTATATATACACTACATGAAAATGGAAGAAATCACAAATTTAAGTTCATTGTTATCAAATCATAGCAATTATTTAAGGTTTCATGTAAAATCTATCGTACCTTTCAAATCCTTGACCTTGATGGGATCAAGGACTGGTCGAGCATCCTCATTGTCCATTTTCTTTTTACTGATCCCGAGTCCTTTGGCTGCCCCATTTCATCAACTGAAAAACAGCACCACACAACCTGTACAGCAGCATGTATCCTTCTTTCCCATATTTAGCCTTTGCTGCTGTACAGGCTTTTCTTTTTAGAGCCCGGTCTACCAGGATGTCTCTTGATTCCAAAAGGCAAACCTTCATAAAGTTATAACATAATTTATTTGAACAATCCAACTTTAAAAAATGCTACACAATAAAAAGCATGTAAGAAAGTCAAGAAAAATACCTTGGCAGTGCAATCTGAATTAAATTATTTTCAGATGTGTAAGTTATGTAGAAACGCCCTTGAATGAGTCTGCATAGTCAGAAATTACTGTTTCTTTTGTCATGTACTGGTTATTTTGACCGATAATGTAGTGACTTACTGTATGAAATAATTTTGTCATGTACTGGTTATTTTGACAGATAATGTAGTGACTTACAGTGAAATAATTATCTATCCATGAGTCATCACAGTTTTCACTTAAATTATTTGACAGTTTGTGCACTTGTTTCTGCTTGAGCAGCATCGACAATCGACATTTTCTTGGCAAGTTTTGCTTATTTTGCCACTCGTAGTTGCCCAAACCTTTTGTTGTAAGTATTTTGTGACATATTTTGTCACTCATGTTACACAGTTGACAAAATATTCAGCACAGTATATCTGTAACAGGGTTTAATTCATGATTTGGTGCTGAAAAGCAACTGCAACTGACAGAAATGTATTTATGTTCATACTTACGTTTAAAACCTATTTAGTTCTCGCTTTACACAAAATTTCATTCCAGGTTTTAAACATGTAAAAAAAGCACCCATTTCATACCGTTGCAGGAATTTCCTGTAAAGATTGGCCCAGTTTTGAGGAAACAAAATTTATACCTGTTCAAATCTGCTGCAGTCACTTTCTGTAAAGATTGGTCAGGTGCCGATAGGATCATATACAGTCCTTCATCTAGTTTAGAATCATTGTTAATGAAGGTCACCTTATGAAAAATAGTCCCTATGTAGAAAACATTTATTGGTACTTGTATGATGAACTAAATATAATCTGATTAAAGGTCACCTGTACATGGAGGTACATCTTCTATAGGTGGCCTTTGTTCACAACTTTGACTTAACATCCAGGGAGGATTCAAGTAACTGCTTCATTGTTAAATTGTAAGTTTGTTATTGAGAACGGAATAGAAATCCATAGTTACTGTAATGAAGGTCTGGAAATATATAATTAAGGACAGAAATCCAGAATTAATTATTCAAATCTTGTATTCAAAGGACAGAAATCCAGAATTAATTATTCAAATCTTGTATTCAAAGGACAGAAATCCAGAATTAATTATTCAAATCTTGTATTCAAAGGATTAATTATTCAAATCTTGTATTCAAAGGAATTGAAATCCATGGCTAAGAATGCAAAGGCATAACATTGAGTTTCTACATTAATCTCAGATATTGAAGTCTTTGAACTAGTGCTGTGTCTTATCTACTGTATGGAATCAGCATGTCAGCATTTCTAGGAATAATTTTAGATAATCTATATTTATTTTTACGCAGTTATTTTGTTATGTATAATATTGAGTAAAAGTTTATTTTTATAAGAAAATAATCAATATGATCATCCTCAAAGATGTTGTTTCGCAGTTTCACAAGTCCAAACTTTTATCACGGGTAGGTAGACAGGAATTTTATATGGTAATCATTATATACTTGTATTGAAAATGAAAAGCTGGAATAAAGAACACAAAAATTAAAAATCTCTTAAAATTTTTGAGGTTAGGGGAATATTACAATGAGGTGGTTGTGAACTGCTAACCAACAATTTTTTAGGATAGCCTAATACTTACCTGGTAATCATATTGAATGATCATTTGATATAAAATGTTGTGAATGTTATAGTATTATTTTTAAAAATTCTGGTCCACATTACTATGAAGAAATCAACTTGATTTTTTCAAGATTTTGTTATATGCATGTTGTTTATATTTGCACATTGTCTTTCACCATTATCTATTGCACATAAATTTTTTATGAGAATTAATTTTAATCAAGGTTCGTTTTGTCATGTGTGTTCATCATTTTTTGAATTTATTAAGAATTTTGATGTATAATATTGTGATTTTTAACAGTTATGTATTAAATAATGATTTTTGATGTACTGTGATATGTGATTTTACCAGTATTGATTGATATTGCGTATTGTTTTTGGCCTATCAGTCCGTTTGTTAATGTAGCCTAGTATGAAATAAACAAGCTTCCACCTACAATTATCTAACTTTGTATGTTACATTTGTAGTTCCTTATGACAATCTCTACTGGACCTGTACATTTTTGGGTCAGTAGGTCAAGGATGCATTGTGTTGTAAAAAAGATAATTATCATAAGAATGTACAGTATTGTGACATGTGATTTTTATTAGTTATTAATTAAATCACAATTTTGATGTACATATGCTATAATTTTTATCAAGTGATTTTATCAATTTGTGTCATATGAGATTATAAGTGTTAAATTTTAATCAGGACATTGATACATTGTTGTATTGTTTGTGGCTATGGCAATTTTTGTTATGTTTGTGATTAGAGAAGATAAGAAATCCATGTGAGTGAATGTTTTATATATTTATTTATTACAGTCAAACCTGTGTTAGTGTCCACATCCAAATAAAGCTACCCTGTTTATAAAGGTCAATCTTTCAAAAAATATTGTTCATTATATTTAGAACAAACCTACCTCTGAATAAAAGCCATCTGTCAATAACGTCCATTTTATGTCTTTTCAAAGGGTGGTCTCTGTCCACAGGTTAGTCTGTGTATTGATGCATACATACAAATATTAGACACACTGTTTTACCTATGTTTTATGCAATTCATTAAGAAATATAGTAAAATTGTCATTGTTTTGAACATTCAAACCTGACTTTGTTATCACTTCCACAGTAAGACCACCTTAATATAACAACCACTTAGTTTCTGACCAGGCTTTAATGTCTTCTTATTATCCACTTGATAAGACTAACTCAATATCAACTCCATATAGGGATGCTCGATGCGCTACTGGTAAGGTGCTGGGCTGCTGAACGGAAGGTTATCCGGTTTCAATTAACGACTCTGCCTTTCAAATTTCTTAAGCGCTTTTCGTTGTCCCCATACCAACTATTGAGCCAAATACTGTGTCTAGAAAATCACAGGAACATGGACAAGACATGTATCAGTGCTTTACACCAGGCATGATAAAGAACACAGTAAAGCTGTTAGAAAAGATAGTGATATAAATGCCTGGTTCTCCTGTATCTTATCTCCCCTCTCTCTTGGGCGGCTCTGAAATGACCATAGCTGTCAAATAGGCCTTTAAACAGCTGATAAATAAATAAATGACCACATTTTCTGTAAGTTTTACTATATTTTGTAGCTTCTGTGATTGTGAGAAAAGGAAGTGTCTAGACTCGAGTTTAAAAAGCTACAGGTCCAGACTCAAATGTCATTGGTGGTTCTTGACCTCAGTCTAAAAACTGACCAATAGCAAAGCTGCATTCCTGAACTAGGTTTTATAGACTCAGGCTCATAATGCTATTAAGGAAAGGAAACTAAGACAATATTTAGGAAGTGCATACCGTTTTAATATCCCATATGTTATCACAGCATACATATTGCACATAAGAGCCAAATGCAAGAAAATAGAACAAGCCTAACCATACACACATATATATTTAAGTAATACAATGTTACTATTAAATTTGAATCCCTTACACCACTGAAAAGAAATACGCAATAAGAGATATATAGCTCTTTTTTCTGCATGCTGAAAAATACTACAACACCTAGATACAATGCTGGAATTATTAGGCGCTTAAATAATCGGTAATATTATCCCATACAATAAGAACATGATTAATTGTCATTGCATTGTAAACAAGTCTGGAGTGAAAAACAACAAGATTATACAAATTATTTTTTAATATTGCACATTGCAGTGTGTTCAAAAAATTCCAAAAGTCAATTTATTTGTTACGCTCATTGAAAATTGCCATTTTTAAAAAAGAAAAAGTCAACAATATACATTTTGTAAATAAGTAAGTAAGTAAGTATATTTTTTATTTTTATATGTAAATATCTAATTCATTTTTAAGCCTGACCACAAAGCTTTCTTGTCTTTTAAGATGTTTTCAAGCAGATTTTTAAACAGAATTTCATCCTTGATATGGAAATGTTAGCATGTTAACATCAAAAGGGTCCGCAGCATTGAATATTATGTGACAGTATGCATTATTTACTTTAAGTAATGACATAAAAATTACATTAAAACATTATGCAATTATTTATTCATTCTAAGTAAATAAATTCTGATTATGAATCACAAAAAGCCTTATTCACAATAATGTGTGATATATGGTCACCACTTCTGCTGTGTTATAAGTGCCTGCAGGTTATGAACATATGGCATGAGACCTGGCTACAATTTCAAGTCAATGATTGGTTGGCTCTCAGCAGAGCCACTAAATTAACCAATGACAAACTGTAATAAGAGATGTGTAAAAAATCTTCGGCTCATAGTCCACATTGTTAGTAAAAATCTATACATGTAACACAATTCATAAAATTTATAAACTTCAGCTACAGCAAACTCTTGCTGATCACTACATTTTCTCATCAAAACTAAAGATTGTTCACAAATGTCAAGCTTACAGAACAGGCGCTTCCACAAGAAAGGTAATTTAACTAAACCATTAATTATTACCTAAGTTTACATAGTATACTTCTCAGAAACTGGTTACCCCATGCGTAAATATTCCAAAAAAGAACAATAAATAAAATAAAATTTACAACAGTAGCAAATTGTACACCCAACACCACATGGCAACAAATGGAATGCGTATATCACAATATAAAATCATTAAGAAAGGAATGTAGAACATATGCAATAGAATAGAATATTTATATATGAATCTATATTTAAGGGTAAATAATTTACAACATCAATGTTTACAGATAGAAAATAATGGTAGAGGATAAATGGCCATCAATACAGAATTTTCCTATTCTATCATTGGTAAAACAGATACAATCAACATGATCATCGCCATGGAAACTAGAACCACATGGAATACTAGTACATCAAAAGCACTTAAGTCGGAAGTTACTGTAAGGTCATACTTGCAGCTTCCTATTCTAGCGAGAACGGATGAAAGGGACTCAATTCCAGATTCTATCAGAGAATCAAATAAAATGGAAATTCGAAAATTAACTCATTCAAAAATGGCTGACCCAAATTTTGTTCAGCAAATTGGTTCTTCATTTTTTCTATTTCAGTTCAAGCATGATATAATGTTACCAAAAGAAATTGCCCATCTACCGGTACGTACCCACCCACTGTTAAAAAGTATGGGTCACATAACTGCATTCTAGTAGCTTCTTAATGTTGGCCATATTGAGATAAATTTTCACAAGACAACACACAGCTCCTCACAAAAGAAGATAATTTTTGTAATCTTTAACTCCTATTAACCAATTCTATCCTCCAATAAACAATTAATCATTGATAAAAATGAAATGTAAATATGTAAGTTATAACACAACTATATGCAATAATATCTATAAAACATCAAATGAAAAATATGACAAAAATACCAATAAATTTACACAAACATGAGCCCTCACTACCATCACAACAATAGATTGTGCTAGTTTGACATTTCAACATGAACTTCTCTAATTAACTACAAACATGACAGTTAAAAAAGTGATTCATGAAAAGTGGTTGCATATTCGCATGAAAATACAAGCTAAATGTTATTAATCTATGCATCTTCATGATTAGTATAATATTAAAAAATATATACTTTTCATCCACTGAATTGCACAAAAATGTGCTAGAAATTCTATCAAATAAAGTGAAAGTAAAAATAAATTCACTTTAAATTAGTTAAATTGGGTGTGCAGTCGATACCTTCAGAGTATAATTTGGTTCCATTTAGTGTAACATTTCTTGTAACTTTAAACAATGGCACTGACTATAGACATGAACTCCTTTTGTCAGGGGTGTCAACAGAGCCCCCCAAAAAATCCTGAAAATCAAACGCAGCAGACCATTTTTGCCAAACAAGAGGCCTTCAACCACATTGTTTCTATATCTAAATCAGTTTGTATTAAATAAAATCCTCCAGAGCAGATTAAATTTACCAAAATTTCCTTGCAATATTTTCATCAAATAACTTATTTTGCTCAGAAATCATAGCTCTTTCAGGACAGATAAATCCGGACTTCCAGATATATCCGGAATATTGTCAACCCTGTTTTGTAAACTTACATAGTTCATGACATTGCCATGCAATTTAACCTCAGATCCCACAAGCATTCATCAAAACTAAATGATCCCTTACAAGTAAACAGACAAATTATCAAGATCAAAATTATAAGTACATGTACTGTATGACACATCAGACGCAAGATTAAAAAAATTGTTAAGTCAAAGATAACATCATTATCTACTAACTGCTAAATTATCACAATGGCCCACCTTTTAAATCATTACCATCATGACCCTAACACTAAATTTGATGCTAACAAAAGATTTTTCCCATTGACCAATCATAAAAAACAACTTCTTGATATATTTTTGGGATGAAGGGTTTTCCGACGTTTGAAATGCATGTTTTGTACACTAAAATAACAGAGGAAATAGTTGCCAAGGTTACAATACCATAAGAATTTCAAGGACCAGGAACGCTGGGTATACCAGTGGATAACTTCAGCCCTGAACACTTTTTATAAAAAAATGATAAATTCAGCCATGATGCTAATGTCACAGACTATAATTTAACATCATAACTATGTTCGCTAACCACTTCAATGGACTAAATTAACAAACGTAAGAACAGAAAATACATCATCAAATGAGACATTTTTCTTCATAAATCAAGCAGAACTGTTAAATGATATTACAGAATAAATGAGTTCATACTATGTTCAAAATAATCTCAGCAGAAAAAATAAACTGGATATATTTTACAATACAAGATATTGATATTAACTATAATGGCACAATGGTACACATAAATGCATGGACCCAATACAAGATAATCTAACACACACGTTCTAATCAAATATTAATAATGGTAAACAGACAGATCTGATCCCAAAATACCCTAAATTGCAAGTGGACTGCTCCAAAGTTGTCTGTATCTTAAAATTTGCTTTTGGGCGGTTCCAAAACCTTCCTTTATTCCAAAAACACTTATACTTGCAAGAGGCTAATAAATAATCTACCATATCATTAACATTCTAAATTTTACAGGAGGGCTGATAAAAAAACATCTTCATCTTAAATTACAAAATTTGCTAGAGGGACGATCCAAAATTGTAGATAAGCATGATGACCTAATGCGAAAATTTAATTACAAACATTTATTTATCAATCTTTGGTTTTGTCCTTAATTTATATACAACAGATGGTTTCAAAAGAGATCAAATCAATCAGAAATCAAGAAACAAAACTGATTAAAAAGAAAAATCCAACATAGTATAAATAACACTTCTACATGAATAGACTACTTTATACATAGTTCAAACATCTATGATGAACCGTTTCCTGTCACACTAGTTACTATGACAACAGAGTATGCTAGTGTTTCTCCACTCCCGGGTATGGTTGATTGGGTTCATACACCTGGTCATCAAGAGGCCCGGTCTGGGCAGGAGCTGGTGTGTCAATATTATCATAACCACCATGATGCTGAGGACTACCCCCTGGAATTACAAACAACATTTTTTACATGGTTTAAAGTCACACCAACAGACAGGCTCATTTGGCAACTTTCCAGCCAAAACAGTGCAGGTAGCCCAGTCATAGATCCACACCTAAACAATGGCGAAAGGTCCATGTGATTGTTTTATTTCCACTGTTCCAAGTGAGGTACTCCAACTGAGAATGTAAGGATTATTTGACTCAATGAAAACAATAACAACTTAAAAAATTAAATGCATACCTTCATCATTGAAAGCTTTTGATCACAAGTTAGACACCGCTTTGACACTAAGAATGCAATAGTATACACCTAAGTTCAAGGGGACATAACTCTGCAATAAGTGAATCGCTAGGCATGAAAATTGTGTTTCACACATCTACACTTCATGGTGATAATATATTTTTCGAGTTTCATTGCAATCACTTAAAGAATGTGGAAGTAGTTCACTCCACAAACTTGTATGCGGACGGACGGACCAACAACAGAGTGACTCCAATATACCCCCCCCCCCCTCAAACTTTGTATTAAAGATATAAAAAACTTCACAATCTTACCAAATCCAGGCAGATTGCCAACTCCGGGAATGTTGAAATCAGAATATGATCCTCCTCGTTCTCTGTAAATTCTATAGATCAGGAATGCTGTGACTGGTTTTATGATCAAATTAACAATACACATCCTGCAGACTGGTTAAGGAAAAAATATCAATTTGGAAAGGAATCAAGTTCAGATTTACTGTTTTGAACGAGAACATTGATTAATATTATTGATACAACTGTAAAAGACTCCTACTATCTAACATTTTTTAACATGTTCTCAATATTAATATATCCAGTAAAAGCATCTTGAAATGTTATATGATGAGATTATTACCGGTATGTCTATATTACGTACTATGTATATGATTACCAGTTAATAAAAAAAATACAAAAAAAGTTCAGATTTACGAGTAGACAGTCCGAGGGTCCTGAATGACCCAAAAAAGGGATCAAATTGGCTAAGTTTCAACAACTACCAGCATCTCCAAATTCATTGGTCCAAGAACTTGCCATTTCCTATGACACAGTGGCATTGATCGTAATCAATAAGTCAATAGGTGAAGTTTTTCTTTAAAAAATACATTGTTTGTACTATCACACCTGTAAACAAAGGCCACCTCAGAAAGACAAAATGTGGCCTTTATTAAAAGGTGGCTTTTATTCTGCCTGAGGTCATTTTCTCCTACTGTACATTATAAATAAAGATTTTTAAAACAAGAGGGCCATGATGGCCCTATAAATGCTCACCAGGAGAAAAGGTCATTTGGAGATTAACATTGTTGAAGTTTTCTATACGAGTCCAAGTAAGATCAAGTGACCCATCTGGGCCGCTAGATACCAAATATCTTAGCTCTAGGCCTTGTGGTTTCGGAGAAGAAAATTTAAAAAAAAATTCCTATATAAAATAGAATAAACCCCAGGGCAGGGTTAATTTTGACCCCGGGGCCATAATTTGAACAAACTTAGTAAAGGTCCACTAGACAATGCCACATACAAAATATCTAAGCTCTAGGCCTTGCAGTTTCGGAGATTTTTTAATTTTTCCTATATAAGTCTATATAAATCAAGTGACCCCCGGGACGGGGCCAATTTTGACCCTAGGGCAATAATTTGAACAAACTTGGTAGAGGTCCACTAGACAATGCTACATACCAAATATCTTAGCTCTAGGCCTTGTGGTTTCTCTCCGATTTTTTAAATTTTCCTATATAAAATAGAATAAGCCCCAGGGCAGGGCCAATTTTGAACCTAGGGCAATAATTCGAACAAACTTGGTAGAGGTCCACTAGATAATACTACACACCAAATATCTTAGCTCTAGGCCTTGTGGTTTCGGAGAAGAAGATTTTTTAAATTTTACTATATAAGTCTATATAAATCAAGTGACCCCAGGGGCGGGGCCAATTTTGACCCTAGGGCAATAATTTGAACAAACTTGGTAGAGGTCCACTAGACATTGCTACATACCAAATATCTTAGCTCTAGGCCTTGTGGTTTCGGAGAAGAAGATTTTTTAAATTTTCCTATATAAAATAGAATAAACCCCAGGGCAGGGCCAATTTTGACCCTAGGGCAATAATTTGAACAAACTTGGTAGAGGTCCACTAGATAATGCTACACACCAAATATCTTAGCTCTAGGCCTTGTGGTTTCGGAGAAGAAGATTTTTTAAATTTTACTATATAAGTCTATATAAATCAAGTGACCCCAGGGGCGGGGCCAATTTTGACCCTAGGGCAATAATTTGAACAAACTTGGTAGAGGTCCACTAGACAATGCTACATACCAAATATCTTAGCTCTAGGCCTTGTGGTTTCGGAGAAGAAGATTTTTTAAATTTTCCTATATAAAATAGAATAAACCCCAGGGCAGGGCCAATTTTGACCCTAGGGCAATAATTTGAACAAACTTGGTAGAGGTCCACTAGATAATGCTACATACCAAATATCTCAGCTCTAGGCCTTGTGGTTTCGGAGAAGAAGATTTTTTAAATTTTCCTATATAAGTCTATATAAATCAAGTGACCCCCGGGACGGGGCCAATTTTAACCCTAGGGCAATAATTTGAACAAACTTGGTAGAGGTCTACTAGACTATGCTACACACCAAATATCAAAGCTCTAGGCATTGTAGTTTTTGACAAGAAGATTTTTTAAATTTCCTATATAAGTCTATGTAAAATCAAGTTACCCCCGGGGCGGAGCCAATTTTGACCCTAGGGGAATAATTTGAACAAACTTTGTAGAGTTCCATTAGACAATGCTACATACCAAATATCTCAGCTCTAGGCCCTGTGGTTTTGGACAAGAAGATTTTTTAAGTTTTTTCTATTTGTTGCCATAGCAACCAGAGTTTTTATGAAATTTAATTTTTTGAACAACTTTGAAAGGGGACCACCCAAGGATCATTCCAGCAAAGTTTGGTTGCAATCGGCATAGCGGTGTAGGAGGAGATGTTGTTTTAAGTAAACATGGACGCCACGTAACGACGCACGATGGACGCAGGGCGATCACAAAAGCTCACCTTGAGCACATTCGTGCTCTGGTGAGCTAAAAATGACCTGTATTCACAGGGTGGCCTTTGTTCATAGGTGGCCGCCAACACATGTTTGACTGTATACATACTGCATCTTAAAAAAAATTCACAAGTAAATACAAATTACTACATGTACTAGCCTGAATACACAATTTTGTGAGTTCACTAAGGGATCTCTACCTTTCTAGGGGATTTAAGCCAGGGAAATGGGAACTTTTGCAGGTTTTTTAAGAAAGGGAAGATTTATAAATTTCCTTGTCACAATTTAAGCAATTCAGAAACTCAGCTGATTTAAGAGTTGAGCAACACGATTATTTTTCTACTGATACATTCTTTTTGTTTGTCCTTTTTCATCAGAGGCCCGATTATGCAACATAGCTACACCTATGTAAAAGACGAGAATGTTTTTTCTAGGTTCATATATTTTCTATTCTTTTCTAAGTACACATTTAGAGATATGATATTCATTTCGTGCTGTTTGGGGAAAAAACATTAAGAGACCCCTAAAAAGGGTTCTGGTGCTTAAAAACTAATCTATGGTAACATTATTATAAAACAAGACTTCTTCATACATGTTTAAGTAATTTTCTCCTATCAATGGAAATAAAATGCCAAAGCTCTCTCACTGCAAATCATTGGGTTTCAGCTTAGCCAACACTAAACATCATGACATATAGGTAAAACTTAACATAAAGGATACCCAAGTGAAAATCTGTATTCATTTCTCTGAGATCCTGAAAATATAACAGAACTTGTTAATAGAAACTAAACTCAATATCAGTATTTCGAATGACAGATTCTAAATTCTGAACAAAATCAATCAATGATAGGAGACAAGTTAAGGCTGTGTCAACATAAATAATAAGGGTATGTATGTAGGACAAAAAACTATTCAATTTTTATCTAAACATATCTCACATCCACTAAAATTGTGAATATTTTCAATCATTGAAATTTGGTATTTTTAGAATAATAACTAAAAATTCAGGTTAGTCGGGCAACAGTAACAAGAGGGCCAAGATGGCCCTATATCGCTCACATGACAATCACTGTTCATTCATTAAAACATTGTTTTCAACCGGTGACCTAGTTTTTGACCCCAGACGACCTATGTTCGAATTTGTCTTACATATCATTAAGACAAACAGTCTGACTAGGTTTGGTGAAAATACGATCAAAATTTGACATCTACAGTGTTAATAAGGTTTTCCTAAGATTTGACCTTGTGACCTGGTTTTTGACCCTAGGTGACCCATATTTGAACTTGTCCTTAATACCATTAAGACAAACAATCTGACAAGGTTTGGCCAAGATCCAATCAAAACCATGACATTTAGAGCTTTTACAAGATATTTACCTAAGATTTGACCTTGTGACCCAGTTTTTGAACCCGGCTGACCCATGTTTATCCTTGACCCACATATCATTGAGGCAAACATTTTGACAAGGTTTGGTGAAGATCCAATTAAAACTGTGACATCTACAGTGTTAACAAAGTTTTCCTAAGATTTGACCTGGTGACCTAGTTATTGACCCCAGATAACCCATATTTATACTTGACCGTTATATCATTAAAACAAACGATTTGACAAAGTTTGGTGAAGATCCAATAATAACTGTGAAATCTACAGTGTTAACATGGTTTTTCATAAGATTTGACCTAGCGACCTAGTTTTTGACCCAAGATGACCCATGTTCGAACTCGTCCAAGATATTATGAAGACAAACATTCTGACAAGGTTTCATGATCATCCAATCAAAACAGTGACTTCTAGAGTGTTCACAAGGTTTTCCAGCAATTTGCCCTAGTGCCCTAATTTTACTACAGAAATTACCCATTTTCAAACTTGACCTACATATTATTAAAATAAACATTCTGACAAAGTTTCATGAAGATAAATTCAAAACAGTGATTTCTACAGTGTTCACAAGGTTTTCCCTTATTTGGCCCTGGTGACCTAGTTTTTGACCCCAAATGGCCCAATATCGAACTCGTCCGAGATTTTGTTGATATTAACATTCTGACCCAGTTTTGCTAAAATTGAGCCAAAAATGTGGCCCCTAGTGTGGTCACAACAAAAAGTTGGACGGAGAGTGATCCTAATAGCTCACTTTGTCACTTTGTGACATGTGAGCTAAAAACAACGACACTTTTTACAAGCCTAATCACAACTTATACTACAAATCGCCCCATTTCCTACTTCCTATACCTCTATAGTAGTTTCTTTCTGGTGTTGTTAAACTAGTCTGTCTACCAACAGGAAATTATGAAGACTTTACTTTTTTCACACAAAATTGTTATTCTTATAGATCTACTTTCTTATATATATCTAAGTTTCCATATATCTAGTACAAGTGTTTTTTTCGCCTTAAGGGGAAGGTGGCGGGCCCTCAGAAAGGAGAAAAATTGTATCTTGAGCAGAAAAAGGGCAACAATAACATGACAACGCATACATATTATATCCCCACTACATTTAATTACCATTAGATATAATCATGATGGTAACAGACTAAGAACTATCCTACAGGTCAATTTAATGATATTTTTTACCAATGATATTTTTTACCAATGATGTTTTCCAGAAAAATAAAATTCCACTGAAATGAATTTAGGGGACAGATAGATGAATGGGGGCCATATTTCAGCCCTAAATCAGTCCTCCAAAACACTTGAGTACATACCTGGCACATTAACTGGTGCTTCATATGTAGCATAACCTCTTGGTTCATACAATCCTAACAATATAATGTCTTGTAGAATGGAGAAAATATGGCACAATAAGAACTGTAATATAAACACAACATCAAGTAAAACTCAAAGTACAGTGATTATTTTCACAAACCTTAACTAATGAGTCCAGAGATACATGTATCTGGCAAAATCTGTCCTAGAGTCCCATACCAAAATTTTTCTTCCAACTTTTCACAATCAGTGCAGAAACAAACATAAATGTTTATATCTACACCACTTTCACACATTTATAGAAAGACCTATATTGATTAGCATGAGTTCACAACATCATCCCAATTATTTTGAGTTCACTCATTTAAAGCTAGTCATACAGTGCACATCAATGAGACTATGTACATTACATGACTGGGTATTTCAAAATAGGACTGCAACGATTCACCGAAGTTCGAATATATCCGAATGCATGGCATCGGATCGATTATCCGATTTGGAATCCGTATTTTCGGTTCGGTTCGGTTTGGCACTGTCATTTAGCGTACGCCAGCAATAATATTATCCAATCAGCGCGCGTCATTTCATTTACTGCGTCGCATGTAAACAAAAACAAGTATGGCCCACGAAAAACTGCTTGTTGATCCACCAACGTCACTAAAATCGAATGTGTGGCGAGAGTTTGGGTTCGAGAAAAGATCTTGGTTTGAAGACTAGTCGTATGTTATAAATGCACTTCAAAAATGTGCATACAAATATTTGTTAAAACAGTAGAATGACTTGTACAGTATGTATATTTGGCATATTAAAATTTCCAAGTCTGCCCTCAGTTTCACGGTACAATAGAATAGAAAATCAAGAATGAACTTGGGTGTTTTTTTACCTAGAAATATTAAGTCTTCGACCAAAAAGTGTACAATTGGTAAATTGTTTCAATTGTGGGAAACTGTTGTTAGATCAACGTTGTAACTTTTTCAAATACGACATTCTGAATTGCATACAACAGAACAATAGAAATTCATGTATGATTAATGAATAAGTTGAGTAAAATGAGTTTGAGAAAAACTTATTTTTTTATGAAACATATGGGGTCAGGTTAAAAAGTCCTACGTTAATTTACGTAGTCTATATTGATGTAGATATCCGAATCGAATATTCGATAACCGAGAAGGTTATATCTGAACTCGAACCGAACCGTAGGGTACCCGAATCTTTGCAGCCCTATTTCAAAGTAGTACATGAAACGCAATACTATTGTCAAACTTCATGTATCAGTTACTTCCCTTGATCAGTACACACACCACTGCCACCACTAATAAATTCGGCCGTCAGAGAGCCAAGTAAACTATTTTCACTTTCTACTTCAAATTTTAAAACTTTCTATCACTTTACTTTTCATGCATTTAATTATTATGCCTCATGTACATGTAAAAAATAACATTAAAAAGAAAATTTTGTAAAAAAATAAACAATATTTTTCACTGTATTGATGTAAACAATGACTTAGACAGATCTTTACTTTTCTCTTGTTTCAAAGAAGAAAAATATGGAATATTTTACATATTTATAATCTGTAACATGTATTCAAATGCTATTTCCTGTCTTGACGGTGAAAGCAATTTTTTTCACTGGCATTTTGAAAGCAGGTGCCATATTTTGGTCACCAATTGTCATGTTAATAATAGTGATGGTAGTGGTTATACCGGTAGTTAAGGAGCAAAGTGTGATGTAAACGGTCCAAGGAGTTTGTACTATTGTACCTAAAACATGGGATACCAGCGGTTTTCTTTAACATGCAGTTGTAGACTGTAGAAGGCACCTTCCCTTTTGAAACTTTCTTTGAAAAAAAAAGTTTGGTAGAGTCCTATTTGGTAATGGCAAACTAAATATATTTCAAGGATGACCAGAGATAAAACAAAAATAGGAAGAAAACAAGATGAACATTTGAAACACAATGCCCATGCAGGGTGACCTTGACCTTTGACCTACTGCCCTGAAAATGATCAGGTCCTGTATAGGTTGTCATGAGGAACCAATATATGAAGTTTGATTATTGTAGGTGAAAGCATTTAGATTTTATGTGCCAGGTTAAAGTTTGGTACAGACAGACAGACCAAAAACAATATGCCCCTATGTTCCGATACAGGGTCATAAAAATGGTTTTAAAATTATGATCATTGTCCAGAAAGAAATTTGAGAAAGATAAGAAAACTACCATAAGTGCAGCCTCTGAAGATTCATGGTGTACAATACTCCACACTCCTAGAGACAACACAAACAAGTTCATGTATGTATACGACAATGGAAGAAATCCCATACACATACAGGCCCTGGAAAAAAATTGAGGAACTCAATTAAAAGCTTACAATTCAGAAAACTTTTAAAAATATTTCACTTTAGTTGTCATCTAAGGAGCAAGCCAATGCCAAAATGTTTTGGAAAGCTTTGAATTGAAATTGAACCCACATCACTATGGCAGTACTATTTAATTAATCAAACAAATGTAGTGATGCACTTCACAAGGAAACATCTTACATTTTATTACATATATTTCGTTTTATCTGTATTCTTATCAAACTCATATTTTGTTTCGGTAAAAAGTTATTCATAGCTAATGTTTAACATGTTTGTATAATATTCTGACAATAAATAATGTTTTGAACTTGAACAATCTTTTTTCACTGTAGTTTAACGTCTGGTCAGCATCCAGTTTTATTAGGGCACCAAATTCTGGCAACTTTCATGCTTTAACTTCGGAGGAAGACGCCAGAATCATTGACCTGTTTAGCAAGGTTAAAGCTCTCTCACAATGTCATTAGAAAATTGGTCTTAGGAGCGATTCAAGATTCAAATTCAATGTGAGATTACTAATCAGGCACAATAACCACAATCACTTGACCACGGCAGCCCTTAGTAATAGTATACATATATCATATTAATTTACATTGTTCATAACCGAATAGAGACTTTACAAACTCAGGGAGCTCATCTAGACAGTACTTACCATGTTGTAAACACAAAATGGATAAAGATGATCAACTGAAAACACAAAATGAAAGATTTACACACTGAAAAAAACACAGAAAAGTTCATAATAATTCAGGAAATAATATACGACTTCGCAAAATAATTGGTTAATTTGATATCAATCTCTTCTTCTTCTTCAGGACTTCTTACAACACTCCTTACAGTTACAATTCGAACTCGTATAATTACCAATATAATGCTTATTTTATGAAGAATCAAATCGACCGTCCGTCAGTTCCTGGTTTTATGAATAAGAAGCTTTTCTGATTACAGCGGTTGTAATATTTCATAAAGATAGACAGAACTGAAATAGTTAATTTTCAAACAAAAATCAAACCTTCAGCGTAATCTGTGGGGGATTCATGTCGACTGTTTATAAGATGAATTGATTTAGTTAGTTAGTTACGCAGCATCACGAGCTTCAGATTGAATGTCAAGGACGCTAAAATAATCTCAAAACCAAAGCAATCAAAGATAATTGAAGTAATTATTAATCCTATGATAAAATCAAAGACAAAAATAAATGTCGTTTAGTTATTGAAATACATTTTCTCATTTATATCAATTACATATCCAAGCATTGATGTGGAAACTATCGTATGGTTAGAGAGATTAAAAAAATATGTCGGTATTCACTCCTTGCTAATATCGTTTCTCAGTTGATACCTACAGCGTTTGCAAGGTTAGTTTTGTCATTTCCTTATAATTGAACGATTGATTTAGGTGACATATAATTGATTCACCGTACCATTTACCTTAATTATGTATATTGATAGATTGTCATTAGATTTCGCGATACATATGGAAGGTCACACTGTGACTGAGTCAGCCAAGCTAACTGCTAAGATGAAGCACTATTACTTTTACATTATAAACAATCATTAGTTTAAATTTGTCATTTCAAAATGGTAGTGTAATGGTGTGATATATTGTATTTATTATAAATTTACTGGGATATGCACCAGCCCAATTAGCTCAGTTGACAGAGCACAAAATTTGACTTGCCGGTTCGAGCGCCGCATCAGGTGCTTTATTTTCCTTCGCCTATTACATTTGGTGCCATGTGTGACTAGCCCTAGGGTGAAGCAATGTTTGTTTGTTTGATCCAGTTTTATGCCCCTTTTCATTAATTAGTCACATGAGGCAGACAGTTTAACGTAAAAATTCACCTAACCAAAGACCTATACATTACCTCAATCATTGAGAGGTTACAGTGATTGAAGACAGCGCTCGACCTTAACCACAATTGAGGCGGGTCTAGGGTGAATCAAAGACTGGGTTAGTCTAAAAAGCCTATAGATGGTTGTTGCGATTAATAAAGTTTAAATAAAAAGGAAGGAGGAATGTAGACAGTAGCGGTGTGGTATATTGTATTGTGATATTCACCAGCATGATTAGCTCAGTAATAGTACATTGTATTTAGATATCAGCCAAAATGTATCACAGAAAATATATTTTAAATGTGTTGCAACTGTACATATGTACTTCTATGTTTAGATGCTGTCCACTCAGCTGAAAAATGGAAGACTGTTCAGGAATTTACTTCATCAGTTAGAAACTCTTTCAATAAGAGGTAAGCATTGAATACGTATGCCCTCTGTATTATGAAATTAATAAAATGTTGTGTGGCCCCCAGTTAAACATCTAGTCACATGTCTGCTTTCACTAAGTATCTACTTGAATCATCAATTCTCCAATGTTGACTGACTATAAAGAGTATACATTTGTAGTTTGAAAAAATGTTCCATTTGGAATTCTTATGGCCAATAAATTGCTCGGCAGTTACCTTGTTTTAGACTGCACCAACTTCCTTCATAATCGTAATTCTTCCAATTACTCTTGTTAACAATATTATGATCCGAAACTTGTTATATTTGATTTTTGTTCACAGTTCAAAAGTGATATTCTTCTAGAAGTGCTAAAGATGCTTTTTGTTATTTCAGGATGTCATCAAGGAGCGATGTCAAGGCAGTTATCACCTTCTCAGCCACCTGTTCATTTGTTGTCTAATTTTCAGTCTACATTTCCTCCTAACAATCAAATTAATAATGAAAGATTGTCACCTACTGAGCACACAGTGAATCAATCTTTTATTGGTAGAAATAGTGTCTCTATTATTGGAGACAGAATCAAAACCAACATTAAGTACAAGTGTCCAAAAACTCCAGGTTCTATTCTAGAGATCAACACGCCAGCTAGTATTCGGCGTATAGTTCCTTTAGAAATTCCAGGACTGCCACAAACTGAACGATTAATCCCTGGTTTGGAAATAAATGAAAAATTGGCTAAAAATGAGATAATGAGAATACGAAGAAGGGGCATGAAGAGGCACAGGCGCAAGAGAAGAATTAAAAAGATGTGGCCTTTGCTTAGAAAGAAAGGGTTTCAGAAATTTAAGCAGAAGCAGGCGGAAAAGAGGATACTGTATAATAAGATCGCAGAAAAGGCTGAGAAATTTGATGCTTTTGAACAAATTAAAAGCAAGTTGATGGAAGCCAAGAAGCAAGGATTCTATGTTAATATATTTAATGATAAAACAGGTTCAAAATTCACTGAAGATATACGGAAGAGAAAGGAAGTTGAGAAATTGAAGACGTATATGCAACAAGCTGGAAAAGATGACCAATCAAAATAACTCATGTCTCGGTCATTTGTGTCAGTCATAATATGTATACGAACTTAATTTTTCTTTGATATACAGAATAATTATGAGAAATTTATGACTTTGACAAAACTATAGAAAATAATAAATCCTTGAGTCCATTTTACAGTGAAAGAAATTTGTTTTTATGTTGTATTAATAATTCATCAGTATCAGTGAAGAAACAATAGTTTTATTTTAAATACGGAGTATTTTGTCTTTCCTTGTAGTAAATACTGGTAGCTCATATTTATTTTGGTTTAATACTGTTTTTCAACAATTTGGCAGTTATACATACGGGGTCTAATTTACCTAGCCAGTTTTCCTACACTGTATTCTAACCAGTACTGATTTACCTAGCCAGTTTTCCTACACTGTATTCTAAAAAGTACTGATTTACCTTGCCAGTTTTCCTACACTGTATTCTAACCAGTACTAATTTACCTAGCCAGTTTTCCTACACTGTATTCTAACCAGTACTGATTTACCTAGCCAGTTTTCCTACACTGTATTCTAACCAGTACTGATTTACCTAGCCAGTTTTCCTACACTGTATTCTAACCAGTACTGATTTACCTAGCCAGTTTTCCTACACTGTATTCTAACCAGTACTGATTTACCTAGCCAGTTTTCCTACACTGTATTCTAACCAGTACTAATTTACCTAGCCAGTTTTCCTACACTGTATTCTAACCAGTACTGATTTACCTAGCCAGTTTTCCTACACTGTATTCTATAAAAGTACTGATTTACCTTGCCAGTTTTCCTACACTGTATTCTAACCAGTACTGATTTACCTTGCCAGTTTTCCTACACTGTATTCTAACCAGTACTGATTTACCTAGCCAGTTTTCCTACACTGTATTCTATAAAAGTACTGATTTACCTTGCCAGTTTTCCTACACTGTATTCTAACCAGTACTGATTTACCTTGCCAGTTTTCCTACACTGTATTCTAACCAGTACTGATTTACCTAGCCAGTTTTCCTACACTGTATTCTAACCAGTACTAATTTACCTAGCCAGTTTTCCTACACTGTATTCTAACCAGTACTGATTTACCTAGCCAGTTTCCCTACACTGTATTCTAACCAGTACTAATTTACCTAGCCAGTTTTCCTACACTGTATTCTAACCAGTACTGATTTACCTAGCCAGTTTTCCTACACTGTATTCTAACCAGTACTGATTTACCTTGCCAGTTTTCCTACACTGTATTCTAACCAGTACTGATTTACCTAGCCAGTTTTCCTACACTGTATTCTAACCAGTACTGATTTACCTTGCCAGTTTTCCTACACTGTATTCTAACCAGTACTGATTTACCTAGCCAGTTTTCCTACACTGTATTCTAACCAGTACTGATTTACCTTGCCAGTTTTCCTACACTGTATTCTAACCAGTACTGATTTACCTTGCCAGTTTTCCTACACTGTATTCTATAAAAGTACTAATTTACCTAGCCAGTTTTCCTACACTGTATTCTACCCAGTACTGATTTACCTAGCCAGTTTTCCTACACTGTATTCTAACCAGTACTGATTTACCTAGCCAGTTTTCCTACACTGTATTCTAACCAGTACTGATTTACCTTGCCAGTTTTCCTACACTGTATTCTAACCAGTACTGATTTACCTAGCCAGTTTTCCTACACTGTATTCTAACCAGTACTGATTTACCTAGCCAGTTTTCCTACACTGTATTCTAACCAGTACTGATTTACCTTGCCAGTTTTCCTACACTGTATTCTAACCAGTACTGATTTACCTAGCCAGTTTTCCTACACTGTATTCTAACCAGTACTAATTTACCTAGCCAGTTTTCCTACACTGTATTCTAACCAGTACTTATTTAGCCTGCCACTGAGAACTGGCAACTTCTCTACATGGGGAGGAATATGGACATTGTCAAATTTTCATGGAGGGGTATCACCTACAGCAACCTGGAATCGAACCCAAGTTACCAGGTTACAAATCAAGCACACTAACAACTCCCCCAAAATTCTTTACCTGCCAGGTATCATTTAATATAAACAAGTAACCAGAACGAGCAATTATTAGTCAGAACGGCAGGGCTACTCTCTGTCCGTCTGTCTGCCACAAAATTGGATCCAGTGATAATTTAAACACTAAACGAAGCAAGGCATGTGAAATTTGGTAATACTATGTGAATTGGCGCCAATGTGGAGATTATGCATCTCATTCTATTTCTTTCTTCAGATCAATATTTAGACAGTGTATTTTAAAACTTAACTACGGATATTCATTTCCTGGATGGTTCCAAAATTTTAGGATTGCTCCACCCAGTCATTTTCAAGGCCCAACCGTTGGAGGACTTATTGCCTTTGAAAATAATTGGATGGAGGAAAAATAACCAAACAACTACACAATGTACATGTATTTGCAAATCAGTATACATGTAATACTGATTCTCATGTCTAGATGTTGGGTATGTTTGATTTTTAGGAAAGTAACTACCATCATTAATACATTGATGCGCTTATGAATTAAGCCTTCATATTTTCCATTGATTGTTAGTATGTCTTATATTCAGCCTTCTCGGAAGTCTTATTGTTGGCCACTAATGGGTAAATAATTGTAATTCATGCTATTAGTCTATGCATTGTTTAATAACCTAAGATATGTGTAGATTTGTTCAGGTATTGTGCCTCAATATTCCAACAATTTTTTAATTAACTCTATCAAAATTAATAATGTACTCCACCATTTTCTTGCCAATTACCCTTATGAATAATTAGAGATGGACAATTAATGGTCTTAAGTTACAGCAAGTCATTCTACTTAATTTGCACAAAATCATGTGCCATGCCCATGGTTCGAATGCACGAACGTAAGGTCAATGAACTAGGGGTGCAATGATATGGCATTACCCGTATTGCAATACAGTCAACCCATATTGTGATAGGTATTGCAATACAGGGAAGAAATAAAAAACACAATAAAACCAAAGTCACAGTCAACTCAAGTGTTAACCCATTACCACATAGAAATTCATAGTCTAACAAGTAGATGGCTTATCAGTATCAATAGATAAACTCTGTTTTACAAACAGTACCAATATAGGTTTATTGAAAGATTGCAAATAATTAATACTTTTGTCATTCAGATGGATGAATTGGTCTTTGATGGTTCAAAACAACACTAAACAAGAAAAAATATAACAAAACATTACAGGTAGACGAATTACAAGAAGCATATACTGGTCTATATGTTTTTTTGTATGAAGTTGCTTTTTTCATAAAGGAAATTGTATATTTTATTCAATCCTCAAGAGAGAATAAAATATTAACGTGATATGAGTAATACACATTATGATGACAATCATGAGTATTTGACAAATGAATAAATCCATGTATATATAGTTCACAACCACATGGTTATATCATACCCTACATCAAATAGAATCAACCCTAAATGTTAACGAATTCACCATAAATCTGATCACTATCATACAAGCACATTGAACTTCAAATATCTAGGCAATGTCTTCATGATTTACTTACCTGTCAACTGTTATCACCATTAGCCAATCAAATGGCCAAGATTAGCCAAACTAGTAATAGACACTACACTATATACTCGCAAACAGCTATAAAATAAATTAATACTCATAAGTATAAATTCGTCTAGAAAATGTGTCCACATTCATTTAATTCAATGGATTATGTGCTCAATTATTAAAGAAAATATTGCGGTACATGGATGTCGTACCGCAGTACGTATCGGTCCGACGGTGTATCACAATGTACCAGTATATCGTTGCACCACTACAATGAACCTAAAGAGCTACCTAGTGAGCTACAAGATTAAGATTTGTAACCCTTGCGATTTTCAAGACACCTTAATTGGCTAGGTAGTTGGGATAAGGAGAATGAAAAATCATCCCTGAGTCATTCGGAAGGCAAGATTCAAACCCACAACGTTTCATTCATGCAGTAGTCAAGCGTGTTAATTACCACTAGACCACCAATCATTCCTGAAGATTTGTCTAATTTAGTTTATCACAACACCCTGATGTTATAGGTCATGGTTTTCATGAGATTAACTAAAATATTTATGTTATTAACGTCATATAAAGCTACCACTTGGGGGCAAGCATTGCTTTTTCAGTTATAGAATTAAGTGATAAAAGTATTAGCTGTTGCTAGTTAATCGATATGAAATGTAATGAATTCTAGTTTGGAAACAGATGCCACATACTCAGGCCAATAACAGTTTATCATTTGGTTAATGTTTCGATCATAGTCATGGCTTTAAAATGCTTGTATGTTTGCTTATGGTCCATTAGGTGACAATTTTACAATGCACATGGTTTTTAAGGCTGATCACCATACTATATATATATTTAATAATTATTGGCTAAGCACATCATAATCGGTTATTGTCACTGACTAAATGTATTCTCTCGCTTGATTTTAGTCTTTAAGGCTAAATGTCATGACAAGTTTTCTTTGGTCAAACGCCACATAGTTTTGATTGAATTGACCGGTACAACGTAAAAGAGCAAATTCGTTTATTATGCCCCCTTCTGGAGAAGAGTGTATATTGCTTTGCACTTGTCGGTCAGTCCGTTGACCAGTCCGTCCGTAACCAAAACTTGTCTAACCATTACTAGAGAACGATTTGGCCTAAGCTCTTAAGATTTGGTCACCGCATGTAGATGACCTCTATTGATTATGAGGTGAGCATGTCAAAGGTTAAGGCCTCAGTGACCTTCAGCACGAAACCTCGTTTATGAAATAACTAGATCAAGAACGATTTGGCCTTAGGTCCTCAGATTTAGTTGGGAGGTTGGTCATTGCATGTAGATTATCCCTATTGATTTTGAGTTGAATAAGTCAAAAGTCAAGGTTTTAATTACTATCCAGTTGGTCTTTAGGGGGCATCTGTGTTTCACAAATACTTTTTGTTTTGTATTATGTCACAAATTATAAAGGCGTACATTCTCACTGTACATGATGCGCAAAAAAAAAACATTTTTTTCTTGTATCAGCCACACTCAACAATATTATTAATTGTATTATAATTTTTAAATTATCTACAGAAAAAGCCCCATTCTATCAAAAGATTATCACTCAAAAATGTAGTTTTTGTGTGGCCTAGATTCTAAACGATGAACTTGTATGAAACAAATAATTTAATCATGTAGCCTATTTTATTATAAGATTTTATGTCTGCAAGCAGGCTGATATTCACCTAATGAAATGAAATATATTTTCTGTTAGATCGTAGCATATGTTCTGTCACTTTCTGGGTAATTATATCAAATCATACGTACAGTTTTGTATTCTATGTTATGTTAATATCGTATATGGTATAGTTCACATTTTAAGAAAATGATATATACATGTATATCTTAAAACATTCGGATGTTGAGGAATATAACAAGGATTTCTAAAGCAATATATATTAATTGTTTTGTCTTGGAACCTGAACGGTAAGATTAATAAATATTGTTCGTACTAGGCCAGAAAAAAATAGCTGTGTGGTTCTGATAACGAGCCTGACCCTATATCTGTAGGGGCCGCAGTAATTTAATGTTAAAATATATACATACTTAGTGATGAATTATGCCTCAAAAGTACAACAGATATGTTTAGAAAAAATGATTTTTTGCGACCTATACTTACCTTTTTTGTCAAATAACAGGAAACACATCTGTTTTTTATCAGGCTTTATATACAGCACTCTATAGATAACAGTGTAAAACATAGTGACAGTGAACGGTTTTTCATATTTATCTGAAAGATTGAGTAAAAATTGTATCAAAAGCAATATTGTGTCTCTTACATAAAATGAAACGATATTTTGTACTTTTAAATGGCACCATTGAATGCTGTATATAAATTACCATTGAGTACAATTAGGCAAAAAAAATTAAATTTGTATCTTGGGAGGTAAACTTTGGATTGATAAGGCCTAAAATTGTTGATTTCTGGTTACATGCTCTTTAAAAATAGCATAGGTAACGTAGGTCAGACTATTTTATATATTTTTTGGCTCTTGAAGCGTGTAGAAAGATAAAAAAAAGCAGAGAAAGTGGCTATACTGTTCCAATTAAAGGCCTATTAAATAGTTTCGGGTCATTGGACAAATAGGATAGGTCAAGTAACCAGAATAAAAACGTTTGCTCCTGGTACTACAATTAAAAGTCGAATCTTAAAAATCAATACATGTACAGTACAACCTCTCCAGAGCGACCCTCTGTAGAGCAACAACCTCTCTATAACAACACCTTCGAAATTTATCTAAACTGACACTTACCCTAAATTTAACCTCTGACGAG
Organism: Lutraria lutraria; assembly: GCA_964023205.1. Lineage (NCBI taxonomy): Eukaryota > Metazoa > Mollusca > Bivalvia > Venerida > Mactridae > Lutraria > Lutraria lutraria. Next base: position 26,314,592 of record OZ026847.1, read on the forward strand.
CAACAACCTCTCTATAACAACACCTTCGAAATTTACCTAAACTGACACTTACCCTAAATTTAACCTCTGTAGAGCAACAACCTCTCTATAACAACACCTTCGAAATTTACCTAAACTGACACTTACCCTAAATTAAACCTCTGTAGAGCAACAACCTCTATATAACAACACCTTCGAAATTTACCTAAACTGACACTTACCCTAAATTTAACCTCTGTAGAGCAACAACCTCTAAACAACGACCAATATTTGCAGCCCCCACAGGGTGTTGCTCTAGAGAGGTTGTACTGTACTTAAAAATGCACTGTTTTTATTCTGAATTCTGCAGGGAAGAGCACAAAAAGCAATAATTAAAAATAAACAAAGACATGTTTCCATATTTGAAACAATGACAACGTATATTCTGGCCTAAGGTGAATTTATGATTCAAAGAGCCCATTTCATTTGAAGTAAAACACATTCAATTAGGATTGCAAAGTAAACATTTCACTTGGGTGATGCAGTGTTTTGTATGGAACAGGTGCATTTATACTTCAAACGTTTAGTAACGTCATGATGTCTTTCCTTCATATTTAGCCAGTTTTTTGATAATGTACGTAGTTAATACTAATGAACTATCAATCGTCAGCTGGTCTTGTTGCCAATGGTAACTAATGGTAGTGCCTTTTTCTCGAACAAATTGAAATAATTAAGTAAACATGAAATTAATTGTTATATAAATAAATAATAATTCTATTTATTAGTACCTCTTGTACTGTGTTGTCTCATGGTATCGAAGTAGTGTACAGCAAGACCATGATGTAAAGAATACTGAAGATTGGTCACATAAGAAATATTGATTTGTTTTTGTAGATTTATCGCTGTTTTCCAACGGTATATCATTATATACGTCGGTCAGTTCACCTAACCAGATTTCCTGTATTTTAACCAGTACAATGTATTAATTAACCTTCATATAAGAGCCACCACAGTACATTTTCACCATATGAAAGAAAGTCGACATTTTTGTAATATTTTCATAGGCGCGTCACATGACGCGTACACATGATCTGTCAGGACTTAGATTTGAGCCCAGATCGCGGGGTAACAAGTCGAGCGACCTAATCATTGGACTGCAGCTTAAAATATGGAAAACAGGCCCGTAAATTTAAGTGGTCGTGGTATTAATTAATTATCACTAAAGAAGGGTTTTGTCGTACTGCATTTATAGAAATACTAGTATAACAATGATATTCATTTATTGAAATAGAAATTCCGTTATTGTGCATGCGACACCGCTCATATAGGGTAAAACAAATCGTTTCTGGTTACGTACCCGACTTATCATAATTTTTTTACCTGCGACCCAGATTTTTATAAGCCAGAGGAATGGACCAATACTTGCTCGTCAGTGAGATATTTTCGAGTACCTGTAGATACAGACACTCAAATAACGCCCAGATGGGGGGCAACTTTAATACTCTAAATTATGTCTTTTTCATTATTGGGTTAATTACCTCCCTCAGTAACTTTGTTTGTTTTTTGGAACGCAAATTGAGTCAGATATATACAATGTATACTAGTAATGCATTTTGCTTTTTTCGGCTATATCTGTGAAACTGATTTGATTAATACATACGTTTGTATATTACTTTTTTAGACATATGTTCGTAACATTTTCAGAGAACGGTACATGATGACTATGCCGTGCTAAGGATTTAATTTACATCGGTCAATCTAATTCCCGTCTTTACACGGAAGTTCAGGTTGTGCAATTTAAAATCACCCCACACTATGGATTCAACCAGTACAGATCCAACGGTTCCATCAAGATCGCCGACAAAACCACATTCATTACCATTGGTTACCGACAGTGATAAACCATCAACCGGAAACGCCCATATTGACGAGAGTCAAGCACTTCCGGTTGAAGATCTTGGAACAGGAAATGAATGCTCACAGAATGCGCGGCATGTTTTTGAAAGTAATCCACGAAATAACAACAAGACTTGTGATTTAGAAACAGTAAATAAACAAGTACAGACTTTTATCAGTGGTGACTTTTTTGTGAACACAGCTAATATTTATTCTGGCCATCTTGTTGAATAAAACAGAACACGCGTCTTTATTGTGGCTGAAACAAGCTCATTTGTCATTTATTATTCACAAAAATATTCACATTAGTTCGATTGCTTATTAAACGGTAATATGTTTTTCACAAGAGCAGTATGTACGTTATAAAGATATTGCTGATGGATGATATAAATGAAGTACACGTATTAGTATGTTAAATCGTGTTTTTTAAGCTGGCGCATTTGTTCCGGTGATTTAGCTGTTTATCTGGAAAAGTTAACCATATAATTTGTAATTTTGCCGGAGCCGTACAGTGCGATAAAACATCAGTCTGGAAAAACAAGTTCAGTGCTTTGATTTTTACTTGCTAAAATGTATAAATTTGCGAGCCTGTTTAATGACTCTTCACACAATACCATATACAGTTAAAATATGCATTACATTTGTATAAACCAGGAGCTCGTCCCAAATTTAAGACATATATCTCATCCAAGTTAGCAGTTTTTTATCACATTACTTGAAAACTTCCTTTTGTTATACTTTTCAAACATTTACAATCAATAACAGACAATAGTTACATCACTCAACCACATATGACATTTTCTTTTGATTATCAACAAGAAACAAATAGAAACCTGTACATGCACTATACACTTACTTGTTTAAAACATTATTGTACACGCACCTTACGAAACGTACAAAATTATCTATTATTTATCATTTCAATAGAACTGTAATGTGATGTTGTAAAATATCGATAGATGCACATAATGTATGGTTTGGATACCTAGATCTTGGATCTATAGAAAAAAGGAAACCGTACTATAGCTGTTGGTTGTTTATAACTGTGCACATAATTTATCACAGTACAGTAAAACACACTAGTTTTGTGATAATTTATTTTGACTGTGTGCTTTGAACTGTATTCAATGATTGACATGTTGATGTAAATTTTCTATCCTAGTCCTTGTGATACGGACCCGTAAGAATTTACGACTGTGACGGATTAGATATGTGGATATAATGTTTTGCGTCTACCTTGTGTAACACTTTTATATATCGAGTACTGTGGTTGGTTGATAGGATACTAGTAGACTGGTTGACTTTAACATGGCTACAGATAAACTGATCAACAAACATGCTAGATTGTCCAATACTACTCTGATGCATTAAAGACAAAATACCCTGTGTATAGCTTTTATGAGATCGATCGTACCAGTTTTTTACTAGGGATGTCAATTCGTCAAGATTTTACTAATCGGTTAATCGTTCGTTCATACGAACGATTAATCGATTAACCGTATGTTAATTGTACGAAGTGCTTATAAACATGAATTGTCATAAGTTTCCGCGACACCGACGTATCACACGAAATGCGATAATGTATATATACATCAATATATATTTACCACTGAAAATTTTTACCATAGCATGATTGCTCGTGACCAAGCTACTCATGATCTAAAGCAGAGCATAGTACCACAGCGCAGTATAGCACGCCACAGCACAGCGCAGTACAGAACACCACAACACATCTCAGTAGAGAACACTACAGCACAGCGCAGTACAGAACGCCACAGCACAGCGCAGTACAGAACGCCACTGCACAGCTCAGTACAGAACGCCACAGCACAGCGCAGTACAGAACACCACAACACATCTCAGTAGAGAACACTACAGCACAGCGCAGTACAGAACGCCACAGCACAGCGCAGTACAGAACGCCACAGCACAGCGCAGTACAGAACGCCACTGCACAGCTCAGTACAGAACGCCACAGCACAGCGCAGTACAGAACACCACAACACATCTCAGTAGAGAACACTACAGCACAGCGCAGTACAGAACGCCACAGCACAGCGCAGTACAGAACGCCACAGCACAGCGCAGTACAGAACGCCACAGCACAGCGCAGTACAGAACGCCACAGCACAACGCAGTACAGAACGCCACAGCACAGCGCAGTACAGAACGCCACAGCACATTGCAGTACAGAACGCCACTGCACAGCTCAGTACAGAACGCCACAGCACAGCGCAGTACAGAACACCACAACACATCTCAGTAGAGAACACTACAGCACAGCGCAGTACAGAACGCCACAGCACAGCGCAGTACAGAACGCCACAGCACAGCGCAGTACAGAACGCCACAGCACATTGCAGTACAGAACGCCACAGCACAGCGCAGTACAGAACGCCACTGCACAGCCCGGTAAACACGCCTAAGCACATGGCGATAACCAAGCCACATCACGGCGCTACACAGCACGCCACATTGTTCAAAGTGCGAACTGTTCGTGGAGGAATCACTCTTGAAATTTTGTAAATTTTTAAAACGTTTTCTCCCGTCGTTTTCGTAAATTTGGAAACAAAGCATCGTTCATTCGTTCGTTTGTCCGTCCGCTTGCGGTAATTCATTATTATTATAATATATATTTGAAAACGTGTAATCAATGTCCATCTTTTCTAAAGAAACAAATAAAACTAATTTGTACAGATGACCGTTAGTAGGGGGTTACTATGTCAATTGTATTACAGTATAACATCTCCAGAGTGGCCCTCTGTAGAGCAACAACCTCTCTATAACAACAGCTCCAAACTTTCCCTAAGCTGATATTTATTATTTACTATAAATCTAACCTCTGAAGAGCAACAACCTAAACAACGGTCAATATTTGCAGCTCACACAGGGTGTGGCTCTACAGAGGCTGTACAGTATATCAACTAACAAGTGCCCTGTGTAAATAGCAATATAATTATGAGCCCGTTAGCTCAGGGATGTTTGTAACTAGATTGTTTGCTTGTTTCTGATTTACGCCCCTTTTCATCAGTGAGAGTCATAAATTACCATCATTCCTGGAAAGAACCCCCATCCTCGATAAGCAACTGTCTACTTTCTCACATAAAGAGACAGGGTCGGTAGCTGGGCTCGAACCCACGACCTTCTATCAGTGAGAGGTTACAGTGATTTGAAGTCAGCTACCTGAACCACTCGACCATGGAGGCGGCTCATGTAGCTGGTAGTTCTCAAAACTTTGACCTAATAACGATGCATTAATGAGTTCATTTTATCATTAATTTATTCCATAAATTAAATTACATGTACAATATAATATATAATATAAACAGCATCAAAAAGATTACAAAACTACGTTTATATACGTAACAATCTTACAAACAGGTTTTCAAATGACTATAACAACATCACAATACGATTGTAAAACGAATGCCCCAATGTGTATCTGGAGAAATAGTAAAAGCATTCCGGAATTCTCCATTCGTTATTTTCCCTCATTGCCGTAGTATATAAATAACATGTAGCTTTAGTTGTGGGTAACAGTAATAATGTCAGCCTCGGGAAAGTACTGCTACCCACAACTTAAGCTATGTGTTAATAATTTTATTACCCCAGATTTGTTTTCAAAAAAATACTGTTAAAAATTTACTATCAGCTTGGAACAGTACAAAATACTGTTAAGAATTTAATATTACCCTGTGACAGTCAAAAAATGTTCCGTTACGTGGTACCATGAATGTAACAGTAAAAAAGTTCCCCGTTTGCCTATGGGAAATTAACATTACGAAAGAAGTGAGGGGTACTGAATGAAAAAGACTGAATGCGAGGTATTCAAATTTTCCCTTGCAGACAAAGGGCGATTTCACAGTGCACTACGAGTTCCACCGTCTGAGAAGGGAACATTATATATCTCCCAACTTCGATACCAAAAGTTCTCTTGGTTCGACATAAGAACTTTTCCGGTTTTCGAAACAAGAAAATATCTCTTGGCTTCGGTACTGAAATTTCCCTAAACTGGTTCCCGTTGACTTGTGTGTACAAAGCCTTTGGTGGAACGGGAACCAGTTTAAAATTCCCCTGGCTTCGATACCGGAAGTTCTCCTGTTTTTGCTGCATGTACTATGGCGAGGATTGACTGTTATACTTATCATGTATTCTAAAAAGTTGACGAAGTAAACATTTGAAATGTAATCGAATTCATCATTCTGTTGATGCATTTGTGTGCAACGGCGACACTTTTAGTGAGCAGGTAATATATGGGAGACATTTGCTCGTACATTTACGTTTGGTCCTACAAGTTACGATCAATAAATAAGGCAACCATTTCATTCTTTTGAACCCATGTATTTTTTGGGCGTCACTGTCACGAAGATCAGCCAGCCAATCTTTTATTAAACCAAAACGTCTATACTAAACAATGTCTTCTTCTGAGTGACTGGAAACTGGAGCGGTATTTTGAATTTGACTCGTTTCTTTCTTCACAATGTGGAAACCTACAGAATTACGGGTATAAAATCCGTAAACGGACGCCGCGGCATCTAAACACGCGGCCAGTGGAATTATGGGAACGGATGCGAATAAAATCAAGAGTTTCCGTACCAACCCGTATCTACGTAAACTAAACGATTTAATAGAACCGAACACGAACAAAAATACAATAAGTCCCCCCATACTGCCAGCAATGACATTTAAAACTAGTGGCAAAGGAATTGGGAATGCAATTGAGGCTGGTAAATTCAAAATATTTCCAACCAATAAAAACCAGCCTAGATCCGTTGGAATCATACCAAGTTTGCACCGTAATGGAATTTCTGAGCTTAACAGAGTATACATATGACCAATAAACCATCTTTTACGTTGTTTGATATAATCTCCAAGTGTGAATGGACTCTTTTCCCACATTTCACCCTCCACAAAACTGAACGTGTAGCCTTTGCTCCACGCTACAAGAGCGAACATCACGTCTTCCGCAACACTGCCTTTAGGCCCGAAATCAAAGCCAATGTCCTTTTCAACTGACTCCTTTGCAATTATATAAGAGCCTTTAAATCCCATTAATGGACATCCAAGCTTTTTAAAACTGAATCGCATCATACCAAGATCTACAGACACTCGCACACTATCGGCTAAGGTGGTCCACCAATTGACAATCTCCTCATTAGCGTATGATATAACACCTTGACCAATATCTGCGTGATTCTGACTCGCAAAATTTGCTAGACCGATGGCGGATGCTTCAGTAAGAAGCGTCTCTTCGTCCAGATGTACAACCCAATCTTCACAAGACAGAATGTTCACAGAAGGCTCGTTACAGTACTGGAGAGCCCTTGCCTTAAACAGAGAATTTCTCTGGGTTACATAATCGGAAGGAACGACAAGCTCACGTACTAAAGCTGATTTTGGAAGATTCAGTGCGTTGTCTGTTACCACTTCAAACTTGAAATTGTCCAGACCGACTTTGTAACAGACCTCAATGTTCCGTTCCACATTGCGTTTGACCAGGTCTGGGTACAGCCCTCTTGTGACAACCCGGAAACACATGAAAGGGATCTTGGTCCTAACTTCCTGTAGGGTAGGGGCTCGTGGAAATGTATTCATTGTGACAATCCCTGAAATAGATACAGTAAAACCCTACTTAGCAACCATTCTAACATCAAAATCATCTCATTATAACAACATCTAATTTACGGACATGCTTTTCAATGATTCCTTAATACATTAAATTTAGTATAACAATTTGATTATGAGACGGTTTTTCTAGGTCAGGTCATGATGTCAATGAGCTTTATATGATTGCATGTACAGTGAAACCTTGTGTTAGCGACCACCTCCGAATAAAGGCCACCTTGGGAATAAAGACCATTCTTTTAGAATACATCCATTTTTTATTCAGACCAAAATGACCTCAAAATAAAGGCCACCTTGCAATAAAGACCACATATTGTCCTTCCCATGGATGGCCTTTGTACGCCGCGTAAAGAAATGAACATCAATACTAACGTTACAATAAGAATTTCTAATGACTGTATAGATATGAATAATGTACTTATATGGCCAACAGGAAACAATTAAGGAATTAAGTTACACCTGAATAATTATTACGAATTAAGTTATTAGTATGATCCTAACTCCCAGAATAATCATCTCAAAATGGGGTGGAGAAATTTTGGAAATGTTCATAATTTTTACAGGTTTCCATGATAGAAAATAATTTACGATAAGAATTTTCAAAAACCACCGAATTCACGGCCTTTCGTCCAGTAGTCCAGTGCGTTAACAATGGAACAGAAATATTCATGTAAATGGGTGTTATCCCTCAATATTTATTTATACTCGTTGTGTTCACGATATATATCACGTTTACGTATATTGTCTGGCGGTATCGTCACTGTCTGATAAGCCGGTAAAAATTGTAAATCTTGAACCCACTCTATAGTTAAATCTGATGTCATTTATTAATAAAAATTAGCAGTGAAACCATTCTTCTATAAACTAAAGATAGCGCATACCTACTACGGCAATATAAATGACAAGAATTATTCTAAATATAGAAATATTACGCAGTGAAAAAAGTGTGAGAAGAATGTATGTGATAGAATAAATATTTGGTCCAAAATCATTTCCGGTTAGGCCTAACCAATTGCTTGCTTATGGTTACTACTAGTAGTATTTGCTCGTTAAAAAGGGTAGGAATAGGTCGGAAATCTATATATATGTTTCGTTTTTCTTCATTTCTTGAAAAGCGTGTGGAAATGTAAATAAGTGATAAAGTGGCTGTACAGTTCCTTGGACTTACTAGATTAGGGTCCCCGGGTTAAAATTAGGGTAGAGAAGAGTAGCAAGAAACAAACATGTTTTACGGCCTTAGCTTCAGTGCATGGCAACTCAAACATTCGATGTGATATTATTATGGAGCCCTATCTAGGACAAGAAATAAATGGTATGGAAAAATAGATTACCCGTTACACCGCTTTCAACATTATATTTGAACATTAGCGCAGAGAGAACTTTAACACAATCAGGATATATATGAACATGTATGTGTAATTGACATGTTTATCGCCAGAACTTTATGATCAGCGGTCGGTCAAGGACATTTTTATCTTTAATATTCAATCCATTGCAAAGCATTAATATTGGTTTATGGGTTTGGTTAGATCCTAACGTGTAGGGTTATATTGGTCTAGAGATTTAAAATGTTTTTAAAAATGTTCGGTGAAGCCTAAAATAGTGATCATCTATACATACAAGCCACTAAATGTACGAGGGTCGCCCTGTAACGAACAGCCATGAATATTCATCAACATTCTTATAAATATTCATCAAAGTTCGTCTGTATTCATGAATATCCATCAACTTATTCGTAAATATTTTTCAAAATTCATCAATATTCATCACTATTCGTCAATAATCACCAAGTTTAATATGACATACATGTATACAAAACGAGCATCCAAATTATATCAGATCACATCTCTAAAAAAGGTGACCATTTGTTGGACTTATGGCTGTTGTGTCTGACTAATATATAATCACTAGCATCTTGTCGCAAACGAGACCAGACAAATTTCATGTGATAGCTTACGAAAATCGATGGTTATAACTATATACTTCTCCCTCAAAGCTTGAAAAGTTCTCAAGTGACTCTGGTTGTGGGCGTGGTGTAACACGTAAGTGACGTAACCCAACGAAAATTAATAAAGATGTGTATATACTTCCGTACGGTCAGTTGCCTCAGCTACGCGCTGTCAAGAATCAGTATTGGCTGAATGTTTTATTATTTTAAGAGTGTACCATGACTAATTTAAGGGATCTAAAGTGTGTTTAACATACTTAATCCCTTTGTTAAACAATTGAAGTCCTTGTCACAAATGTATGATCACTTTCACACTTGTTTCGAAACGTTAACAGACTGAACAAATTCTTTAAATATTTATTGTTAGTTTTGATCTTCAGCTGACAGACATTTCTCTTTGACAATACACTCTCCTTACATTTATTATTATTATTGTTACAATTTATGTTCAAACGCTCCAACCCTCTCGCCCAAAGCCCGGGGATAGTAAATTTCTTTTCGGGCTAATGAACTTTTCTTAAACTGTGTATTTGGGCTCGTGGCAGACTGATCATTTTCAATAGCCCACTAATAGTAGTTTGGACTAGTACTTTTAAACAATAACCATTAGTTCGAATACTGACAAAGGTTATAATTTTCCGTCAAACAAGTGAACAAAGGCCACTCTTTGAGAAAGACAAAATATGGTCTTGATAGACAGGCTGTCTTCATTCGGAGGTCATTTTTGTTCTAAATAACGTTTTATTTTTAAAAGATTGGCCTGTATTCACAGGATGGCCCTTATTCGGAGCATTTTTGGTTTGTCATCAGTCGCCCAAGGTGTTGTTATTGTTTGTTTTTTAACAATGTACATGTGGTTAACAGTGTATGGAGTGTATCGCCTCCAGTCTGAAATGTCTTCGGAGGGTTTGTACGGAAATACCCGGTGTTTTCCTGATTGGAGTTCCGTGCAATATGATCTTACGAAACTTACGGAAACACTCGATATTTAACGATTGATTGAAAAATAACTCGGTCTTTATGGTACGTTACAAATGGTACGGAGATATCCGATGTTTAACGATTGACAATGAGAGAAAAATGAGTCACTGGTGTTAAGGTTCGACTTATCACGATTAAAATTGTTTATCTCTACAAAGCAAACATAACTAACACTTAAATGGACGAGTTAACACAATATACCAAGTTTAATGGAGTGTTTACATAGTCGACTCGGGAAATATTAAACGCTTAAATTACTATTGATTTGTATTCCGCAACATAATGCAGTTCTGTTTGTTCACGATATGTTTCCCTTGCGTCATTGAAAACGCGAATTCAGAAACGCCGAACTGTTTATATACATACCATATGATGCTCGGAATCTTGTCTGAAACACATATAGTCAAATCTGTGACAAAGGCCACCTCTGAATAAAGTTCACCACGTGAATAAAGGCAATCATGTCTTTTTAAAACCGTCATTGATGTTTTAGAACAAAATAACCTCCGAGTAAAGCCACCTGTCAATAAAGGTCATACTGTGTATTTTCCAAGAATGGTCTTTATACCCAGGTATGACTGTACTTATGGTATCTTTTTAGGCAAAAGCTACGCAATATCGGCGAAGATAAAATGCTCGCCAATAAATAATGATTTATGGTATTTTTGGTGCGGCGAGCTTGGTACATCATCGTCATGTATTGTTGACTAAATGAGTAATACTCAGATTATAACTCATGGTGTGATATAAATATGAAATCAAGGTTGATTATTACAAGTGCAGATAACCACATTTTAATCGCTTTTGAACTTATTTGTCCGATGTTTAGGTTACCTATGTCATCGACATCAGCACATCGACATTGAGTAACAAAGGGACATGAAAATGAGCATGCTTAAAGAACGGCGTAGAAATCAAAGTACTGAAAGTACTTGTTAAAATACTGTGGAATCATTGGGGATTTAATTTCGTGGATTTCGTGGATCGGCTTATCCACGAAATCATATACCCACGAATTAAAATGCAGAGAATGGGAATTATTTTTCAAAAAACAAAATCCACGAATTTATGTCCCCACGAAATAGCCATTTTAGTAAAAACCACGAAAATTGTGCCCAACGAAAATAAATGAAACTACAGTATTGAACTTACACAGACTTGCACTGCAACATGGAACGGGAATTAGTTTAGCAATTGCATGGTGCATGTAGAAAACATAGTACTTTGATCAGCATCAAAATTCATGCGCTCAGAGCGAGTGACTATCGCTTAAAGTTTCCAAAAAAATACCAACAATTATAAAGAATATCGAAACTGGCCCTTTAGGACCAGCATTGACATGAACGTTGAACTATTCGGTATCAACAGTAGAGTTGTATTTTTAAACGTCCATCTTTCTACATACGTGTGCTGGAATTCTGCTTATTTTAATATTAGATGTCTTTAATGAATGTGTTAAGATGTAGCAGTAATCTTAAAGCTTTGGAATACTACAAATGACGTTTTAATCAATAATAAAATCGACAATAGACTTTCGACGGTGTTGATAAAGCGTTAAGCTCACAAAGTTTGTCGTAAATTCTTGATTTTCTTGATTAAGATAACACACGTCGTAGCTACAACACGTTGATAAAACGCCCCCCCCCCCCCCCCTTATGTCTTTTATCATAAACTAAAAAATCTATGAAAAAATATTCACAGAATATTTTCCTTTTAAATAATTTGCTCTCCATTTTTCAATGCTAAGACATTAATTTCAGCAGGGTGTGATCGGAACCTATTATCATGGTATTATAACTTCCAAGAAATACTGTGAAATAAACTAGCCAATGGTCAGTGATGATTGCAGAAACGTATCAATTGGTCGTCAACGCTCGACAACATATCAATCAATTTCGATAAATACAGGCAACATTTTGGTAAAATGAATTTTAACATGCCGACATGTTGCCAACGGTCCCTAAACCGCGTCAGCAGATAGCATGACAACGATACACTAAGAAAAGGAAAATATATATATGATTTCAGACTCAACTAAAGTCCGAGATATTCCAAATAGGCAAACACAAATACTTACCTAGTATATTGAATAATCCAAATGGAATTGACAAGTAAGGTATAGAACGCAGAATGTACAAGCATATTGTCAAAACATATCCGAATGATTCGACAGGGTGTAGATGGCTCTGATCTGTTGTGGTTCCGAACACCCAGTTCATTAGTACGACACAGAAACACAGGAAAAGAATAGTCAGTAGATGCATGATCGCGGATCCTATTGTCTGCATCCAGCGAGACACGTTGTCACAAACACTGGACCCAGATCGTAAAATTTTGAGTTTTGTCGGTCGAAACATTTTAATTTCTTAGTCCTGAAAATAAAAAAAAATAGAAATGAAAAAAATACATGTATTGTTTCATAGACATTCTTGTTTGATTTGAACATTGTATATAAATACACTCGACGAGATAAATTGTTATATCTGCACCTTTGTTATTGCCGTATCCATGTTTTGCTGTAATCCATGTTATGTTTTTCAATGCTTCTTCTTGCACAATTATAAATTATATCATTAATTTGAATACCAGACGCATATTAGTCACTAGTGTTGTAACATCTCACTTCGTTCCAAAGAACTGGTTTAATATGTGACACATATATTTATTACTGTAGTGAACAGATTAACCAGGACTCGCCCATATCATGAACTGTGTCATCGGTTTATAGCGATAAGACTGAGACTTGTGAATGTGAAGTAACACGGTATGTCGACCTGAAAATTTAGAATTGTGACGAGATGTCGCTATCTCTTCATTGAGCAATAAAATGATAGCTACCATGATTTTGTTGATATAAACAGAGACGCTATATACATGTAGTACATTACATGGTGTAATACAGGGTCCCCGATAACAATAATACTGCAACGTGTGTGTCGGTAAATTCCGTAAATCTCCGTAAATTGTTTCTAAGCATGCGCACTACAAAATAGTCGTGATCGGTATCGTAAGTGCATGAGATAAAGTCATAGTTAACACTTGATGCTCCTTAAAGTCAATACGCACATTGATTGACTCTATAAATCATACACACACACTATTTATTTGTTTTATTTCAAATTTGGTTTTCAACATTTCGCAATCATTATTTCAGACCAGTACGTGGGATTTAGGCCCAGCCGAGGTAAATGAAATACAAGAAGACACCATGCAAGAATTACGTTGAATTTTAATATCCACTGATACTTATACTTAGAAGGCTGCTACATATATCCAGTACAACCTGTATTAAAGATCGCCGGACTGGGTACCAGCACGTAAGACACCATGCACTCCCAAAACTATCCAGAATTTATTTTTATACATTTATTGCCATTGTCAACGAAAAACAAGAGAATCGACGTTTAATTTACTTCCAAATATTAACAGAAATGCTCGATACATTGAACCAATATTTATATTTGTTTAGAACGAGACTGTATTGTTTAATGTACGGATAACAGAGATGACAATCCGCTTGTATAAAGCTTTGATGAATTAAGACGAGTTTGTGAAGCCAAATAATTATTGAGTAGAAAGGTCATAGGTGAAAAGTTAGTTGATTTTGTTCTGTTGATCTTGAAACATTTCTATAAAGCCACTTTTGTGTATTTTAATTTGATGCACGATGCGCCAACGTAGACTTCTTAAAAGTATTGTCAATATCTTATTAAAGGATTTATTCAATTATATCAAGGACCTTAATTGATATTGCCAAACGTTTTCTTCCCATAAACTCACATAATACTAGTATACATATATGTCCTGACATGCTTCAGTTTAAGTATTCTCTAAATTGTGATTAATTATGTAAAAGAATCTTATCAGAGCAAAAGATAACAGTTTCTATATGTATATGGGCCATAGTAATAACACACTGATAAATAACACACTGGACGTATATATCCATGTTTGGACGTTAACTAAACCATCGGTCTCGTATGGGAATTATATAAACAAACAACTTTTATTCAGTTAAGAATTAACTTATCTTTGAGTTAGAATGATGGTGACAGACAAATACTGGTTGCCTTGGTGTACATGTCCCAATGACTTGGGCACAATAATTCTTATCATGACTTTGATGGCGGCATCTGATACTCACATGGTAGAACAGGGAAGGTTCAATGTGGAGCATTGCATAACATCGTTGCGTATCGCAATAATGAACCTGTTTACAAGACAAATCATAAACTTACTTTTTAAAGTGAAAATCAAGCTAGTTTTGCAAAATAATGACAATTTTAATACTTATTAACATCTTTTTTTAATTAAAAACTGTTTTGGAAGCCCCTTTTTAAATATGTCTGTCCCAATTTTTCAAAGTAATAAATTTTGTTGGGCGCGTCCGTGGTCGAATGGTTATGGTTCCTGACAAGTAATCACTAGCCCCTTGCTGCTGTGAGTTCGAAACCCACGCGGGACCAAATTTGCATTAGCTTACTAAAAGTCAGTGGTTTTTCCCACGTGTACGCCATGAATATTTCTCAACCGTTGAAGATTAGAAAGTCGTCAAATGATTCAGACAGTTGGCAAGAACCCTTTGAAAAAAGCAATCATTTGTGTGCAAATATAATATACTTAATTCAAAAGCAGTTGTTTTGTACAAACTGACGTCAACACAAGTCGATATAAACTGAAAATAAAATTTTAATTCTAAAATGTTTTGCACACTATCAGGTAACCATTTACATAGACTTGACTTCATTACATTATACATGTAAAAAATGAACAATAGCTCAGCTTTTCATAGCTGTCACTTGTTCGACACGCATGAAATTTTATGCGAACCAAAGTACCATTTTTTTTCGACATCCACCACACAGAATTTGTAAAAGTGTTACAGTGCAAGTTTATGTTAGTTCAGTTTCATTGTGTACTTTCAGTAATTTTATTGTAACATGTCATTACCGCAGATTTCAAAGTCACTAATATGAGAATTGCATATTTTCTAATCCGCATACATCGATTGTCAACAATGTAGCCACTTTTGCGCATCAAATATTTACACGGGAGGAAATCTTAGACAAAAGAGTTAACATGCTTGAAACGAGTACATCAATGATCCCGTGATCACATTATTATTTGTAAGTAATAATTGCGTCAAAATAGACGACAACGTTTTCCGGATCAGTCGTTAGTTGCATATCCTGTTTCTTAGAATTGGTCGTGTACTAGTAACTGCAAAGTCGTACAATTTCAAACGTTTGAAATAATTGTTTATGTGTCGGTCTTGCATTTCAACACAAAGTGAATGAATATTTTAAAAGGCCAAACAAAAATAAAATCGAAGCCTTCAATTAATAATTTACTGTTTGAAACATGAAATTCAGAATTGTATACTCGTTGGAAAATAGAAGCAACATCGCTGTACATATTCGCTGGATAGACGTGAGTTTTAGTTAAAAGTAAAACAAATATGTAAAAAGTTAATAATGTTGAAACAATAATAAACTAATTACACGTATCATTAAATTGTCTACTAGACATGTAGACAAGATAATCTGTGGGAAGTAAAAGAAAGGAATTGCAGGAAACGACAAGTTCCAAAAATTCCCATATCGACTGCATAAGCCTTAAATATACCAAAATACAGCTTTTACTAATTACATGCGTGGTAAAACGAACATTCGATTTCTAAATTATTATCTCATTTTATTTTAGATGAGACGTGTATTCGGCACGATAAAGATCAAGGGAAAGAAAAAATATTCTTAACTGAGAGTAGTGAAATAAATGGCTGGTTCTCCTGTATCTTATGTATGTAAATCGTTTTGTTCAAGTTATGAAATATTGGGTTAAAATCATTAGAACTGATAATATTCTGTTGAAAACTTTATATTTACATTCCTTATCTCAATACCATGATGGAAGAAAAAATTGGGTCTATAATGTTAAAAAAATTATTAGATGGATTTGGATATCATAAATTATAATCAAGA
Organism: Lutraria lutraria; assembly: GCA_964023205.1. Lineage (NCBI taxonomy): Eukaryota > Metazoa > Mollusca > Bivalvia > Venerida > Mactridae > Lutraria > Lutraria lutraria. The sequence goes on from OZ026847.1 coordinate 26,330,981, forward strand.
AACCATAGATGGTGAACAATTTATCAATTTATTTAAGAGAACTGTTATAGATTGTGCTATACAAACATTTTCCGGTAATATTGAAAGAAATGAAATTCTTAAATCCCTATACATCCATTTAAAACCACAATTTGGTATATCAGAATATCAATTCTTATCAAATACGCAACCAAATTACTAGATTACGTGTATCTTCACATAATTTGTTTATTGAAACTTTTCGACACGGACGAAATAGAAGACCCAGACATGAAAGAATTTGTTATGTTTGTGGATCAGACGTAGAAGACGAATATCATTTTATCATCACATGTAAAAACTATTCTGACCTTAGAGTTAAATATATTCCGAAATATTTTTATAAAAAACCAAGCATGTATAAGTTTATTGACTTACTAAGCTCAAGAAATAGATCAACATTATTAAATTTAGGCAATTTTATTTTTCAAGCATTTAATTGTTCATCCAAACATTTTAGTTTAGAACCTGCATCATTTATTATAGCTATTAGCATTCATTCATCCTTCGTTATACATTATAGTATTCAAGTTGTCTAAAGTATGTTACACCTTTAAAAATATGTAATTATGTTGTATTATTTTAAGCAATATTGTATGTCATATATTGACATTCACTTTTTCCCTTTTGTTTCACGTGAATAATATTATATTTGTATTTATGCATACATTGTGACTATGTACGATTTGTACTTGTCTAAATAAAGATATGTTCTGTTCTGTTCTTATCTCGCCTCTCTCCCCCCCCCCCCCCTCTCTCTCTCCCTCTCCCCCCCCCCCCCCCTCTCTCTCTCTCTCTCTCTCTCTCTCTCTCTGGGTTGGCACTGACATGACCATAGCTGTAAAACAGCAGATACAAATATTAGATCGGAGGTGGGTCACATGACAATATTGACGTGATATGACCCGATGATACGTATTTGATATCTTCTAGACCAATTTGCTTCATCATGAATGCAGTTTGATTTTATACACGTGGTTATCTACTTTAAAACTGACTAATGATAAAATTTACATAGCAACCATTTAGAATTTCAACAGTAATCCCCGTGTTTAAATGTTTTATTGATACAATATAGCTAGACAGTGAACTTGTTCACGATATAAAGAGCAAACATAATCAATGGTCTATATTGTCATGTTATAATATTAAGGAAATGGGTCACGGCCGTATGTGGTCGTTATATACATGTGGTCGCACAGATAAGCTTAGCTGTAGTGTTTTGAGGTTTCTATCATTCCTACTAGATGTACGTGTTGCAAAACCGGGAAGCGGGTGTATGGTTTTATAAAATATGTAAGATATTTACGTGGGGTGTATGTCTTCCGTGTTCTTAATCTGTACGCCTTTTAAAATAAAGCTAACGCCCTTTTATTACTTTTATTTGTAATTTTAGTTCGATTCGGAAATTTCCGAAATGTATTTTAACTTTATTTCCGCCGCCTAACCGAGGGTTGACCAGAAAAAGTTACTAAAACATTTGAAATAATTCAGTGAAGGACTAATCCCCAATAAGAGACATCAACACTAAATACCACATCTAATAAATATCATCTCTTGTATAAACTACCTCTGGTCCCGTTTCCTAAACAAATCTAAGCTAAGGTTACATTTTTGTATTAATCATAAAATCTTTCTAACCCTTGTATGTACGTACATGTATAATACAACGTCTACACATTGTTTATTGCACTAAAACATGTATGTTTAACACACCAAAAACTAAATACTTAATAATTGATAACGGTAAAGACACAGTTTGACAATAATTGTATTCACTTCTTAAAATGCATAATAAAACAGCAATTCGTACATAAAAATGCTTAATTTTTACCACACATGAGTTGTGTCATTATCTACAAGACAACAAATTGACTATACCTAGCAGAGTGTTATGTTTTAAGGTTACTTGATCAAACAAATTAAGAAATGAACGTCTGTTTACTATATATATATTTTTTTTTTTTTCTTAACTCATATTTTGTGAGAAAGCGATCGAGGTACGACTCATCCCTAATTGTTAACATTATTATCTACATTAAAATGTAACATTTAAGTAAATATATTTTAAGCGAGTTACCTGAAAGACTTTGGTTAAAATTGGCTGCCCGACTCCGAGACGTTCAAAAAATAAACTTAATAATGAAAAAAAAATCGGATATCAAAATGAAGATTCACCTAGTTTGAATTCATATCACTTAGTCTAGTCAATGAGATTTCATGAACTCTCGTGGGATGTACTCGTAATAACGCCGAGATAACGACAATAAACGCTAACACAAGTTCATCCTATCCCCTCGTCCGATTAGAAGTTATCAAACAAAACCAACCCATATTTTACTAAATTTTCAACAATTTCTTAAAAAGACTTACGATATCTATATCAATGAATAGGAAAAAAAACTCCACATCTAAAAATTAACATACTTCAATTATTCACGTATCATATACTTAACCAATTTCACAATAACTATCATAAATTCAGAATTCGATGTTTTTCCTAAAATATGTATGATGTGTTATAATGTTTTAAAAGTACATTTTGTATTCATAAACCAAAATCGAACTCATATGAAAACTAGATATATTTCAATATATTTGTACCCTAAAATAACGAGTCACTTACTTCTACGGGGTAATATATCCAACCTAAATAGTGAAGGTATCTTTACACTGTGACTTGATTTGATAAGAAATACGGATGTGACCCGGCTTCGTGTGCGCGTTTAAACATATCACTGGGTACCGGCTCATCAAACATACTGTGATAAGAAGAATCAATAAAGTTACTCGGTGGATTTGAAAGTCCGCGATAAACAAATTAATCTCAAACATCCATAAAGAAAAGTATAACAAGGAAATGTGAACTGATATTTTTTTCAAAATAAAAGAATATTAATATGTTGAATTGCATTTCATATGGGGACCGAACTATTGACTTGTCTAACAACAGTAATTAATGCCGGTAATACGTACTTAAAACAAGTATTGAGTTACATGTATTTCTAAACACATTTCTAAACCTGGGTAGAATCACCATTGGTCCGTCTGGGTAGCTCCCTCAATTCTGAAATCTGTATGGTGTCAGGTGAGATTCGAACTATAGCAGTGAGGACCTAGTGCTTACTAGTCTGTGACCATAACCACTCGACCAAGTATCCCCTTGTTGGCTTATCTATCTTATGTTCACACAGTACCTCCCGAATATCTTCTCCTTTTTGCCGGATGTCTGGCTGAGATGGGCCTACATGTGAGTAACCATTTTTTAACTAGCTGGCGGCTCACCAACCGACCGCATCAGTTCTAACCCAGTCACCACTGGGATTCGAACCTTCGATCTCCCGCTCCGAAGGCGGACACCCTAACCACTCGGCCACGGTTGCATACATGTATATGGAATATTCATAATTTCATATAAATATTTCATTGCCCAATTGTATTTAACCACTGACTGTATTGCACTAATTGTTTGTCTTTTTGTATTGTATTTGTATGCATTTTCTATATTTCTGTTGTATATTTCATGTATTGCGTTTGTACTATTGTGTGTACCATAGACAAGTATTTGCCGATCTGTAAAATTTAATAAAGTATAGTTCATCATTTATTCATCTAACAATTTTTTCTGGATGGTATTCTAAACAATACTCTTCCAAATGGAGCCAGCAACCATTCCACACGTGGAGGAAAATCGATATTGTTGTAAAATCTGCATGGAAGGGTGTGACCTCCTGTGACCGGGAATCTTATAACACAGCATACTAACCTCTAGATCAAGGCCTCGGGCCCAACCCTTTCCAAATATGGTATAATAAAATAGTTTACACAATACAATGCACAATGTATATACATGTACTTGTGTATATAGAAACGAAAAACACTGTTTTTAGTTTAGTAACTTGATTTTTTGCAGTCATTGGTGGAAAAGAGTAGCCAACGCTAGACCAAAATTCTAAACTAGACATATTTACTGAAGTAATGTACACATTATTATGTTCTTGTACATCCACGGCAAATATATTACCGGCATTGACACATATTTTATGGTCAATCATAAAACCTTTATGGTCCTGGTAAGACGTTTAATTAGTTGAATTGGTAGGAAATGTTATCATGCCGCTCCAAGTCAACACATGTGAAACGATTAGTTCAATGGTCTCGATTAATAATAAAAAAAACACAGCGTGTATGATTATATTGACTGATTAATCCAGGCTAGATTTCTTTATCAAGTACATACATCGTACTTAATTTTTGACAAAAATAAGTTATTCTTTTTGAAGCGGCGATATCGCAATTTTATAGATTATCACTGCTGATAGTTGGGATCAAAGCGGTTGTCACGAAAAAAATCCTAAAAATAAAAATTCATGTAACCAAGGACTTATATACATACATACGTATTTATATAAGTCCTTGATGTAACCCATAATTATATATATAGAAGGGAAACAACTTCGTTAATTCGAACTTTCCAACGCATGATTTTGCAACGCAGTACAAAACATTTAACTCATATATGGTGCAACGTGTGGGTACTTCAACACGCTAATAGAAAATGTATACTTTTACTACATTAAAAAGTACTAGCTATTCAGATTTTTTACTGCCAATATAGTCAATTTTTGCCAAAAGACACACAGTCGTAAATCCGCAACATGTACATGTCCAAAGTGAAACTGGTGAATTACAAGTAAAACTTCCCGGAATGGGTCTTAATTCATAACAAAACAATACATTTATTACTGCGAATGATTTCACATCACGAGTTCAATTCGCCGGGTTCTTGTATTTTGCTTCCTGACAGGTCACGTGTGACAATCACCTAACTCGTGATTCTGATTGGATGAGCGATACTCTGTAGTGTTTGAGATATGGTTCCCGATATCGCTGTAAAAAGACAAGAGTGCACAGGGTACGAGTAGACTGTTAACATGTGAGTCATACTGCGGCAGTGATTCTGGTAGCGATCTCGGTGGTGGTGAAAGAGTCGCTCTCAATAATCGGAATTCAGGTTGGACTCGTGTCGGTGCCACGGTAGAGGCCGTAGCGGATACGTTTGGTTATAGCGGGTTTTGGGAAGGTACGGGGGTATCATAAACATCGATGATTTTATATGGTTTGGTTTCAACCGAGCCATGATTCTTAAACGTGCAAAAACAGGCTCCGGTAGAGTAAGCTTTTTTATTAAAAACAGTATATAAATTATGTCATGTGAAAGAATCCAAAAAGTTTGGCAAGAATAATCTCCCTTAGTTTACACGATAATCTAGTATTCCCAGTTAATTGGATTGTTTCCCTTTATTGAAATATAAAACTTGTAAATCTGTATTAGATACAGTACGAGTTTTTCTTCAAAAGTGTCTTCTTACAGACGTAAGAGGACGGTTCGCTTAGAGAAACAACCAATTTGTCCGAGGCGAAGCCGAGGATAAAATGGTTGTTTGTCTAAGCTAACCGTCTTCTTAGCGTCTGTAAGGAGACATTTTTGAAGAAAATACGAGTACGTGTATCTGACTTATACGACGATAAAGGATTATGTCCACGTGAAAGTTGAGTTATTGACAAGTGTCTTCTTACAAACGTAAGAAGACACTTTTTGAATAGCTCTGCTGGGAGTATAGTCGTATAATACTATATTAGATATTTCAGATGTAAATGCTTTATATGATAGGCTATATTGACAAATATACATGCACATGTATATAAATACCAAAATGATGGTCTTTTATACATTTGTGGTGATTTAAATACAATGTATTATTCTTTATTTATTTTTTTATTTATGTAAGTATGTGTATTGTACATGGTCGAAAGTACACAATTACGAATTTACCTCTGTATCAGTCAAAGGTCTGTAACTAGTTACAAAACATTGTCATTTTTTTCAGATTGTTACAACTGCTGATCTAATAAATCAGTGTGGACAAATAAACACTTTACTGTCAGGTAATTTACCAGATCATTATACATTGTATGTTAAGATGGAATATTAATCTTGAGTATGTTATGTCTGCGAGCAATTCTGATCAAGTGTCAGAAGAATTTGTCAAGTTTGATTCTTTTGATAAGTTTGATTGTTCAAATATTCCTGAATCTTTTATGCTTAGTACAGATATTCTTGTTAAAGTTAATACAAATGTAGTACTATCGACGATATTGAACAAAGTTTTAAAACGGAAAATGATATTGACTCCGCTTACAATTCTTGGTGTACTATTTAAAGGATATTTTGTATAACGCGCTTCCATATAAAACCATTACTCCAGGTTCGAAAGGGAAATGTTTTCGTCCCGGTAAGCCGTGGTGGAATGACAGGCTAGGTACATTGTAGACTAATGTAAGCAAAGCTGAGCGTAAATGCATGGCTTTCTTGTCTTAATGTTAAAAAGAAATTAAAATCTGAATACATTTAAGTTCGTGAGCGATTTGATCGTAAAGTACAGCGTTCGAAGCGTTTACTCTGGTACTCACTTCAAGATGATTTGATGAAAGAGTGTAACGTTGATCACTCGAAATTCTGGAAACCATCGGGAAAGTATAGGCATTGGTAATACTAGTACCAGTCGCAAATGTAACCCTATTGAAAGTCAGTTACATGATGGCTCTTTTTCTCATAAGTGTTACAAGTGTACTTGAAAAATGGAAAGCTGATTTTAGTTCTTTATTAAATAAAACTCACGTAGCTTATCATTCTAGTAAGAATGATAACAATTTTGTAGAACCTAATTATGAATCATTTAATGATAATATATCAATATTGGAAGATAAGAAGGCTTTATATGATGCCAAGAGAGGTAAAGCTAGCGGTATTGATGGTATTCCTAGTGAAGTGTTAAAAACTGATACCTCAGTCTTGTTCTTACATTCATTGTTTAATGTTTGCTTCACAACTGGAGTGGTGGACAGTCTATCCTAAGTCGTCTCCTGCAGATCCCCAGGCAAGAATTAAAGCTGCAGGTATCTCAGGAAAAGTTTTGTGCAATCAAAAGTCTGTATTCATTTGTTGCTTCATGTGTGTCAGAGTCAATCATTTTAATTGATCTGTTTAATTTATGTATCAATGACTTAGCCATTTATTTGAAGTCTTTGAGTTGGCGGAAACATAGCTTTAGATGCTCTGTGGAGACTATTAGAATGGCTGAATTGCAAGAAGCACCCTAAGCCCTGTTTAAACAACTTATTACTGTTGAATTATATTGTAAAATGATCATACCAATTAGTCATGGATCTGCTGTTTGTAAATGCAGATGAAGATGAATGCCATGCCAGTTTATATGATGAATGTACGTTTTAACTTTATACAGCGAGCTACAGAAGTTTGTAATATATTATATAATTTGTCAGATGACGATAAAGTGGTCTTGTTATTTACTCACCCACATTTGATTCATTTAAGTGCCATAACCTGAATGCTGTCATAATTCAAATATTGTTAACAACAATAGCACAAACTAAAAATACATTTATTTATAGTTTGCACTATTTTTGTTGATAATATTATTATTCTTTTATAATTCTGTATTAGAATGGACACATAATAATGATTCTGTGATATATAATGTGATTGTATTTGTATATACAGTGCAACCTCTCCAAAGCAGCACCCTTTGGGAGCAGCAAAATTATATATGTTGTTGTTGAGAGGTTTTTGCTCTAGAGATGTTAAATTAATAGTTAAATAGTGCAGTGTGAAAATCATGCTGTTGTTGAAGTGAGGATGTTGCGCTAAAGAGGGCTGCTCTGGAGAGGTTGTATGAGACTGTACCAAAGAAGCAAATATAAAAAATATACAAAAACAGTCTTAAACTAAATGATAGGTAAACAAACCCACTTCATTTACCGAACTTATCTTTATTATTCTCACTCATGAACAAACCACGAAACTATAACAAAAGAAATCAGTTGTAATCAACTTCAGGCTTATTATACATAGAATAATGTATCAACTGTACGATATTGGTAAATGCTATTTAATAAATAACCAATGATTTATGAGAGAGACTAGGTCAATGTAGAGGTAAATGGGCCTATATAAGAAAACTCGGACATGTACAGTCGTATCGACTCTCGGCCCAGCAGTCCTTGACCCAATAATAAAGCCAATTTGAAATCACTTCTTTAATAATATTATATTACATATTACAACAGATATTATATTGAGTCGAATCTCTTTTTTTAAATCGTACATTAAAAAATAATAACCAAGATTGACGTATTGAATGTTTTATTTGGTCAGGCGAGAAGTTCATTCCCGTTTTCAAGCCACCCCGAGTGACTGCGTCGGACGGTTTTACCATCAAATTGACCACCATCAGACAATATCTTTACACGTGCGTACTTCGGAAAACCCAAAGCTAGCTAACTGCATTTCGATAATTTTGCATAAAGGTCTTTATTCTTCATAATCTTGGAAAAACATACCATGTTGACAAACAATATGGGTGCTCACAACGAGGACGGAAGTTCCACACTTGTGACATTTTTGCCGACGGCCTATAATCACGTGGTATATTATTTAGATAATGATTGATACCACAGGTTCCGGAGAAATATGGCGGCACTAAACTTTAAATGTTTCGAGTTTTTCATGTAGCAACCAACAATTTTCTGAATCCATCGGTACCAAAAATAGCATTGTTACTGTCGTAGTTTGTCCATAGACCCTGCAGAGAAATTTGAAAGTGGGCAGACTTTTTCATTATTTAATTATTCAAATATCGAGCACGCTGCCATCACCACGATGTAAAACAAATCGAATATAGATTCATCCACAAAAGAACCGAGAGTATTCTTGCTACACGCCTTGGGGACAAATCGCACCTGTGCTATTTAAAGTACGAAATATGGGCTTAGATAAATACAAGTAAGTGCAAAAGTTGCTCGGCATACCTAACCTAATTTTCGCTTATCAATTGAATTAACCTTAAGTTAACATGAGTATTTCATCTGCCGGTCATTTCTATGTAGATTGGAGATAACTGCAGTGAAATTCAGAACATTTAAAACATCGAGTTATCTGCCTCTGTTGGAAATGATTGGTCTGTCGCCATTTTCATTTACCCTACGTATACAGAACCCAACTAAAAGGTGCTGTCACACTATGTACAACGCATTGGCCCAACGTATGCCGATGTGTTAGAATACGCTGATGGTCGTCATACTCGCTAGAGATTCGTTTTATGTAAGTTAAAGCACGCTCATACACGTTGGTATACGTTGTCGAGCGTCGAGGGCCTAAAAACATTTTGTGCATGCACAAAATTTTCAACGACTACCGAACGTATAATTATACTTATCGGTTATGTATACGTTAGACGATCGTCGGTATTCATTCTTTATTCGAACGTTCGCCATACGCTTTCAAACATTCATTAGCGTTCGCACAACGTGTTTTAAACGTATGTGTAACGTTTGTTTACCTTATTAACTTATTCTCGAACCATATAAGATGGACTTAACGTTTCCCAACGCTATAGTAACGCACGAATAACGCATATTTAACGTTTGACAAACGTTCTTACAACGTACCAAGACATAAATAACGAAAATAATAAGAGCGTTGCTTATTAAACTGTATTTCATGTATGAGAAAAATTACGAATTCACGTTACGGAGGATGGGAGTTTAATACTGGTTCTGCATAGGTGAACTGTCCGCTTCATATGACTCTCACGTAAAACTCGATATATACAAATACTAATTCACAAGTGTACATGACTAATATGGCTGATACTGAGCGCGTACACTGCTGTTTTGCAACACCAGCAAAATCTCTTAAACCTTGTACAGTATGTTGCGCATCGAACTATGAGTAGAAGAATGATATGAATATTAAGTAAACATTAAAAAGTGATATCTTTTGAAACAAGATATTATTTTGTACAATGAAGTTGAGATTTGAGCTTAGATACTGTTAGGAACAACCATGGTCTTAACACGCCTGTGTGAAATATGGAGGTCACTGCGTGGTCAGTGCGTTTGACTTGTAACCAGGCGATCAATATTGAAATCCATTCCTTTCTATGGAAGTTTGACAAAAATATTGCTTTTTCTCCATATGAGAAGTTGCCACCTCGTAATTGAAGCAGTGATGTAGTGCTGAAGACAGAAGTATATCAGTATGGATTTTGAAGGCTGCCTAGTTATTGAATTTCTTGTTGTTGGAAAATGCTATTCAAGAATACCCGGATGTACTAATCTTAAAGAGTTGTTTTGATTGGATGAGCCAGAGCATTAACCAATCAGAGGAAACGTTAAATCCGTACATGTGTTGAATGTGTGTATTTTTCACCCCTTGGCACTTCAATCCGTAGAAAAATCACATCCCTGGTTAGTACTGGTTAGAATAGTCCTGAAAACTAGTTAAGTGAACCAGTAGCCTTTAACTCACTGAATCTGAAATACAGTCTGAACGGAGGAAATCTAGTGAAAAGCATAACCCTGTAGGTCCCTGTAAATCTGACTCATAATAATAACAAATCAAATATGAAAACAATTATATCCCGTGCAGAAAAATAACAAAAGACATTTTTTCCTTTAAAGGTATGTTTAATGAGTAAGAAAATGTACATAATATATTAGCAATAAATGGCAAGTCATATATACAATAGCAAATTATACAGAACCAGAGAAGGAGAAGAAGTTAATACCGACACAAAATCTTTTCAATTAATTGTAAAAAAGACATTTTTTCTTAACATCAATTTATTTACCAAAAAAAAATCAGCAATTACCTCACTTTCCAAGGGTAAAACAATTATCACTTAAATTTTTTTTTAAATTGTGCCTGAATTTCTTCATTAACAGCACTTAAAACTTTGATTAATTATTGATGACTGAATGGACGTCATTATAAGCAACACTTAATTTATTATAAATTACCAGTAAACTATTTTTTTTCATTTCCGACAAAAAAGATGCCTTTTTGAAATTTAATCCAACATTAATAATAGTAATACTAAATGCAGTAATGTTCCAAGCTACAAAATTAAAACATTATTACAGGGTCACATGATCTTCACATGACTTTTACAGGAAGTGACAACTGTAGTAAATAAATGATAGTAAGAAGAACTCAGTTATGAATAAAATGTTCCAAGATGAAGAATTCTAGAACATTTTGATAATTGAATTTCTATGAAGTTTATCTTTACACACACAAGCATTCAGTCTTTATCACACAATTCCACTAATATCTCAAACAATGAACGAAACTGAATAAAATAAGCTAAATATCATAGGAAGAATACATTGGTAACCATGGCAACCATATCCATAGTTACTGAACAATGAAAAAAGAAAAGTTTTGAGATACAATCTATTTCTATGGTTACATAAAATCATACCAACAAACAGAACCAATCATTCAAGGAGATAAAAGCAAAATTTACAGCCTAACTAAGGCTATCCATAAGAAAATATTTGTTTGGGGTAACTCTACCCATAGAATTTTAGGTAGGTAGGAAATATTTTTTTACAATTCTTTTTTTTACATCAAACCCAAAATACCTGTCAAATATTGATTTTTTTAAATATTGAAAAAAAAATACCCAAGAGACTTAATAAGTTGGGTAGAGCTGTTTTTGGTAAGTAGGTAGCGTAACCCTAAACAAACTACTTTTTAAGGACGGCCTAGTACAGTGTCAAACTATACAAGCATTTTTTTTGACATTTTACACAAATATTTATGTACAGAAATCCAATCACTGCTCAGATCATGGGGGGGCTGATTCTGCCAACTATAATGCAATTTCAGATTTACTTGTCGGAAATTTTAATAAAAAATAAACATAACATTACAGCATCAAAAGATTGATGAAACTGCAGAAAATGCACGAAATAATAAAAAATAAAAATAATTCAATAAATTAAACTTATTTAAATCATTGCTAATGTCTTAAATAATTTCAACTAATTGCTTTTAGTTTTAGTTAATCGATATCAATGCTTTTGGCCTGATTGCTTCATCTGTTAATGAATAGACCAAATTATGTAAGTATCTGGACCCTTCATGCATGACTGAACACAGCTTTTTTTTTAATGAAAAATTTTCTTCAATAAAGCTTTGAAATTTTATTCATTTTTTTTGTCTTTGTTTAAAATTGCATTTTTACACAAGAATACAATCAGACATAAGCCACTTATAAGAATACTGCATATATAATATCAACACCACGTCTACTAACTGACCAAGTATAGGAATACACTGTCTAAGTAAATTAAGAAAAAATTAGGAGAAAAATCTGTATAACAGATCCTTTTTTATGGATTAGACTCACGTCATCCGCAAGTCTAATTAATTTCAGTAAAGATTACTTTTAGGTTGTGCCTATTAGTTTAAGAATAAGTTAGACTTTATAACAAGTTATGATAGATGCTGATAATAGATAAAACTTTATCAAAACCTTTTTTAGTCTGTTAGGATTTCAGTACAGAAAAGCCAGTAAAAAAAATGTGTTTCCAGTTACATGAACAATAATATATGTTAGGTAGGTCACAAAACTTGTTTTCTAATCATATCTTCTACTTTCCAGGCACAATTCATCCCTAAATATTTTCGAATCTCTGAGAGAAACTTACGGGTCAGCCCCCATAAAATAGGATGGATTAGGTAACAAGAAACACCACATTTTTTCCTGGTCTTATCTCAAAGACTTATTTTATCAAAGCAGAAAATATGAAGTAAATAATGGACCTTGTAAAGTGCCTATAACATTGTGTAAATTCATAGATGTTTAAAAACCTTTCCTCAACAATACATTGTATAAACTGATAAAATGAAGTAAGTTTTTGTCTGGAATATATATTACAATTATACGTTCTCAATTTATTTGAATTCCTTTACATGTAATTGCAACAAAAAACTTAATATTTCTGTATTAATGGTGAGCACTACATGCGCGGTAGACATTTAAGGTCGATATACTTTGTTTCAAGATTAATCAAATACAGCATAATCTGAGGCCTGTTAAGTAAATAGGCAGTAAGTTAAAAAACGTTCAATGTATTTCAAGCATTCAAATATTGCGACAAAAAATAATCAAAGGCATTACCTATCAGGTTTGTTGTTTATGACTATGATCAGTCACTACAAACAAACTGTAGGAGCAAAATTATAAGATTTGCAGATCAAAATAATTGTCCAATTAAAATCATAACTGAACTAACATGTTGTGAGTTCATACCTTAGTTACCATGGGAACGAAAGAGCCGAAATATTTTTGTAATTTTCATGAAACTAAGGAATGAACATTAATGGTATAAATAATATAATATTGTCTGTTACACACAATGATAGCATGCAGTACATCAAACTATACACAGTCAACAAAAAATAATAATCTAAACATAAATGTACGGTATATCCATGCATTTGATGTCAAATACTCCTTTAAAACTGACCCTTTACCCTAATAAACACTCCTCTAACTGTACCAGACAAGTAAAAAGATAATTTTCAGATCATCAAATTTGAACCAAGGCGGTTATTGTAACTTTAAAATAACATCACATTTCTAAACATTAAAGTCTCACTTCCCTCCAGTGGTCTAAAGGAGCAATTTTGCAAATTAACATTCATGTAAAACTGAAAAATGACATAACAAAATGTGCTAATAACAGTACCAATAATCATGGTGTCACAAAATTAAATATCCTTCACATGTTCTGTCAATATACTAAATCCATGAATACCTCATTAAATTTGAACAAGAGTTTGTTAAACAATGAATAATAATACCAAGAAAATAGAAAAAGTAGATGGCTATGATACATGCAGTAAAGCAGACATCAACCTTGGAATTATTAGTAACAAAGCTCCAGCAAAAATTTAGAACTATTCAGAAATTCAGACATGATGTTAAGCTATCCAACACAGGTCACCAGTAGGAAGACTGCTTTGAAATTCATCCCAAAGCTGGAGCACTCCCATAAAAAGAAAACTTCTAGGTCAAAGGTCATAAGCTCACATATATTCCTTAAATAAAGTTGTATATGATAATCATACATTATTCTTACAGCGTGAATACTAACTGACAAGACCAGGTAAATTCCTATTCAGACTGGTGAACTTGCTCAAAATTGAGTATTCTGGCTAGCGGCGGTATGTTAGTTTTCAATACCCACTTATCATATACTTCAGGCTAGCATTTTAAAAAGATATAGTTGTAATTGTTCAGAATTTGAATTTATTATAGACAGAGATCACTTTCTAATCTAAACACTTTAAGAATGAAATTTAGATACTTTTGTAAGGAGATGGTTCTCACTTTTTACAAGCATCAGGGTTAAATCAATCGAAACATACACATGTTGTTATAGTATTGGATACACAGAAGCACATATTTATGATTGTGTCTTTTTTTTCAAACAGAGGAGATGTAGACATGATTCTTAAGTAATCACTCAAGGTTGAATTCTAAATAAAGATAATAAAATACTAGTTTAAATACAAGTTTACAAAGAAACAGTTTAAACCAATCTTTAAAAACAAAACATCACAGTGTTCAAATTGAACAATTTATTCAAAAGGCCATTGTTTAAGATGTTTAAAGATTAAACCATAATCAGATTTTGGCATAACCAAATCAAAACCAAGTAAGGTAAATCCAGGCATCAAGTTTCAATTCTTCATGAAACTTGTATACTGTAAGCACAGACTCTATAGACAGCAGATTAGCATTTTGGACAAAGTATAGCAATAATGATAGCCTACATTAATAATGCAGTAATAGGTCAGAGGTCATAAATGAAAATATGAAAACCAGTCAAGATTTTACATCCTCTGATTGGTCAGTTCTTAGCAAAGTGTTTAAACTGACCAATGAAAAGACGATATGATTTTTTGACTGGTTTCCATTTTCAGTTTATGAACCATGGGGCCATATATACATTTCCAATACAGATTCGACAATGATACATATACAAATTAAGATTGCTTATAGAATGATGGAAAATGCCTTCTGACCATTTTAAACAAATCTGTTCCCTAAAATACATAACCAAATAAAGCCAGCTGCTTGAACTATGAATATTTTTCAAACCAATGTCCAAAAATGACGTACCCCGGTACTTAATAAATTAATACATTCATTTAGATAATCTGTACATTATTTAGGATCGTACTAACAGCTAGTTTATTACGAGCAGTTTTTCAATAGGAAACAGATTAATGTATAGGCTGGTCTAACAATGACTATAGTTGAAACATACTGTTTACAAGTAAATACAAGTAACATTCAATAATAACATATAATCACACAAAAAGAAATTATGACTTAAAACATAGATTTAATGATTTAACATATATTTTATATTAAGACACTAAAAACAAAGTTTACAAATTTTCTTCTTTTGATGCGATGTCTTTATTAGTCCCCATACTCAATGACCAAAACTAATTACTGGCATTGTAACCAAGATGATAGCACTTGGTAAGACAATGCGAGTTGATCCATTTATGACCAAATAATTATTAAAACAACAAAAAGCATTGTGTTAGGCTTGATAATAAATTTGTAAGTACACAATGTGGAGAAACGTTCATATAAAAATCAAGCAAATATGACCTACATTGAGTCACTGAAGCGTTACGTAGAGAGACAGTACGCTTTTTTTAAGTCAATTTCTATGAGATGAAAAAAAATTGTTCGTTTAAAAGGCAATTAAGAGTACTTATGACAGTTAACACTTGTAAAAAAATGATAAGCATATCTTTTTTGTATTATTACTAAACACACAAGTGCGTGTATTAAAGGAGAACACATTTTCGTTTCTTCTGTGGTTCTGGCGGCTCTAACGCAGCCAATATAGCCTCGTCAAAAACATTCTTCAGTCCTTTCTGTAAATAAAATAACAGAAACATGCAAAGCGTTTTGAGATACACAAGAAATAAAGAAAGAACAGAAATTGTAAATATGCATAAATATACACCAAGTATTTCCTTAAAATACCATCCCAGGACATAACATTTTACTGCATTTTGTTCATATTTGATAAACACAGCCATTATTACAAAAACATTTGTTACCAGTTAAGCAACTTAAATGATCAATAGCGGTAGGAAAGTAGAAATTTTTGTACTTAAACAGAAAGTCTGAACTAACAACAAATGTTTTTGTCAAAATTGGCTAAAAGATTTTGGGAGCGGGGATTTTTTACAGAGTCAATTGCATAACTGCAAACCAATAAAAATTGTTTAGGAAGCCTGAAGGTTGAATTCAAATGATTTTCAAATGTACTGGATATCACTAACAATAGTTATAAATGGTACTTTTATAAATGTATTACATTTCTCAGGGTGAGTCTTACTCAAATAAAGGGTAAAAATTAAGGAATACTCGGTGTATGTGTGGATGTATGATAATAATGTAAGATTCCAGTGCATTCTTGTTGACAGTTACACCACATACTTCAATGGAAGTCATTCCTGGAACAAACTTAAATATATATAAGAGCCAACAGAATCTCATCTATGCTCAGCATCTTTAGAAAGTTTATTTGAATTCCTTATTGACAGAAAAGCATTTTACAAGCATAGAATATCACTGATTTATATCAAAGCTATAGCCTTATATCAGATAAACGATCAGACGAAGGGTCAAAATTATCTATCTAATCAGTTATCATTGAAATTGTTTTTCTTGCTTTTATTTAAAGAAATTCAATGCACACGATTTTGCGCTTTATTTTTTCATTAGTTTTAACAAACATATCTTGAACAGAAAAATAAACTTTTGCATTTATTTTTATCTTCTAAATCAGTTGTCATTACTTTTTTTATCTCTTAATACTTCCTCTTTGAGTTAACAAGCTGGTAAAGTTATTTTTTGTCGAAAAGTGTGCTATATAAGTATGGTATAATAATAATAAAGTTCAAAACATTGTGATGATGCTAAACATAGACAAGGCACCAATTTCACTAAATGTCTCTATCAAGATAAGTCTGAACAAGAAGTTTTGAGAAATTTGGGCCTGGCTTGAAATTACTTATTAACTAAGGAATACATTAACTCAAAGTCAAACAGAAGTGGAAATAAATCACCTGAAAATGAGAATACCTAGGCTTGATGCATGACAAGATTAAATATTTCAATTAAAACAGCTAATACGAGACTTGAAATCATATTTACTCCATGCAAGCAATTGTGCACAGATATTATAAGCCACAGAACTTCCTTTAATCACTTTCACTAATGGCTTATTATAAGCCTAAATCTCCAAAATTAAAACAAAGGCAATGAGTATCAATGATTTGTGTTTATAAACCAAAGATTGAGTAACTATATTTAGATATCTAAAGGAAAATTAAATTCTGAAAAGCTTTTTCAGTTGACTTGTATTTCCGTAGATAAAAGTCGAATTTTTACCAAATAAAGATGTTTCCATCAGATAAATTTCTATGAAAAATTTCAGGAAATTAACTTTTACATGCAAACAGAACATAAAATCTTAATTAAAATTCTGTGGCTTTAAGTTAACCAAAGAGATAAGACATTATTTGCTGCATGATTATTTGACGGCTAGAACGTAACATTGATTATTATGAAGACAAAAGCAGTAGCAACGAAGAAATGTCGAAGACTGAGTTCTCAACGAGATGCATAAAGTTAAAAACAAGATTCATTTTGAGTACAGAAAGAGTAACTTTTCAACCAATGAAATCTTGCATACAGACTTGATGAATATGAAATTTATTAATTCTGACGATACAAAATTATACACGCATAGCATTATTTACCAAATTATCTTTCTTTATCTTAACAATAGACATGTAAAAAAACGAAGAGCTTTCATGAATTGCTAAGATAATGCAGTCAAAATGACGCAAGTCAAAATACAAAGTGCTTTACAAAGAAATGTTTCGTAAGATCAGTTCTATATAGTTTAGCTTTCTACACATACAGCTTCACAGTCGTAACCATGGCTACATACGAACACACATAACTTTGTTCCCTAGATTACTATGTATATCAATACAAGCTCGGGAGAATTATAACAGCAAACATTTTCCAGGTTTTTTGGTTTCTGGAGGTTCCAGTGCAGCAAGAATGGCCTCATCAAAGACGTTCTTAAGTCCTTTCTGCCAATGAAATTACAACACGTAACAATTTAAACACAGAATGAATCAAAGCACTAGGAATCTAGCAAATAGTAAACTGATTTTAATACCTTAACTATACTAGACATTCAACTATATTGCCACATGCAGCAGTCTTCAAGAAAAACATTTTTAAGCACTGGACATTTGGTCCAGTGAAAATGCAAACTTTACTGGACAGAATGAACTATTACTAGTATTAGTGGACTGAAAAGAGTTCATACAAAATTTCATATAATTTAGAGTGCTTAAATTATTTCATTTTTTGTTCTGAAACATGGTACAACTATCACTGAAACATTTACTGGACCGTCTGACCACAAACCTTTTCAAATTTACTGGACCGATGGCCATTTTGGTGGACTCTGTCTTGGTGGACTCGGTCTGGGGCTAAATTCGAAGACTGCATGCATTCAACATCACTAGCCCCTTGCTGCTGTGAGTTAGTAATCGAACTGGGACTAAACAAATTTCCCATATGAGGAAAGTGTCAGACTAGCTAACTTACAGACTCAGGTGTATACCCGAGGTTTTCCTCCACTGTCAAAACTGGAAAAGTCATAAAATGACCCAGGCTGTTGCTTTAAGTTTGCTCACTTTGGTTGGACAGTAAAGTAGAGAATTTTTCATTAAAATACAGCAATTTTATTATAATAAAATCTCACAAACCTGTGTAAGAGCAGAACATTCCACATACTTGACAGCACGTAATTCTCGGGCCAGTCTTTCACCCTGTTCTGATGTAACAGGTTTTTGGCGATTCTTCGCTAATTTCTCAATGGTCGACGCATCGTCTCTCAAATCTATTTGAGTTCCAACTAACAAGAAAGGCGTTTTCTGACAATGATGGGTGATTTCTGGGACCCACTGTAATCAAAATGATTGGCATAAGTTTAAAAAGAAGAAATTTCTCGATTTGGATTATTTTAAAAATTCAACTGAGGGTCCTGTACATTGTAGGAAATATTTGAAACAGTAATATTTAAGGAAAGATGCAATGGCAAACATAGTGCTACATGAGTTTGGACTTCAACATTCTGTAAGTAAATTTACAAAATTGAAGTGGCCGGTGGTCCAATGCGCTGGATTTATAACCCTGTGATTCAGAATAGACTCCCGAACACGGCAGGTCAGGGCCTTCCATGAAAATTTGCCAATATTGATTTTCCTCCATATGTGGAGGCGTTACCGGCTTCTTGTAGAGGGGTAAGGTAGTACTGGCTAGAATATAGTCTAGGAAAACTGGTTAAGTGAACCAACTGTCGTATATTGTTGAACACATAAATACAAATTGAAACAGTGACAAACCTTTTCTTTAACATTTTCAAATGAAGAAGGAGATACTACAGAAAAACAGACAAGGAATACATCAGTTTGTGGATAACTTAATGGTCGTAGTCTGTCATAATCTTCTTGTCCAGCCGTATCAAACAGGCCCAATGTGTACGGCTCACCCCCTATCATTACAGTCACTGCATAATTATCAAACACCTGTAAGAAAAAAAAGAGATTTTTTAATGAGAAATATTCAAAGATTACTAACATGGAATATGTTTATAATAATATCCAGGGTTTCCATTTGACCCGGGACTACGGGTTTTGACCCGCGAAAATATCAAAACATTCATTTTTGACCCGCAACTTAAATTCCTGAAGAGTCAAATTGACTCGCGTAAATTCTCGATGATGCGTCGTATAAATTTACCCTGTTTACACTAATACTGCTTCAGAAGCGTATTGGGCGGAGCGTACTCGACTAGTTTCTCGGTATCAACCAATCAGCGTATAGCATGACTTTACCTGGGTACTCGTTAACGCCTAGAAAAATCGATAAGTGTGTATGGTCTAAGAATAACGATGTGTTATTTACACCCTGCGGCGGTGGACAATTTTAAACAATAGAAGGTAAGTGATGACCCTCTAAATACTACAACAACATGTAGTGTTGCATAATAGGGTGATACTTTACGTCGGTTTGTTTGTCACCTTTGACAACATTGCCTTTAAATCGTATCGTATCATGAATTTATATTTTTGTTGTGTTCAGTTTTAATGAATTTAACTAAAGTGGTTCTTTACTCAAAGAAAAAGTATTGCCAGGCCTCGTTATTTATCAAATATACTAATTATGTGAAGAAATTATTTATTTAGGAATATACCGGTGAATTATTGATAGTTGCACAATTTCGGATACTACCAATTTTCGGACGCACAATTTCGTATATGATTATATCACATATTTGCTGATTGTTGATTGATTGATTGTTTTTTCATTGAAGAATCAGGCTGTAGAGCTATTAATTTGAACTGAAAGTTAATGTCTTATTTCTGTTTTCATTTATATTTCAGGAAGTGTCTGCATACATACAAGTGTGTCAGATGATAAGTGTATCATGAATATCATTTTAATAGTTTGGGGAAGGACATTAGAGAATTACATCATGAATAGTACTCATAATTGACTTGAAAATGTATTAATCAGTTTGTGTTCATCTATGCTGGTTGTCATAACCAACAAAAATGTTTTACCTTGATAGAAAGTGGTTTTATTTCATATATTTATGCATAAATCAGCATTGTATTTTGATTAAATATGTTTTGTAACATAAGTCAAACCCTGAAATAAATATTAAACATTAATACATTTTGTTATGTTATCAATTCATACTGGAATATTTCTAACTACCGATATTACTAAAGCTTGACTCTTGAAAATTTAACTTGACTCTTGAAAATTTGATTATGACCCTTGAAATTTTTTACTGAAGGGTCATTGACTCTTGGATCTGAAAGTCTAATGGAAACACTGAATATCAAACACTGAAATGGCTTAACAAATGTATCTATTGATTTGTCAACTAAGTGACTGTGATACTAGGCATTTCTCTGATGTCTGAAAAAAGCTTGGGGATAAAAATCGTCATTTTCATCAAATATGTGCAAGTAACGGAATTTTATTTTTTTACAATTTTGAACAGTCCCTTACAAAAGATTAGTAGTTGCACAATACTAGGCATCAAATATTGAGGGCCAAAAGTGATCATCCTTGGTCAATAATAATTTGTAGAGTCAACAAAATTTCCTAATAATAGTATAGAAAATTTGACCCATGGGTACAAATTCTCAAGGCTCAGAAGCTTTAGGTGTCTATAAATGATAATTTCAAGAGTCAAAATGCCAATTGATTTGCAAAAACCTTATGAATGTCCTGAAAATGTCTCAAGTCCATTGGCTTTTACCAGTTAGGAACCATTCAAATTTTCAAATCATTAATGTTTTAGCCTATTTTACTACTTTAGTAAACAAAAATTATTCAGACAGTCCATTCTTACAAGCTTGAGGACTATCTATAGTTACACATACCACTTATTTAATTTATCAATCATTAAATATACAACAAATGAAAATGCGCCATTTTGTAATATACACTGTTTATGATGTACATAATGTACGTCACATGAAATTAATCAATTTAAGTGTAAACAACATTAGTCAATATAGAAATGATCATAGACAGTTTTAAAACAATACATCCACAGACCACTTAATGAAAAAGTGATTTCTTCCAAGACACTTGAAATCACAGGAAATACTTAGCAAAAAAGAAACTGAGGAAGTTATCAAGTTTCAAGAATAAATTTTGTGGCGTAGTGCAGTCTTCACAAAAAACTTTTTTAAGCACCGGACATTCGGTCCAGTGAAAATGCAAACTTTACTGGACAGAATGAATGTTTAAAAGACCAAAAAGAGCACAAACAAAATTTATTATGACTTGGCTAAAAAACAATTTTTCGAGTGAAGAAAATATTTCATTTTTTGTTCTGAAACATGGTAAAATTATCAATATAAGTTCAATACTAAAATTTTCCACAATAGGAAAATGAACAGGTCAAAGTATAAAAAAAAATAAAAAAAACATTTTACAGCCTCAATGTCATTATGTATCAGAATATAATTTTCTGGTCAATATAAACATTGATAGAAATGCTCTGTCTGCCGCCACTTGCCTAATGTCTTCAACATGTGTGAACATTGTCATGAATTATAATTATAAGGTCTTCCTTCACAGTTAACTTACAGTTGGTAAAATTGCAAAATGTTGGTGCAATGTGAAAGATTTACATTGCACCAACATTTTGCAATTTTTTTTGCAGTAAAGTTTAACCTTAAAATAAGAGGAGGAAAACTTAATGCAGGTTTGAATCCAGGACCTCCTGCTTGCAGGTCAGATGCTCTATCAACAGAGCTTATCAGCAGATTTTGCGAAAGATAAAAAATCTGCCAGACATTCAGTCTGACGAGCTTGAAAATTCTGTCCGACTGAAAAGTATAAATGTGTTTACCGTACAAGTCGACGGACATTCGGACCGATGAGATAAAATTCTGTATCGGACATACACACAATCTATCGGACAAGTCCGACACCTTACGCGAAGTCTGTGATCAGGCTGGGTACCGTAATATCAGTTCACGGTTAATTCATTTACAAAAATCATAGTCTACATGTACACAAAACCTGAAAAAACACACACAATTTTACAATTCCAGATGAACACTTTCAAAAGCTTAAGTTGCACACTGCATTATTCAAATAAAAACATACTTACTGTAGGTACATATTCTGAAGGAAATTTGTTGGTAGTATAAGATATAAGTAGACATGTTTTACCAACGGCACCATCGCCTACCACAACACACTTGATTGTCTGCATTTTGAAATCAGCTTTTCACTATTTCTGAAAGTAGAAAGATATATTATAATAGACATATATTAACAGAAAAATATAATATTAAAAAGTAATAATTATTTAGCCCATTTAACTTTAAAGCAGCCTGACTTAATAATGTAATGTCACTAATGATAATCAATTATATTGAATAATCATTGCTGACACTAGTGACAGCGCGAGGATGGCGACTATTGATGTAAGTGGTGATAAATTGATGTTGTTACAAGTAGGTAGATCACCGCCATTATTTGAACAACTGTCTTCTTTCCACTACTTTCGGGCATTGTGTGTATTTAAACAAGGGTGGTCACTGTTATTTTAGAAAATTTGCTTTCGATTATTTTCCGATTGTGAATCGAAACACCCTTTCCGATTCAATAATTGATTATCTTTCAAGTCTGATTTTACAACAGTGAACACTAGCTTGACTGTCATCATCAACAGCATTTCAAGTTCAACTAACAAACATACCTAGGTTAGCAGCCAATTCTCATTTATTCATACAGTCCATAGACAAGATATTGACTACTTTCCTTCAAGATCAAATTCAATATTTCAGAGTTGGAAACAAAATAATCAAAGGTGATAACTATGTCTATCATTTTGTCTAAAAATGAAATAGCTTTCAAGCATCCACAGCTTCTCAGTCCACAAAGGAGGGCATAGTAGTGTGAAAATTCTTAACTGCATACACATACAGACATTTTCTGTCAATGTACAGTACACACATTTCCTCACGTTTTACCTTTCTACACGCTTTCATGCGCAAAAGCTTTATTTAGATTAAATAAAAACTAATTTATATGAAATATAATTTCAAAAATACAACAACCCTTGCTTCTTTACCATATTGATTATTGGATTAGCTGGGGTTGCTAATGTTATTCATTAATTTCATACACCTATTTAAAGTTGTCATTCACACTCAAATGTTTTTAAACAAATACTTCATGCAGTGAATTGCTCAATATGATTGAGTAAAAAAGATCTTTCTCACAGGTAATTCATAATTTTATTAGAAACTGAGAACAATCACTTATAAGCCATAAAATACAGATCTTCTAAAATTTAAATTGATGAATTTAACTGTTCAATACTAAATAGCAAAATATAAAATTTGTGAATGTGAATGGGTACATCTTGACTTCAGAGTGTGTACATCTTCACCAAATTATAGAGGGTACATCATGCCCAGTTCCCCATGGATTTATTCCTATTTAAATTTTAATTCAGGTACTGGAACTTGAGAAATAATCAAATAAGTATAATAATATCAATTTATATGATTATGAAGTTGAACTATGTAGTATGACTATGATATATATGATCACATGAATGACCATGGTTTCTGAATTTAAAGATCACATCACAGCTAAAAATTCCTTCAAGTATCCTATATACGATTTGAACTTTACCACAAGATAATAACTCATTCATTCAGTATTGTCTTGTTGACATACATTTAGCACATTTATTTTAAGTTCTTTTTTGTATCAACTGACTCAAATTGAAAACACATGTCAAGTGCAACAACTGTCTTATAATACACTAAAGTCGACATGAGACATCATCAGATGATAACCTAGGTCATCTATCTATTGAAGTTACCAAACATGAAAGAATGCGAACAAACACAGCAGAGTACTGTGCCGGACCAATAAAAAATGACTAAATAAACCGAGTTCTAGATGACCTAAGCCACACGTATTTTCCCAAGTGGAGAGTCATATTTAAGCCGATCGAAAATAGCAATGAGACCATGGACACATGATTGAAATAGGACACGACATGGCACACAATACTGATTTCATCATACGGCATTAATCATGGGAATTGTTAAAATGGTAAACCGGAAGAGAATGTCCGATCATCACCGCCATTACGAATCGTCAGGCTCCTTCACTGAATGTCATTCACACAAAAATTCCGCTCTGATATTAATCCAAATCATAATTGTTCACGTCAATAATAGTGTAATGTTTCCTTTAGAGTTAAGTCAATAGAATAATTCGCTAAATGAACAAACCTTACCAAAAATTTCTTACAGGGTGTGTAGCTATGTCAAAATTATCCGAATATTACACCGGAAATATAACTCCACGCATGCGCGTAAAGATCACTATATTTTCTAAATTTAGATATCTATTTTTAGTACCTTCTCCTGAGAGACTTCGAGCACAAAAATAGTTTTAAATATTATATGCTTTCTTTTATATATACGAATTGGTTGTTATTCTATTTATAGAGGACAAATAAGGATCAGCCAATGAATTTTAAATTAGAAAATATTTATTTATGTAGAGTTTAAAACTTATTAAAAAAAAATGAAGTAAGGGAGAAAAATCGTGCACTTATTCATCACTGGTCCCCGTTGTCAGTATCTACACTGGTTCCCGTTCAATGTTGCATCGCATACACAAGTCAGACAGCGGGGCAATTAAAATTGTCATTTTCACTTTTTATATAGACTATAAATTGTCATAATTACAACATAATTGACATTATTTTTCATATAATGTGAATAACCAGGTAGTTTTATTGAACCAAGGACTTATATACACCAAGGACTAATTAAGTCCTTGATGTATATAAGTCCTTGATGTATATAAGTCCTTGATTGAACTACCTGGAATAACATATATACCTTGATATATTATTTCTTTAATCAAAGGCGTAAAAACATGTTTAATTGTTCCTGATAATATTGTACATGCTCATTGAATGGTCTTTTATTGCCCACGAAAGCGTGTAGAAATGTAAAAAAGTCAGAAACTGGGTGCACTCTGGTAGTTCAATAAAACTACTGTACCTCGGGTCATATAATAAGTCTACGGTTGCGGGGGGGGAATGGGTAGGCCATATATATGTGTTACCAGAAACAAAGACTTATATACACATACATGTGTATGTCCTTGATATGTATAACTTATCATGTTTTGTGTCATCCCCGGTATGGTGAACATTCATGGTTCCCTTTTTATGTTTGCCATTTACAATAGGTTTACTTATACCATATATTGACTGTACATATTTTTTATAATTGTAACATACATACAGTCCCTGATTATTCCGAAGAATCACTGTACATCGACCAGGAACACTAGATGTAATATAAAGTCACTGAGACCATGTATACTATACCAGGGACACTGTATTACATCAGGGATGCTATATTACAAATATAGCATCCCTGATTACATATATACCATATAGTGTCCATGACTATACCTATTTTTTTTATAAAATATATAGGTCTTTTATTGATATAGCGAAATAAAAAATCACATCATTATTATTAACAAAATCCAATTTGGAAAAAAATCTGTGTGTTTTAGCAGGACGGGGTTATCCAAAATTACGTGGACTTTCTGTATTGTGTAAGAGCTATTTACTCGTATGTACTACAATTATATATATAGTATGGGTCTTTGGCAGAATAATTACATGTGCAGTGTATCATCACAGGTCCATTAATTGTAACATGTATATACTGCCAAAGAGCCCAGTTATAAAGATGTATGTAGAAATACTATATATTCAGTCAGACCCACAAGCCTGAAAATCAGATCACTAGTGATCTTGCCTGTACCGTTATGTCCAGAATTACCGTGAAGACATTAAGTGGTCAGTGTGGCTGGTTCATAGCATGGGGCCAATTAATTCCCACTTTCCATCAGATAAACCCAAACACCATCTGCAGATGTTTATTCTTACTCATACTGTACTGATAACTGCTAAGCATATGAAGCATATGAAGTTTTAGTCATATTGTACAACGCAACAAAAGCAGAGTTGAAGTTTTGTGTTATATTATATATTTTAAAAAGCGGACCAGTCTAATATGGAAAGGTAAGAAATTTTTCTTTATAAAACATTTCATGTGTAGACTTTTAGAACAAATGTTGAGTATTTTAAATGCAGATTATGTTCTGTATCAATGAGCCAAGCTGTGAGAAAACAAAACAATATGAAGACCATTTAATATTATAAAGATTTAAAACAAACTCTAAAGGACCTTTCCGATTATGATATTTTTTACCAATTGAAAATCACTGTTGCTACGCTGCTGATAAGTATCTATAAAACATTATTTTAGTATCACAGTCGGAGATATTTGCACTAATTGCGTTAATTATTAATCTGATCAAATTTGTATGAATATAAAAGTTATGTATAAATTAATTACCTTTCTAATGGTGTAAATATTGTAATTGTAGGGCAAATAGTAAGTAAACTGTTGGAGGAATAAAAGTTAAATAAAAATTTTTTTTATTGTACTGATTTGACACATGTTCAGTTCATCACTTAATTAAAGCACTTATTAATCATCTTATAAATTTTGTTTCAAGTGAAATGTTTTGCAGATTGAATGATCTTTCTTCTGATATAAAAAGTATTGTCGTTAGGCAAATACTAAGCTTGTTATATAGGGTACTAATTAACATTATTTGTTTTATTTTGTTTTTCATGTAAACTTCATGTTTTATTTGGCAATTCCTTTTTACAAATCCATTATTTTATCATAATAAACAGTTGATTTATCATTATTTAATCTTATCTGAATGTATATATTAATTAGTCTTGAAAAGTGTCACACATGTCAGCTGTAATAAACAATGCATGACCATAAAACTTTTGGTGACATATGATATCTTAAGGACCCATACTATTCTGGGACTTAATCCCATTGATTTTAACTAAAATATCTACTGTGGTGAACAAAACATATTTTCACACAAAATTTTGTTGTTTTTTAGCCAAAATTATTGATACATAATATATATTTGACTTACTAGACCATCAGTAAGTTAGCCAGATACAATGATGATGTTATGATTACACAGTAATTAAAGTATTTTTTTGAAAATATAAACCATATTTTTTGGGAACATTTGTTTTATTATGGAACACTGAAGTATACAATTATTTACATAAAAACTCATACTTATATGGGAAAAAAACCCACTTTATTAGGGATAAAAAATCAGAGGCGTTATTTGGCGTGACTACGGAGATGGAATAGAGACTTGATTTGGAGGGATTATGAGGTAAAGGGTTTAGTGAGAATGTATAAATGGTTTGCAAATGTGAAATAGACCATGCAACGCTGATTGCTGCCACTGCAATAGGTTCAATATTGTTGACTTGTTAGTATTTCCAATTAAACATTAGAATATAATAATATTGTATGCAATCATTCAATTTAAACTTGTGATAGTTTGTATAGCCAGCCAAAATTGAGAAATATAAACAAAATTAAGGCATTTTTTCCACAGTGATGTTTTTTCTCACTTCACTAAAATTTATCATTATTATAAGATAAATATAATTATTATTATCATTAGTTCTGTTTTGTAACCTAACCCTTTACAACCTGTTTCAAGCATTCATAAACGTCATCAGGTTGGAAAGGTCCATTTAAGTTTATGTTTCTGTTAAATTTCACAAAAAGTACCATAAAATCAATTCTGTTGATGTATTTAACAAATACTTACGATAATAACACTTTCAATACTTACAACACTTGCTTTAAGCTTTAGGCAATTTTTTAACTAAAATTTTTTTTTCAGGTTTATCTTCTACGGCCTATCATGAAGTTTTCTCAAACCTTCACGATCCACAAAGACCAGGATACTTTTGAGAATTTAATATTCATTGAAGATGTATACAATGTCCTAAGCAAAGGTGCAGATAGTGTTCATAAAAGTAATTTAAGACGCGCTTTAAAAACATATCAGGGTGGTTCAAGGACATTTCAGGGTAAAGAATGTGCAACAGTATTGTCAGTATTTAAATATCTATGCCAAAATAATTCAAACAATTCCTGCAAGAAGATACTTAAAAGTATTGAGAAAGAGCTTGTGTTAGAACAGCAGGACGACGTGCAGACATCATTAGACCTTTATAAATTAATAGCGAAAACACATATTCTAGGAACATCATCACTTCTGAACTTCTTAGAGATCAACGAAAATGATATTCTAACTTTAGTAGTTGAATATAAACAGAATTTCAGTCAGTTGGAATGGAAGCAGATTTGCTGGTTTGAGAATGACTTTTCAAAATTCATACAATCCAGAGAATTACCATATGAAGAGCTTGTGAGTCTGAAGTTTTCTAGATTTCAGTCCCTTCTGTCACTGAAAGAGTTGACTAAGGAATGGAGTAGATCATCACAAGCACAAATAAGAAGAAATACACACCGATGCAAGTCTACAGAAATAGACTCTGAAATCAGAATTACAGCTGGCCTGGTCCACCTCGCATCGGTAGTAGACGATGATATCAAATCCATTTTGGATATTTATTGCCCTGACAGTATAGAAAATGTAGTAAGCTTTGACATTACAAATTCTAAAGAAATAAACTGCATCTGGGCTGTGTTCCTTCAGACTGGTCATCTTGAAACAGATTTTCATGATTTATGCACAAGGGTGTTTTATAGCATAAAAAGGCGACACAATGTATATTTGGAGAAAGTGACCTCAATACCATTGAATCAGCTGTCTGAATACACCACCAGTGAGGGTACAATAGCAAGATTTTGTCTCAGAGATGTGCTTGAAACGAATCAGTATAACAGAGAGGCAGCAACATGGGAGGCTGATTCCCATATTGATGGTACAATTGACCTTGGACACTTAAACAGCCAGTGCGAGTCATGCTTTTCTGGTATCGTAAACAAGCCGCTTTCTGTTGAAAACTTTGAAATAGTCACTGAATTTTATATTGAACTACCCATCGAATCTCAACTTCTGTTTGAACAATTTATAAACCAAAGCTCGCTAAGGAAGAGTAAGACACCTGAAGAGTCTGTGCGGAAGAAGCTGAAAAAATTGTATGTTGTTTATGATATTTTACTTAACATATACAATAAAAATTATCTTGGTGTATTTCAAAGAAATAATGCACACAAGCTGTTGATTGAGTACAAGAACATAGGCTCTGTGTTTGATGTTACGTCTGCTACAGGAGCAACAACCAGTTTATCATATGCAGAAGTTCAGCTTAAAAAAGATGCTGATGTAGATTTTTGCTACTACAATACTTACATAAAAGAGCATGAACTTGAGTACTGCACAACAAGTGACACAATGAAGGCCAGTGTAAATCTGAGATCATGTCATGTAATATTGATGTTGGACAATTTAGTACGCCTTCAATATATTGCTGATCCCAACCCTGGTGAGCACAGATCCAAACAACTTTGCACATTGCCTATTACCATTCAAGGACTTCCAACGGACAGTAAAATAACTGATGAATGGCATTTGCCAGACTGTGATGGAAGTTTCAACTGCATATGCAAGCATCCTGTATTGTTGCCAGATGGCAACATCACTAAAACTTTACTAGACTTGAGTGAGAGTGAAAAAGATGTACACAACAAGTTCTTTCATCTGATGACATTTGCCAACAATGTTTTGTGGAAGAGGTTACCTGGTAAGTAAATTCGGCTATTTTACATCTCAGTAGGAATAAATATATGTTTACATTAACAATTGATAAAAAATAAAATCCATAACTACTCCTGAGAATATTGACAGGGACCTGTTATACATCATTTATATACTCCGGTGACTAAATCAGTATTGAAACCTGATTTTTTGATTAATTACCCGCAGCAGAAAATATGAAATTTGTAAATCGGTCTTTTCATTAATGAAGGGAAGACAAATTCACATAATGTGTTGCATGTCCACAGGCTGATATTTTTCTTTTAAATAACAGATGACCTTCTTGAACAAGTACAGGAAGCACAAGAAGATGGAAACAGAAGACACCAAGTCTATGTTGAAACACCAGTGTCAAACAAGGTAAGGGTGTCCATAGAAAATGTTCGAAACATAATGAAAGCACAATAAGTTGTAGTGTTTAAAGAAGAAATGATGGTAATCTATCTACTTATGTTCTATAAAACAACATTCAACGTTATAATTGCCATTATACATACTACGTAAAGCAGATAGTACCATACTATCATTTTAGTAATGTGCACCACGATATCAAATTATGTGAAAGGTTTCTATAATTTAATATCTGTCGAATATCATACAGTAAAATAAATCTTACTTCAGATCTCTTTAAGAGATTTTACAAAGTGACATGACATACAATAGTTAAGCCACACTTAAAAGCAACTTAGTATCATTAAGTTTTGAAAATACATGACAAGTGATAAGTTGTAGCAATCATATACATGTACATGTTTACGTCTTTGTGCTTCAGGATGATGATACTTTCATAGATGATGAATGCAGTGATGAAAAAGTTACAGAGGTGGATGATGATCTCATGGCAGTACTGGATTCCATTGAATGTGACCAATACGATGAAACTGATGAGCCCTATGACAGCGCTGGTGAGGAAATTGAACTTTCAGAGCTGAAACTTCTTGAAAAGTCAATAGATGAGATGTCAATAATTGATCACGACTACGCTGAAGACACCTCTTTAACTGTTCAGGAACGTCTAAGGTCATTTGGTTTTGAAAAATTCAAAGTGCCACCTCTGTTATGCAGGCATCCTCCTCCAGCAACTGGGCGCGATGATGACATTGAAAAAATTAGAGAAATACTGGATGATGTTCTAGTTAAAATTGGATATAATGCCGACCAAAGCAAGTGTGCTAATCGTATTCTTTGTGGACCAGATAACAAAATTGGTAAATGTCTTCTACAGCTCACAAAACGAGAACGTAAATACCGAGCTTTTCTGCCAGAATTTCCTCTGCTTCATCTAAGAAAATCTAAAATTAACATTCTATTCAGTGCTTACAAAGATGCCGGTATTGTCCAGCTCCTCAAATTTATGCGAAATGATGAGCATGATGATTGGGCAAAGTTAATATCCATTCAACACATTGATGTAGCAACAAGATACGTTAAACGGATAGCACTAGCACTTCATCTTGCATTCTTGATTTCATTCACACAATACATAGATGACTGTGAACTTCAAGAGCTACTTAGTGATCTGGAGACAGAAGAATGTGCTAAAACATCTGAAAAATGGTCATACAGGTTTGCACAGTATTTAGCCTACGGATCACGTAAAAATGCAACATTTGCACTTCATGTTGACATGATGCGACATTGTGATGATATTGTATCCATAGCCTTTGCTGAGCGACTGGGTGGGAAAACTGGATACAATCTGCTTCTTGCTGCGGTTAAGAGCTCACTTCTGTTTACATTTGTCAATGGAGCTACATCCTATGCACCATATTGTGCTCTGCTTCTACACAGTCATTATACTGCTGGCCACTTTCATCAGTGTATGAAACAGACACTTTACAGTACACCATTCAAAAATAGTACCAGAAATTTTGCCTGTGACACAAAACGAGAAATGGACCACCTTGATGTTCTGAAAGGATTTAGGTCAGGTTCCACTGTTGATTCTGTGACATGTAGAATGTCTTTGATAGATTCTCTCAATGAAACGAAACAAAGATCTGATTTGAAACAAGAACAGAGTCAAGATAATGATGCACTAGGCATGGAATTGTCAGAAGTTGACCTTAACCACATTTATCCAACAACATCCTTGATACTGAGAAGGTGCGCTTTGTCCCTTGAAGAATCGACAACACCATATAATGTGTATACAAGAGTACCACTGTTGCTACCACCAACAATACTTGATTCTGCAAGCAATGATGTTGGCAAGTTTCTTTTGGATAGATTTTTAAGAAATGAAAAAATTATTAATCAAGATGATTCAAATACAGAAAGTTATGATATACAAGGTCCTAAAGAACTGGTGAATCGAGCCAAGAGAAGCAAAGGTGTTACCATTAAACGAACACAAAAATCGAAAGTTATTACTGCTAAAACAGAAAGGCAGGCAAAAGAGTATAAACGGCAAAGAGAAGTAGAAAAAGAGACAAAGTTGATAGATGCGTTCTCCTCAGAAAACAATGCCTGCCAGGCTCTGCTTAAACCAGACAGTTCGAAGCCTAAGGTGTCCAAGAGTCTCAGCATTCAAAGAGCACTGAAAAGTTTAATTGTGTCATCTTCATCACCAGTGCCGGTTGACAAATATGTAGCACTAAATTTGTCATACGTACCGAAGTCTATCACAAATGCAATGAAAATATGCACTATAGAATTTGCTGGCATGAAATTCAAAGTAGGTAACATCAAATCAGGTCAAGATTATTTGTACACCGTTGAAAAAATGTTGACTGGAATATCTAAAAATTCCAATGTTACAACAATTATTGTATGTGAGGAAAAGTACAACTTTACACCAGATGATTTTAAAGCAAGCACACGTGAACAAAGAAAGAGCAAGTCAAATAAAGATGTACGACATTTGAAGACTAATGAGCATATTCTTAGTGACAATGTATATGACAAGGATGTGATTACAAAAACTGATATAGGCAAAAGACTGGTCAGTACATATCTCGCCGAAAATATAGGAAAATTGGTGTTAAAAAAAGATGTTGGAGTAATAGTGGATAGTGAATTAATTACCAAAAGAACATGTATGTGTAACGAAACATGTGAGTGTCCTGGTAAGTACAGTGTGCCAATTTTGTGCAGTTTCAATACAGACAGTGTAAATTGCTGCATTTCTGAAATGAGTGGTATCAAACAAAGAAAAGGTGAGGCCGAAATGTCTGTTGTAGATTGGCTGATGTATTGTCAAAGTCAAATGCAAACTGGAGATGCAGCTGTATGTTATGTTACATCAGGAGACATTGATGCTGTATACATACATCTTTATGGTGTCAGCAAATTTTGGTCAAGACATGATGATGGCACATATAAAAATGACATGTATGTTGTTTTACAGAAGGCTGGGGGAAAATCGGACATTTACAACATCACAGCTATTTTGTCCTTGTTTGAAAGCAGGTACAACGACACAGATATTGGTATGAAAATTGCATTCACATTATGTTTAGGTGGAAATGACTTTATACCAAAGTTTCATGCCATTTCACACGAAACTATATTGAAAAAAGTAATTGAAAGCCTCGATTTTAGGAGCAATTTGTTTAGTCAAGTAGAAGGGAGAGTTCGTCTGAATACAAAACTATTTGTTGAATTAGTAAAAGACCTATACACTCCAAAACGAATGCAAAATTCAAATGTTTCCTTTGATGATGTCAGAGCTATGACAATCGGTAAAAAAGAAGATGTCAAACAGAAAGGGGGTTTTAAAACGGCTAATCCCAAGAAATGGCTCCCGTCACAGTCGGTAATAGAAAGACTGTCTGAACTTCTTCAGTTACAAATTGAATATATAGAAACTGTAGGAAACCATGACAGTCTCCTTCCTAATTTTGTTGGAAGTAGAGTTTTAAAAAGAAACTCAAGTGGTGAAATTGAATACGACTTCGGGCCTGAAGCACACTTTGCGTCTCTCTGTGACCTTCCTGACAATAAAAAAAAGAAATCAAAACGGTTGCTTGATGACACACCACAACACGGTGCACGTAGAAAAAGACCGCTTACATCAACTCCAAGGAAGAATTAGAGCTTAGGCCAAGGCAAAATAATATGACATTAAAATGTAGGAAGTATAAAAGTTCTTTCAGTACTTTGATTCAACTGCTGCGGGAATTCAAAAAATAATAATATCTAATGGAAGAAACGAAAACTTGCAAGAAGTAGCTAAGCTTGTAAAATGTTAACCAAAGTGAAAAGATGAAACAACGTGTTTAACACATAAAAACAATGAAAAAGAAATAATTTGAAATACTGACTTGAAAACAAAAATGTCTCAAATACTGATTAATATGTAACTATTGGTTTTACTTATAAATAAAGAAGTAGAAAAACTACAATAAAATCCATTAATTGTATTTGATTCAATATTAAGTATGTTAAAGCTTCATGAAGAACTTTCATTTGCGTGCAATTTTGTAGTATTTTGTTTATATTCATGTTTGTGTGAGTGATTTGACAAAAATAGGTCAATGAGGTCAGAGATGATGTTTTAATTGAATATAAGTTTAGTTTTCATGAAGCGTGTCGAAAATGATTTATTCAAGAGCTACATTAGTATCAGAGCTCTAAATATGATGATGGTGACCATATTATAATAATTATATAATTATGTATTTTTGTTATAGTTTCAGTATCATTACTACATGTACATTTGTACTTACATAAAATTACTCACTGTTTTCTATATATTTTTTTCAATGCAGCATGTTTATGTACCGATTCAGCTTGTAAATACCAAGTGCACCTTGGACTTTAATTGTACTGTCATAATTTTGTTTGTTAATAAATTTTAATAAAAATATTATTTCAAAGTAACATTAGTTTCTTTACTCATGTACTGCAAAGGCATCTAAACTCAATCCACACTGACCACTGTTACATCTGTGAATGATCAGATAAGATTGCAACTGATAAGAATGGTGTTTGTAACTTAGTAATGTACCATGAAACATTTATAGCTTTCACCAGGGTCAGAATAACATATCCAGCAGAGCAGTCATTAGGATTAACAGTTACTTTCTCCAAGAGAATTTCTAGCAAATGTGGGCATAAACTACAGACTGTA
This sequence comes from Lutraria lutraria, assembly GCA_964023205.1. NCBI lineage: Eukaryota > Metazoa > Mollusca > Bivalvia > Venerida > Mactridae > Lutraria > Lutraria lutraria. The sequence goes on from OZ026847.1 coordinate 26,366,360, forward strand.
TTGGCGTATAAAGTGTCTACCCTGGGCCAGTAAATATGTTAAAAACAACAATCACTCCCATACATACGATCAGTTGAAGAGCTCAGCGTAAAGAGCGAAAATTGTCTGGTTCCCGTTGAGTCACTTTAGCGTTGTGGTCTGGTTCCCGTCCCATTCTTACAGTAGATTGGGACGGGAACCAGACCATAAGCGTTGGTCTACAGTAAGGTGAAACGAGAGCCAGTTCATTGCATAACTGGCGCTTGGTGTTAATTTTAGATATGACGTATCTACATGTTCTCACTTGTTCGTTATCAACACCGAGTATATATAAACCGATTTATGTTTAAAATTTCGTCATAACGAGAAACGTTTGTACGGTGTAACACTAGAAAAATTTATTTTAAAATAAAGTGAAACAAATATAGATCTAGTAAGTTCTATTTTTTTAATGTGCTATATATATATATATAGAACAAAGAATATGCGACATATATTGTTTAATTCAAATTAATAACAATTTTGATCAAACAAATATTTAGCGGCATTTTTTTCGCCAAACACGGGAAATTCAAATCGGCAAAAATGTGGTAAACGTATAAAAAAGAAGCCAATGCGGCGAAACGTCGATGGAATAAATTAATCGTTTTCGTGTTTTTCGCGTTTGGTGATTTTTTATCTTTATTGTAAACGTATAAGTGACGTTCTGTATTTTAATCATGCATATAAATAGGGGTACGCGTACGACGCAGAAGTATGAACACCAACGAATGTTGTAACTAAGTTAGTTTTAGAAGAATTTTGACATGCTTTCGGACTGGAAATTTTATTTTAATGATTTCGTGATATTACTATGATTGAAAACTGATCAATCTACATACATGTATGTAATTATAGAATATACTTGGGCTACATAAATACAAATGTACTTAATTATGATAACATTTTTCCAGAAATTTCTAAATGATTTAATTATATATCTGTTCAAGAGTTGCGAAATTTAGATATATATTCATATTTTTAGGTAATACAGGTTCCAAATGCGTAAAAAACGTTAGAAGAATTTACAATGACTGGACAATTTATTTTGTTTTCACTAGATCGTTAACATGTAGACAAAAATGTGATATATGCACGTGACTCTTCAGAATTCTGATTGTGGAAAACCAATATTTTTTAAAGTACCTTAATTAATATGTTTTAATTTTTATTTTGTTTTCTGATCTAATTGTTATAGTTATGTTTGTTGTCGCTGACTGTAGTTAATGTTACCGATGTGCGATCACACAAAAAAGTTTAATTGTGAACGAGAAATTAATTAAAGTTAATAGTTTTGTTATTGCGTACTTAGTACAGGAGAATAGAAAGTGTCTTTTTACGATGTTGATTTTACATAAAAGGTCGCAAGACGCCGGTCATATGATGTTAGAAATATATTTTCGTGAGTCATTTATTAGTCAAATGATTTGATTGATGGATATTTTATCTTTTTTACAGTTTATTCCAAGAAAATGTTCGAGAGGCAAGATTCGAATTCAAGGATCAACGTGTTTCTTACCATGGATAATCACGTGGCACAAGTGGTTCCCGCGTGTCCAAATTACGACAATATACCCACCTTAGTATTTGACGATTTGCCTGCCTACAGTTCCTCCGAAGAGATGGGGTCAGCGAAAGGCGACAGGATCAACACTGACTTTGTTTCAACTACACCAGCATCGACTTTTAGATCTGACGCAATATTCAGAAATAGTGATAATAAATCATTGTTTACTTCAAACACATCTACTCAAGCAGTTTCGAATTCAACTCATACAACCGATACGGAAATGCAACAAATTATGGATTTAAACACAGCACTGGATCCTCGCTTGATGGACGTTGCAAGACAAGCACTGGTAAACGGAAACATGACTCCACTTATAAAAGAGGAATTAAAATGTGCGATACAATCTAAACGACTGAAAGAAGGGAAGAACGAATTGCAAGTGGAATTCACAGAGCCACCTCCAGATGAGGTAAGTCGAATGATTTCCAAACTATCTTTAATTATTGTATCATAAATGCGTGATTTAGTATCGCGCATACTCACAATGCAATTCAGAGCTTTTTCAGAAATACCTTTGAGTACTGAGACCATATTTAAGCTTATCTTACAGCAAGACTGGGATTCCACATAACATAAATCCAAGTTGCTATGGTGACTTGTTTTGGCTAGACCGCGCTTCTAATCTTACTAAGGCGGGACTATTTTGAGAAAATGTTTGACAAACGTCCAACCCTACGTTTTTACTAAATGAATACAGCCTGTTTGCTGCAAATGTAATCTGATAAAAATAGAGACGTCCACATTTAAGGTCATGTGCGTTTAATTCGTTTTGCATAGAAATCGAATTTGGGTTAGGGCTAATTTCTGAAAATGCCAAATTTGACTTGTTTATTTAAAAAAAAATCTTTCGAGGATATACTTGAAGGAGTTTGCTTTTAGATTTGATTGATTGCTTGACATTTCTATTTTTTATTTGTTTATTCATCAATTAATTAACAGTTTTATTTGTTGTTTGATATAAAATTCAGCTCACCCCAGAGGAAATCGTAAGAGTGGAGAAAAGAAAGGTACAGAACAGACTTGCAGCTCGACGATTTCGAGATAAACAAAAAAATAGAGGAGAACATCTTCAAAAGGTAAAGTCTTTATCTTCTATAAAGATTATTAAAGTGAAAGTAGAAAATAAACAATTAATGACCTAATATAGGACATGTGTATCTAACATCAAGTAAAGTAAGCAATATTACAATGGTGATAATTATGCCGTACAGTATTAAATCGTTTATTTCTGGTTACCCATTAACCTACCCTAATTTTCCCTGCCACACCACACTTCTTATTAGACCTGAGAAATGGTACATCCATGCAGTCTCTTAAATTTATTTTTATCTACTTCCTACCCTATTAATTGTTAACAAGCATGTACCAAGTAGAAACAAACATTTTTTTACGCCCAGAAATAAGAATGATAAAAAATATAATCACAAAATTTCTATTATTTATAATTTCTTATGATTATCAAATGAAATTGTTTGAAGTACATGTATCTTGACCTAAAAATCCCTTAAATTTTATCAATCAATATTAATAAATTACTTCTCTGTGTATTGTCTTTGTGTTATCTTAAGATAATGAAATAATGTAATTAATTGATAACAAACAATATGCTTAAGTTATCCAAATATATATATAATGCAATAACCAATCAACATAGCTTATGTGATCTGATAAATTAGAAAATTATGAAATAGAGTTGGTTTTTTTTTGGTATAAACAAAAAATTGTTTGTTTTTTGCTTACCCGACCTACAGTGACCCTAGACTTTTTATTAGCCTGAGGAACAGAAAATCTACTTTCTCACTTTTGGTACATTTCCACACGCTTTCAAGAGCAAAAAAAGTCTGACATATATCTATCCTATTTTTAATGATCATGTAACCAGAAACAATTGATTGATTGATTGATTGATTAATTGATTTGTATGCTTTTTCAGAAATGTGACCAAATGGAGACTGAACAATCATTGTTGAAGCATGAACTGGCACAAGTTAAAATGGAAAGAGACCAGTTAAAGAAAGCCTGGAGAGACCACATGGCCATGTGTCCATGGCAACAGTCTGTGCCAAGTTTCATACACATATCACAATCAAATAACACATGAACAGGAGATGAAAGATGCTATTACCTCATTACACTTCCCCAAAAATGTGTAAAAAAATCCAAAAATGAATGGCCATTACAGACTTTGCGAAAGGCAAAACATTCAGCCGGACATTCGGTCTGAAAGGAAATCTGTCGGGCTGAAAAAAGTAAACAAGTATAAATGTGTAAACATCAGGTAAATAATCCACCGGACAGCCGGACTGGTGAGATAAGATTCTTTATCGGACTGACACACAATCTGTCGGACATGTCCTTCAGTCCGGCGCCTTTCGCAAAGTCTGCCATTATCACTGAATTTGATTTGTGCATGGATGCTGCATGTGACCTTGATTCATTAATGATTTATTGTTGTGCATTACAATGCAAAGGGATTGGAAACATACTCTATGAGTTTGTCAACTTCATCAATATATTGCAGTTTTGACAGATGGAAATATTCTACAAGACCATGAATTTGTAGCTTACATTTTTAAATCATACAGTGCTGTCGTACGACAGGAAATCATAGGAAATCATATGACAACATGTAATTGTACAAATAGAAATCATATGATAACATGAGAATCAGTACTAGTTAAAGAAGAAATCATATGAGTTAAAAAGGATATTTGTGACAACCAGAACTTGTTGAAAAAGAATCATATGATAACATGATAACCAAAGTCAATACTAAAGGAAATCATAAGGTGATAGAATTCGAAACAGAATCATGGTAACTTTTGTATACAAATGTAGATCATAAACATTTTTATACATGTAGACAAGATGTCACTATAGAGAGGATGTAGCCATAGGATGTGTTTAAATGTTTTCACCTATTTCTACATTTATTTATTGAATGGTGCATATTTGTTGACTACTTTGTTATCTGATTATGTTATTTATATGTATACATATATATCAAGTAACAGGGTTCTTAATAACAACCGGCCCCCAGCCAATTTAGTCCCAGCCAATTTAGTCCCTTAAAAACGAGTTTCAATTGGGCCGGTTAGAAATTTCAAAGTTTCAAAAATATTCCTGGAAAATTGCCCAGACCTCGCCCCCTAGCAGGCCTCACAGCTAGTCTAGCTTTTCGGCCTGTTGGCCACAAACTTATTGAGAACCCTGAAGTATTGGGTTGAAATCCTATCATAATGTAATTAAAATTTGCCACATACAATGTATATTTTTTTCTCAAAACTAAAATATAGTAGCTTTCATCTTCACAAATAGAAAAATTGCAATAATTATATACATATCTACTAGTAAAATGCAAGTATTGATCATACATGTACAACTAATTTTGTATCTTTTTATTTTATTTTCTATATCCATTGACCAAAGATAACTGATACATAATACAATCTTATTTGATTAAAGAAAATACATGTATATTTGTTATGTTTTAACAGAATAAAAGTTGAAAAGAAAGTTAATTTTTTCGTTTTAATATCTTGTTTATAATATTAAATCTTGTCTAATGTTGGTAAGATATCCGATATTGTCATTCCATACTTGTGTTACCATTTCCGTCCCACAAAAAACTTAACCCACTGGACCAAATGTCCAATGATCAAAGATGCAAACAATTAGTTGTACCTTTGTATATGCTAACTGAAAATCCATTCTCCCAGATAAATGCTGCCTCTTATTAACGTAACTGAAATTAAATTGACAAAACTTGTTTATGTGACAGAAATTAGGGCAAACTGTCAATTAGTTATCATTCATATTTTGAATTTCATGCAACATAAGCGTTGCTAGTGTTATATCACATACAATTTGAAATATGAACGATAACTTAATAATGGTGTTAAGATACTTTCTGTACAAGATTTTTATTTTCTGCTTGTCTATTATAATTTCATATAATTATTTTTTGTTATGTTTATAGCGTGCGAATAAGCACATTTTGTATGCATACTTCTAAACAAGGTCAGACTGTGAATATCAACAGCTGATGAAATACATACATACATGTAAGGTGCAATACCCTTTAGTGTAGGAATTATTGCACAATGACCAGAAATAGCACATACATGTAGCATATAAAATCTGGCAGTTTTCCAAAGTCATTTGAGAATGAATTTAATAGATTTGACAGATTTTCAATCAAATAAGAACAAACTTGTACATTTTGTGACATTTATGGAAAAAAGACAAATAACACATTTGTTTTGAGTGAACATTCTAACCAGTACTAACTAACCCTTTCACAAGAAGACAGCAACTTCTCCATATATGGTGGACAAAACTACATTTTTTGTTAAATTTTACGGATGTGTATGACCTGCCACAACTGGGGGTTTGTACTTAGATCAAGGGATTACAAGCCCAGTGCACTTACCACTGGACCATGGTCCACTTATATCCACAAGTATTTAGTTGCAATTTGTTTAACATACAAGTAATGGTGATATTTGTCATCATGTAACCTTTCTAGCCTGTTACACCATTAAATAAAACACATGTTATATATATCTACTGTCAACGGAGCAGGCCATTTTTTGAAAATCATTTGAAAATTATGGTTTTAGGAAAACCAAATGCATGGGCCACAAATAAAACCTATGCAACACATTTTTTAAAAGAAAATAGAAGTTACTAACTTTTTAAATGTAATAGTAAGTATATTTATTTCAAAGACATAAATATCTGTCATTCCTGTGGTTAACGATGACGATGAGTAAAACTGGTTTTGATGCAATATGAATGTAGTCAGCATGTATATGTATTTGACTATCCTGTCACCTGTTTGTAGAGATAAGTTATGTGAGGTCACATACAACTATTTTTCAAAAATTCTCCAAATCTTCTCTGATAAAAACTAAGTACATTGTATTAGATTTTGTTCATGATTCGAAATTTGTGCAATACATCACAAGCAATGTGAATGAGAACATATTTCTGTACATACAAGAAAGAGGACTTATTTTCTCTATACCAGATTTATGCAGTACATTTTCAAATTTCAAATAAAATGTGGACATTTCAAGGTCAAGAAATTAGGACAAAATGTCAATACTCCTTATCAATGGCCATCCCTTTGTTGACAGGAAAAAACTTATGACTCAGCGTACATGCTTTGATAATCCTTAAAATTATTTAAGTTTAGTAGTAATGCTGAGCAAAGAATTTTCCAAGAGTGAGTGTTTGTGTTCCCACATAAAGAACCGAGGTAGAGTGATTTACCACCTATATTAGTAATCAGCAGGATGGTGCAGAAAGAATGTATTGAACAGTATAATCTCTATAGAGAAGCTTTGCTTCCTAAAAAGAGATGTTCATACAAGCACAGAACAAATTAAAGGAAATCTGAATAGCATAAAGCACCATCAGTATTATGTGCGGTAAAGAATATTCAGTAAGAAATGTTACACCTTAATATCAGACACGGAAGGCTAAGTTCGAATCCCTGTGTGCAGTATTCTGTAGTGGCTAAATAACTGTTTATCAACAAGAATAATGGTCACCAACTACATTCCTGTCTGAGGTCAGTCACCACTAGATTTACTTCTTCATACACAAGCCTCTGAAATCATACTTTCAAGGTTTTTAGTATCTTCGCATAAATGCAGAAAAAAGTTTGAGAAATTTTATTTCAGCAATAAAAGTTGACTGATTTGTTTTACAGCAGATAATTATTTTCTGCAAATTATTGTTTTTACAGTACCGTATTGATTTCATACAGTCCTCTCCCTTTACAAATCATTTCATTGCTAATTGAAAGTCGACTGATTTCAAATACCAGTAATAGTTTTATGACATTTTTTAAAGAAAAAAAATCATTAAACAATTTGATTTTTATGATTTCAAGTAGTCAAAAATGAACAATGCAAAGATTATAAATGACAATGACTAATCCTCAAAATGCTGATTAATCATTACCAGGACTAAATTAAAGCTAAAGGAAAATGTGTACCTGCTTATACTGTATATGAAAAGTTTGAATTAAGTGATTTTTTCAGCAAAAAATATGTACATTTTCATGCATCACATAAAGTTCTTCATGCACATACTGATTAAGCATTGAATGTATCAGTTTTACTTGACATTATTTATAAATTTAACTATATTGTATAAGGCAAGCAGTCATGTCTTAAAATATGCATTGTATATACAAGACTAATTATGGATATGACAGTAATCATCTAAGTATTACATAATACGAAAAACCCAAATATACATTTATAATAATGGTCCAAGTGTTATAGTGTGTTACAGTCATATACCGGTATTTACCTGTTATTTAACAACCCATATGATAACAATGGTCCTTTCAGAGGTGCCCCAGAGAGAAGGGAGATAAGATACAGGAGAACTAGGCATTTGTATTCCTACTCTAAATCACTATACAATGTCATAAAGTACCAAGCATTTCTTAATTAAATATCAAATTCTACATAATATTTGAAAAAATAAAGTGTTACTTTTTTGAAAAATGAATTATTTTCAGTCATGAATTGAAATTAGATGAAAATATTCGCAAGTCAAAGTCTTATTGACAATGTTGTCCAAAACTAGAAATTTCCAGTCCACAAACAGTTAAGACTAATTAATCATCAATAAAGGATTTTTTTATAAGATATAAACAAACAAATGTTAACTGAAACTACATTTATTGAAGAATTTCTTCAAATAATTATTGATAGTCAGATTTTTCACATAAAATAGTAAAGGCAAAGACAATACTTATGTTTCTTTACCACTCATAAGCAAGATCATCATCATCACCAGATATTCCCTAATAAATGTCCTTGTCCTATTTAACACCCCACCCTTATGAAGGGGAACCAAAATATCGAATCTATGAATAAGTTAATAAATTATATCCAAAGCATTAAAAGTTTTCAAACATTAACAAGATATGTTTGTTTTTAAAACACAAGGGTGACCTTGACCTATTGACCTGAAAATGCACAGGTTCTGTAGGGGTTGTCATGAGGAACTAACATATGAAGTTTGATTATTGTAAATGGAAGTGTTCTGATTTTGTAGACAAGGTTGAAGTTTTGCACGAACAAACAGACAGACATACCAAGAACAATATGCCCCCGATTTGTTGATAGGAGGACATAAAAAGTAGCGCACCTGACAACATTCATTAGGGAATATGTGGTACAGACCTAATAAAATATCTAAAAGTGTGTATTTGTACATTAATTATGTATACCAGTGAAAAATATAATATACATTTTGTACATGAACACCGTTAATTATCTGAACTGAACTTGAAGATAATTAACTTAATAGATCAATGATTGAAGTTCAACGACTTTTTAAATAAGAGGGCCAAGATGGTCCTTGACTGCTCACCTGAGAACAAAGGCATTATAATTAATGACCAGGTAATATAGTTTCCATCTCATATAACCCATTTTTACTTAGATTTTGAGATCATAACCAACAATGAAGGTATAATACTGCTAAACAAGCTAAAATGTAGCAAATTTTCTAATCCAAGGGCCCATAACTCTTGGAAGTTGTGGTCCGATTCTACCTATAACTAAATTTGTCCAAGACTGTAAGGTCATACACGTTCATTGTAAATATGATTAGGATTGATGAATAAATGAAGGCGCTAAAGTGTAAACAAGCTAAATATAGCAAATTTTCTAAGTCAAGGGCCCATAACACTAGAAGTTATTGTCCGATTTTGCCCATAATCAAACTTAGCCGAGACATTGCGCCATATTCATTGTGAGCAAGTTTGATCACGATTGGTTAAGAGCTTTGGATGCTAGAGTGTAAACAAACTAATTGTGGCCGGACGCCATAAATTCATCGATCCTAAAAATATTTTTACTAACTAGGTAGACAAAAGATTGACAAATTGAAACTTAAGACACAAATTACAAGTAAAGATTAAATAAATCATGGTCTGAACAAACTTTACCTTAACATATAAAAAATAAAACAATGTTTCAACTATTTGTATAGCATGACAAATATATAAGAGATTAAAACCATTTCTTCGTTGGTCTACTTTTATTCTTTTACATAATTTGATTAACCATGTGTATGAATTTACATATTAATGAAAAAGAAAAACATCAATGACATAACACATCGACTTTTGCACTATTGGCTTCATGTTATATTGCAACAATTATAACTTTCTTATAATTGGTTTACAAGACTATAAAATTATTAAGTAGACCACTCTTATAAACAGCATCACCAGTAATTAATTTCAATAACTGAGCATAAAGATATCCAATTAAATATATATATTCATGAGTTGGGAGATTAACAACAAACTCAGATTTATATACACAAGTGTTTGTGAAACACGGATGTCCCCTTGTGACCTTGACCTTTGACATACTGACAATAGGGGTCATCTACGGTACATGTGAGGACGAAACCCCAACCAAATCTGAAGGACTTAGGCAAAAATCGTCCTCTAGTTATTGGTCGGACAAAGTTTGGTTATGGACGGACCAACACACCGACCAACTGACTGACATGTGAAAAGCAATATACACCCTTTTCTTCAAATTAAAACCTCAGTTTTCAACTGAGAATAGCACTATAGCGATACTAACTTGCAGTCTTTTTCTAGCAAATAACAAATTTTTACATCATATTTTACGAATCAAGCATATCAAATATTTTCAATGATATATTCATACAACCAATCATCCATCATTGATATTCATAAAATTATTTACAAGTTGAGATAATGAGGATGAAGTATCATGTAAATGTTCATTAAAACAGCAATTTCACAAAATAATATTTTACATATTACTAACAGCGTAAGCCGTTCACATGGTACATATAGTTCACCTTTTTTCTATAAAATGAATCTCCTCTTAAACACTTCCAATACTGGTATTTATATATCACTTCTTAACACTGAGGTAACAATAATTAGTGACATTTCTAATTTAAAATATAACTGTTCTTCCTCAAATATAACATAAAGGCTGATTTTTGACTCAATGAAGTGCATGAAAAGTTTCAACATGTCTATATATACACAGAATATTCCTCAGGTGCTGATTTTTTCTATTTCTTCGATGTCATCTGTATCTAACTTATGAATTATGCGATCTGCAATGAAAAAATACCAATTTTGTAACAAAATTACTGAACATAAGCAAACACTGTATTGAATTGTCACATCACACATTATACATTTTCATTATATTTAGTTCTAGTGGAGCTGAGATAAGGTGCCGCCCACTCATCCTAGACATTCTGAAAATGATTTTAATTTAACACCATTTTTCAACAATTTTTCAGTTACATACTGCATCCAATTTACCAAACCAGTTTTCCTGGACTGTATTCTGACCAGTACTAACTTACCGTTCAATAAGGAGCCGAGAACTTTCTCTATTCCAAATTATATTCAATATACACGGGAGGCAATATAAAACAAGAGGGCCAAGATGGCCCTATATCGCTCACATGACAATCACTGTCCACTCATTAAAACTTAGGTTTGAACAAGTGACCTAGTTTTTTACCCCAGATGACCCATGCTAGAACTTGTCCTACATATAAATAAGACAAACAAAGATCCAATCAAAACCATGAAAACTACAGCATAGACAAGGTTTTCCTGAGATTTGATCTTGTGAGCTAGTTTTTGACCCCAGATGACCTATGTTCGAATTTGTCTTACATATCATTAAGACAAATATTCTGACAAGGTTAGGTGAAGACACAATCAAAATTTGACATCTACGTTATTAATGAGGTTTTCCTTAGATTAGAGATCATGACCTAGTTTTTGACCCGAGATGACCCATATTTTAACTTATCTTTAATATCATTGAGATGAACAATCAGACAAGGTTTGGCCAAGATCCAAACCATGCAATTTCGAACTTTTACAAGATTTTTACAATCATAAGATTTGACCTGGTGACCCAGTTTTTTACCCCGGCTGACCCATATTCAACCTTGACCCACATATCATTGAGGCAAACATTTTGACAATGTTTGGTGAAGATCCAATTATAACTGTGAAATCTACAGTGTTAAAAAAGTTTTCCTAATATTTGACCTGGTGACCTAGTTATTGACCCCAGATGACCCATGTTCGAACTCGTCCAAGATATTATAAAGACAGACATTCTGACAAGGTTTCATGATCCAATCAAAACAGTGACTTCTAGAGTGTTCACAAGGTCTTCCAGCAATTTGCCCTAGTGACCTAGTTTTTGACCGGAAATGACCAATTATCAGACTTGACCTACATATTATTGAAATAAACATTCTGACAAAGTTTCATGAAGATTCAATCAAAACAGCGATTTCTAAAGCGTCACAAGGTTTTCCCTTATTTGGCACTGGTGACCTAGTTTTTCATCCAAAATGGCCCAATATCGAATTCGTTCGCGATTTTGTCAATATTAACGTTCTGACCCAGTTGTGACCCAATGTGGCCCCTAGTGTGTTCACAAGGTAAAGTTTGATGACGCATGACGCCGGACGGAGACTGATCCTAAAAGCTCACCCTGTCACTTTGTGACATGTGAGCTAAAAAGCTCACGAACACTTACTAAAATGTTTTTCTATTGCCTTCATGACTTGTAAAGATTTGTTTGAGTCGATCATATTAATAGCTAAACCAGCTTTTCCAAATCTTCCTGTGCGACCTATCCTATGGAGGTATGTTTCACAATCAGCTTGTTTTGACTCTTGAAGTATTGGAAGATCAAAATTTACAACGACTGTTACCATTTCTACATCAATTCCTAAAGAAAAGAATAACATTGTCATAAATAAATATGAATGTAAGGAGCATGAGTGAAAGTGGGAAAAAAATAACTTGGTACTCTTGCTTTTTTAAGATGGCTTCATGAATTAAAGTAGAAATCAATGAATATGCTTAAGTATAAACAAAGGGGCCTAAGCCTTCAATTTGGGAAATTCAAGTGCGATTTTCGGCCAATTTCGGAAAGGCCAGTGAGTGGGTAGACTGACTTTCAAGATACATCAATAAACAAATTGCAGTACACATACAAACAGATTACAGAAAGTTACATCAGTTGAATAATTGAAAACAAAATAATCATATGATTCAAGAATATCTGTGTATGAAGGTAGCGAAGGAAAAAAGGTCCTGATAAATTTACTTCTTGAATGTATTACTTACCTCTTGCAGACACATTTGTGGTAATGAGAACCTTTTCTTTACCATCTCTGAAGCGGTTAATGATGGCTGCTCTCTGGTTGATTTCTAAATCACCTGATAACAATGCCACAGCATGACCATCTGATGTCATCTTCTCTGATAACCAGTGAGCATTACGCCGAGTCTGAAATATTGTTGTATCAGTAATTTACTAAAATTCCAAGCATTAAAATAAATATATATTCCACCAATAAGCTAACATAGAAATAAAGATAACAATACAGCCAATATTGTTCTCATTTCATTTTGAATATTTTCTGTCTTGGATATTACACTGTTAACCAACAATACATCTGTTTCTTACATTAATAGCGAGTACACCAGGGTTAAAAATTGTACCTGCTCCTCCACAATACACTGACAAATATCCAATGTAAAGAACTGATCAAATGTCAAATGAAAATTTAAACCTTTTTTCATCTATTGTATGAACTATATTTTCACTAAGATCAACTGATTTAAGTTTCATTAAGTTACTTTTAACTTGCATTCAGCTGTTACAACTTGACTTCAACATAATAGTTTATACTGTACATAAGTTCAAACAGAACACAGATGTAGAATGGTAATAGATTAGTGAAAGTTAACTAGATTTTGTCATTCACAACAGTGTATCATTGTGATCTACTAGATACTATAAGCTATATAAATCATGTGACTATTTAGAGAGGCTGTAAAATCTGATCAATACATGATTTTAAGTTGGCAGTACAATAATTTATGTCAAACGTAAATTAATAATACACAAAATAAAAAGACAACAAAATGAACAACACAACAATAAAAGCAAGGGTGCAAAACAGTCACCAAATGCCTGTTAAAATGATCCACTGAGGATTGGATGGGAACTGCTCAACAAAGAGAATATACATGGTCACTATCAGTACTTCTTTGCTGAATTAGGGGGAAAAATTTAAGAGAGCCCCATGCTTTTTAGGGACTGAATTTTTGAAAGTATGTTTTTCCCATATCAGCTAAAAATCCCACTTCACTTAAAATCTTATTTCTCATATATTTCAGGGACATTTCTTATTAAAATGATTATAAAGTAAACCACTAGAATAGCTCATTTCGTCTGTAACCAGGTTAAAAACTATTGGCAACAATTAACGGATACGAGGATATATATATGTACATGTATGCCTCGTCTTATTTGAGTTATTTTCCTCCATTGACCTAGATGCTATCTTTCCACTTCCCGTGGGCTAAGCCACTTTCTATCTAACAACCACAGGTGTCTCAGTGGCAAATTTTGCTGGTTACCAAACTCTGACCATATAGTATACATAAACATTGTGACCAAGCTGGTTAAGATCGTATGGAAACTGTTAGAGAGCACACTACTAAAGTGAAGGCCCCATGCCTGCTACAGACATTCCCCACAATACACAAGGCTTTCATTTGACCCTTAAAATGGTATTTTGACCTTAGAAATTAGTAAAATAAAGATTCTGACTCTTCAAAATTTGTACCAAAGAGTCAAATCGTGATTACAATAGTAGGAAATTTTGACCGTCAACTTTTAATGTCTAATGAAAACCCTCATATCACATTACGTCACCAATCACCCACAATGAAACTTTTGAATTGTTTATAAACTCACTGCACAAAAGATCATTGACTGTCCTATTGAGATGGCACCATAAATATTTGATAATGCCACAAATTTATCTTCTTGATCCTGACACTGAACATAGAATTGTCGAATATTGTCCAGACTTTCTTCTTCACGTCGTAATTTTATCACAACGGGACTATTTGGAATCACAGCCTGAGCAAACCTCATCACTTCCTCTTCGTATGTCGCCGAAAACAGCAACATTTGGCAGTCCTTTGATAATTGTCTAAAATGAATAAATTACTTTTTTTCAGAGAACAAATGACATCCATAATAATACATCCAATTAGAATACAATCAAACCTGTTAAAGTGGCCACCTCCGAATAAAGGACACCATATGAAAAACGGCCATTCTTTAAAAAAACATAATGATAAATGAATATTAGGTACAAATTGACCTATGAATAACGGCTATCTGTCAATAAATGCCACATAATGTCATAATGGAGGAAAATCATCATTTGTCTTAAATTTTCATAGAAGGGTATGACCTGCAGCAACCAAGATTCAGTCCACCAAAAGTTCATTAGGTGTAGTTTGCTTTTTCACTGGACTGAATGTCTAGTGCTTAAAAATGTTTTTCCTGATGACTGGTTACAAGTCTATAAAATGATATCAAAACAAACAAGCAGTGCTATATTTCTACAGACCTTTGAATACGAATACTGTGATCTTGATGGCCCTGAGTGGCAATCATCACATCAGCCTCATCCAGTACAAAAACTCTCAACTTTTTCGGCTCAAAGTTTTTGAACTTAAGGCCCCAATCTAACACGGTTCCTGGTGTCCCGATCAAAATGTGATCCATGCATTTCTGACCTCTTGGTACTGAAAAATAAATCCATGTAATTTTAATTATCACATACTGTCAAACCTATGATCAAAGGTCAACCTTGGGAAAACATAACATGGCCTTTACTTACAGGTTATCTTTATTCAGGGGTCATTCTAAATAATCAATGACTGTGTATGAAAGAATGGCCTTTATTCCAATATGGCCCCTAACACAGTTTTGACTGTACCTAGTGAAAACTGATATATTTTTTCATTTTGTTTATATATGAATTTTAGACTCATGAAATATCTCAAAGAATACTGTTATTGCCACTTTTGCCAAAATCAAGCCATATTCATGATGAAAATATAGTAGCAAAATCAAATGCAGATATATATCTTATAGTCACTTTGTATAACTCATAAAAATGATAAGTTCATCGTGAAATTGTGAAGCTATTGACACGACTATCAACTACAACTAGAATTGCTATCAAAATATGTAGCATATTAGTCGCCTTTGTGTGTTACATAATTGTGTTATTCCCAAATTTCACCATATTCATGTGAAAAAGTTTTTAGGGTACGGGTAATATTCCGAAAACATTGTAACAATAAAAAGAACTCATTCAATGAAACAACTTACTCCTCTCGCCCTTCACAGCATATCCAATTTTAACATTAGACATGTGTTTTGCCATTTTCTCTGTCACAGATCCAATCTGTAGAGCTAACTCATATGTAGGGGCCAAACATAAACACTGAAATAAACACAATACATTATCACTTTGAGGTGTACAGGTATATATAAAATGTGCAGCTTTCAAAAACCAAATTAAATTTTTGAAAAATAAAACACGAAGCTCCCTCAGGATGACGTTGACCTTTGACCTACTGACCTGAAATTGCACAGGTTCTGTAGAGGTTGTTATGAGGAACCAAAATAATTATGATGTTTGATGATTGTAGTAGAAGCACTTGACTTTTAAGGCAAGTTTTAAGTTTGGTACAGACAGACAGACAAACAGGCTAAAAACAATATGCCCCCAATCTATCGGAAACATAACAAAATAGTTCTGCCTCATTAGTGTGTTTAAAAACCTAACAGTAGAAATCATTCAACTAATGGTTTACTTACTTGTGTATATGGTAAATTATGATCTACTCTACTCAACATGGTCAAAACAAAGGCTGCAGTCTTTCCAGTTCCACTCTGGCTCTGGGCTATCATGTTAGTAGGACTGAAAAATGATTAGGTCATCCTTAAAAAATGTTTGTTTGTTATAACCCTACCCAGAAGGGAATATTTGTTTTAACATTTTTTTTATAAAAAGCCCAGAATGCTGTTTTTTATTGAATTTTTTTTTTAACTGAGAGGCCAAAAAAAGTTTATTTTACCAGGCATACCCAAAGAGAACCACAATCAGCACAATCTCAGTTATCTAAAAGGCTAAACACTTGGACTATTTTTAAAAGTATCATAGACTTGTGTTTACTTGAATACAAATATGTTTAATAAAAAAAGCACTTTTAAATGAATGGTTAACTTACGGGTCAGCTAAAAGAGTAGGTAAGGCAGTTTCTTGAATTTTTGATGGAGCATTAAACCCCATCTCATATACACCTTTCAAAAGTTCAGGCTTCCTGAAAGTATAGAATAAATTAACATTTATAATTGTTTAAAGTATTAAACCGGTTGTAACAATATGTCAGTTATGTACAACAGGCATTTAACTAAACTGATTTTCCAGGATTTCTACATGTAATAAACATGTAATAAACCGCAGGCTGGGATTGAACTTAAAATCCATCCGCATTCACAGACAATGTGGATTAAAGCTGGACTCTTTCAAATTTAACAATTTGAATGACCAGTGCTAATGTGTAGATAATGTGACAAGCAATATCTGGTTTACCAAGACTAGACAGAAACCTCATACTCACAGATTTAAAGCTTCAAATGATTTCACTGAATACAAAGGTGAGTTTGGATCTTTCTGCAGGACTTCAAGTTTTGCTTTTGTTGGTACAATTTTTGAGTGTAAGATTTTCCTTAGTAATGAAGCCTCTGCGGGAGTTGGGGCTGAAATAAAAAGATGCTTTTAAAATGGCATATTTACACTGATATGTTAATGTTATAGCAACAACTCCAAGTACGCTCAAGAAAATTTGATGTGGAAATTGATTTAGTCATGTAGTCACCTCATAATGCTTTCTTTTTTACGTACTAAGTAAGATTTATTACCAATTAAATGTTTTTACTGTTTTAAATCTAACAAAAAAGAAACAAAAGACAAACACCAGATTTAAATGTCTGGTGTACAAAGTGTTTGGTATTTTCACAACAAAATCTTATCAAAAGCCAACCTAACTCAGAGACAATAATTTTCAACCATCTTTATGTATACCTGCATCACCATCACCAGATGCCTCAGATCCAGTTTTGGGGGCAGCTGAGTCCCCAGTCCCTGCACTAGCCCCGCCTACAGCCCCTTGTTGTGTGTCTGATGGCTGAGATGGTGCAGAATCTTTCTTGTCTCCACCACTTGCTGCATTAGCATCAATATTCAGCCCTCCAACTTTTTGAGTTAGACTCTTTTCCTGTTGATCAACTATAGCACCCCAATCATCAGCCATTTTCAAACTGGTATAAGAAAACAGTTTCATACTTAAAAGCTTTCAAAGAATTTTGAAGCTAATTAACATTATCATTACAAATGCATAATTAGTCTTATAAATTGGGAGGTGCTTCTCTAGTTGATGAAATAATCACTCTTGGAATTTATCCTAGCCTCTAAACATACATCCAAAAAATATGTACTGTAGTGCTCACTTATTAATATAATGGTGACATGTATACCATAATCTTATAATTTAAGAAATAACCAGAACATTGAGTGTAAGAAGCAGTCATATATAACAACTTAAGTTAAAAGCTTTTGAAACTGATAGTCCGAAATTTACTCATTCTGTAATGAATTTTCTATCAATTTTAATATTTTTATATGAAAATTGACAAATTGTAACTGGTAGTCAAAACAACAAAATTAAAGCCAGCAAGAAAGACACAAATTATGTTTTAGACATGATTTCTCACTCTGTTCGCATAATGATCATATAATATTAAAATATTGTTTGTTTCTTAGTTATATGCTCATCTTATTAAAGGGTACCGTAATCAGGTCAGGAATTATTTTGGTATTTTATCTTTTTTGGCGGAAAATAATGTACCCAATGCTGGGGCTCGGACCCGCGAACTGCCTCAAAGTTCAGATGCTCTACCAACTGAGCTAATCGGGCTGGTGAATAAGAATATACTAGCCAATTTATAAATACAATATACCTCACTGCTACAATAAGCGTGTGGAAAGGTAAAAAAAAGTTAGACAGTGGATATATTGTTCATCTGGCTTAACACAAAGATAATGGTGGCCGAGAAAAATTAGGGTAGGTCAGGTAACCAGAAACAAACCTTTTTTTTTTACGCCTCACTGTCACAATAACGCCAGTGTTTTATAAACATGTTCATTAAAATACAAATTCAAAATGTTAAATGAATTCATACATGGGGGTAATAAATGGGTTATAAAAATAATAAAACAAAATAAAAAGTGATAGAAATATTACAAAAATTTGCCAAACAATGAGTTGTGACTTTTTTAAAAACAACAACAAAGCAATTAATGAGAAAATTAAAATAGGAGATTCACCAAGTAACATTACTAAACAATTCAATCATTAAATAAACTATACAAAATTACATGAGATAGTCGAATACCACAGGAACAATCCACAAACAATCTGTAATATTTCTGAAACCGGTGAAATATTTCTCTACTTTCTTTTTCGCACGCTACCGGAAGCCAGCAAACTTTCATGTTATAAAATTTTCGAATTATTATTTTTAGTGTAAAAATACCATCTATTATAAAATTATAGCACACAAAATATCGTTACAATTTTTCAATTGTATTATTTATCAATAAAAAAAAAAACAGTAAATATTACATTTCCGCTAGCTCTGTATTTCCCATCTGTCAAAAATTAGCGAAACTGTATCGATTTTAGACCGGTCCCATTAGATGGTTCTAGGCTTGTATTTACTATCTAATGAAATGAGGATTTCTGCGTTTATTTTGTTCTTGTATGCTGGAAGCTGTATTTGTGAAGAAAATTTATACAATGTTCTTGGCGTGAAAAAGACGGCTACACAAAAAGAGATCAAAACAGCATACAAGCAACTTGCGAAGGAATGGTGAGATGTTCCCTTCAAAGCTCATTAGTTTCATGTTTATTACTTTATGTTTATGGATCTTCACATGCGGTCTTTCTTACTATGATAGCTTTTTTCATTTTTGAATTACATTAGGCTCTATGGCCTAAGTTAAGAACATAGGTACTATCATTTCTTAATTCTTTAAGCAGAACGAAAGATATTGTATTGCTATATATTAATTACTAATATTATTACCCAAACGGGCCAAAGTGATTCGGCACATAAATTTTGACCAAAAAGATCACCTCACGCTGTATATATTGACAAAGGAAGTAATGTTCAACAGCCCAAGAAACTAACCAGGTTCGCTTTTCCACTGCGCATTTGTTTAAAATAAAAGCAATCCTAAAACAAGGCTTATATCGTTGTGTAGTACTAGTTAATTAACACATTTTCTTTCAACTTCAAGAATATATATAGTTTCCCTATAAAAAATGCAGCCTACGCTCCACAATCTTCAGAAATTTCAACGGAATCTGCCAAAATGTCTCAGGTCGGACAATTTTGGGAACGTTGCACTTGCGGTACAAAGGCACGAAAGCAGTCTGCGAAATTAGCACTTGTCCTGTTGTTCGGGACAAGTAATTATTGATTCGGACACTTGTCCTGTTGTTCGGGACAAGTAATTATTGATTCGGACAAGTAAATTTTGCGGTAATTATGTATAGAGTATAAATGAAAATTATTCACTTTTGGTGATTCGGACAAGTAGTTCCAAATCCTAAATTCACAGACTGCAAAAGGGCTTGATTTAGAGTTATTTGCACAATTAGAATTATTGCATCGGTTCAACAAAAGTATATGGAAAAAAATTGAAAACTGAGCTAATCTGCAGTCCTGATAATGTACTTAACACATGTTTATTCACTTACATTCGTTTTCTTCATGTACAATTTCAGCAGCTGTCATTTATCATCACATGACTTAGTTTAGGTACTTTCCTAGAATTCATGCCTTTGTACTGCAAGTGCCTTGTTCCCGAAATTGTCCGACCTGAGACAGTTTGGCAGATTTCGTGTACATGTAGTCACCAGGGATTTACAGGATGCGTTTTTCTGCTTCAAATACACCCAAAAAATTCTGCCCAGGTCCCATAAAAATTCCCCTACTTGAGGGCCCGGGCCCCTTCCCATAAAGTGCACCCTGAATAACATAGAGACCCACTAGAACATCAACCTGATTCCCAAGGACCCTGAAACTTCAAAGTCAGTGTAAAGCCCTGTATTCGCGAAACATTCTGGTATTGTCTCACTAGCTTCATGTTAGTCTTGTGAAAATTCTCCTACTTCTGGTTCAGATGACTGTGACCGTCATATATGATTTCTAGGAGCATAAAATTTGTCATTCAGGGAAATTTTGTATCATTATTATTAATGCTGAAAAAGGTGGAGAATAAATAGCTGAAACAACAACTACTAAAAACAAAAATATCGGTGATTCTTCAGTCATAGAAAAATACTATGGTGATGCTATTAATTAGCATATTGTATACTTGCATAATTGAAATCACTATGTACAGGGCTTTTTTTCTTCTATAACAGAGGCAGAAATTCGGTGACTTCCCAATTGCAAAAAGGCTGTTTTTTTCCCAATTTTACAATGCTATTCAAAAAGTAGTCTCAAAATTTTGCCAAATATCACGCTTGAATTTCCCAAAATGCACTGCACTAAATGATCCTGGCTGTTGGCAAAATAATAAACCCCAGTGTTAAAAAAGCCTGACTATATAATACATAACCAGCAATTACATGCAATTATAGTACAATAGACTAATTTACCTACAGTTAAATAGATGACACATTATTATATGTGTTTGTGTTCACAAATCATTAACAAGTACTACACGATGTGACATATATCAGTTATGATTGCTGTATTTCTGCCCTCTATTCATAAGGCTTGAAAAACATGTTTGTTTCTGGTTACCTGACCTACCCTATGTCCCTAAATTTACCCCGCACCATAGACTTTTTTAGCCCGAGGAAAGGTGCATCCACTGTCTCATATTTTGTATCTTTCCACACACTGTCAAGAGAAAAAAAACTTCCTGACCTACCTACCCTTCTTATTATGAGCAAGTGATTTTTTTCCTTCTTTAGACGACCCAATAGCATTTAGGCTTCCATTTCACAAAATCTAAAGAAATTCCCAATGAAAATTTAAAAACAAAAAGAATTTCAAAACAGGACACATTTTTGACAAGAAGTTTAGCATACTGATGCATAGAAACCAGAGAGCTTGATTTAATTGATGTTGTCTGTGGATAAAATTTCCCAAAACCTAGCTAGTTTTCATTACTCCCAAAATTCCCAGTCTGACCAGACCCATTCCCAAAGAGATAAAAAATTCACTGTGAGCATGTGACTGGAAAAAATGTTTTTTAGGCCTTTATGT
Source organism: Lutraria lutraria (assembly GCA_964023205.1). Lineage (NCBI taxonomy): Eukaryota > Metazoa > Mollusca > Bivalvia > Venerida > Mactridae > Lutraria > Lutraria lutraria. The sequence goes on from OZ026847.1 coordinate 26,388,251, forward strand.
TATTATTTTTAGAAGTATTTAAATATTGATGAGCTATTTTGTCACTTGTAAGACATTATTTTATGCAACATTTTCATAGCAATAGCAAATTGTTGTTGTAAAACATAATTATCTGTTACTTACACATGCATCTTTTACCATTAGTCACTACATGTAAATTATGATTTCTGGCTTCAATTTACGTTTTGAACTATTAATTATAATATACAAGCAATTTACAGAAAATTTTGTTATTTTGAAATTTAAATGAATCATTTGAGCTGTGAATATAATGTTATATTAGGCATGTAAATTCCAAGTTCTGTGTATCAGGGCTTTTATTTGACCCTTAAAATTGGCTTATTGACTCTTGAAAAAAGCAAAATAATAAAGCTTCTGACTTGTGAAAATTTGTACCAAAGGTCAAACTTACTACTACATTAATAGGAAATTATGTTGGCTCTTCAAAATTATTATCAGCTTACAGTCATTTTGACCCTCCATTTTTTACTTCTAGTGAGTACCCTGTGAATGTACTTTTCTGTGTACTTTTTCAGGCATCCTGATAAAAATAATGATCCTGATGCTACTACAAAATTCACAAAGATAGCTGAAGCTTATGAGGTAAGGCTAAATGAAATGTTGCGAAAAAATGTTGATATGGTGTAGTATTAGATGATTTGTTGAAAAAATCATGTTTTCCTGAACCAAAGGGTTTGTAGAAAAACAAAACCTTTTTTTCAAAATCCGTATGTTTCTGGATGTTAGGAGATATATGTATTGTATAACTATAATGGTTTTGTTAAATTATTGAATAAATATTTTACCAACTTTATTATGTTTAAGGGGGAAAGGTGACTGCGCAAACACTTCCAAAAAGTTTTTTTAGCTGATCTAGACTGGATTGGAACACTTCTGTTTAAAATTATAATGAATCCATTAAGAGGAAATAAAATCACCTTGATAAAATTCACACACCATCAGATACATATCTGAATTATGTAAATTATCACTCAGTATTTGTTTTCAGACTTTAGGAGATTCTAATAAGCGACATGAGTATGATAACTATGGTTACACATCAGCCAATGGTAGACAGCCGCATCGTCCACAGCATCATGGCTTTGAACCTTTTGAATCTTTCTTTGGTGGTGGAGGAGGAGGTTTCAGATTTAATTTTGGAGGCGGAGCTGGGGGCGGAGAGTCAGTTATTGAGAAATATGTTATAACATTGAGGTAAATATTGCACTAGTCCCTAAAAAATGGTTATCTGTTGTTTGAAGGCCCATATGACAGCTATGGTCATTTAAGGGCTATTCCTTAGAGAGGAGAGAGAAGATACGGGAGGACCGTGCATTTGTATCCCTACTCCAATGTGTACACTACGGTAGCGCTATGCACTGACCTGTGTTATTCTGCTCGGGGCATTATGGGTATTTTCTGGAACTACTTACAAAATAACATAGCGTGACGTCACCGTATGGTACACATTGGAGCCAAGCATATTTATCATTGAATTATATTAGTGTTATTGACGAAAGCACAAGAATAGAAATGGTACAACGTATTAATTTTACATAACTAAACAAATTTTGTTAATAACATACAGCCGATATTGTTGTTTTGACATTTTTAATCCTTTCGCGGAACTATACCTTAAGCGTATGTATAACTATCTAAATGTAGATAGTAATTAGTTTTATGTATAGAGGTTAGACAAACGTAGTGACGTCACGCTATATATAGAACGTCCCTACTCTTATTATGTATAGGTATTTTTTCTTGGTTCTCTATTGTGTCTGGGGTAAAGCACTGATACACTCCTACATGTTTCCTGAGATATTCTTACTTCAGTACTTGACTCGGAAATTGAGATGGGGACCCTGAAAAAGCGTCCCTGAAATTTTGGATGATGGAGCTGAGATTTGAATCAAGGAAATAATCATTACCAGGAATCTTTCATGATTTTCTTCATTTGCTGTGAATATGGCTGGAATCTAGAGAGCTGACATGCTGAATGATTGATTCGCAGTTGATGTGGAAATTGATGCTTACATTGTAAATATTAAGATCATTGTACCGAGCAATAATTTCAAATCTTTTTTTTTTTCAGGCAATATGAGACGACTATCCTACCAAACAGTAATTCCAAGCCGTGTCTAATTTATGCCTTCACTGATTTTTGCTTTAACTGTATGAGAATTGAGGGAATTGTTGAGAAGTTCATACAAGAGCTAAAATTATATGGTTAGTGTCATTATTTCCATTGACGATTATAAATCTTAATTTTTATTCTTCTGTATCAATAGATCAGGGGCATTTTGTTTTTGTTTTTTGTACCAAATTTTAGGTTTGCCTATAAAACCAAAACACTTTCACCTACAATCATCAAACTTCATGTGTTGGCCCCCCTGAGGGGGCATTGTGTTTTAAAACCATGTCTTGTTTAAACTGATTTCATTGTCGTCAGAATGGGACTACAAACCCCCGCATGCCTCTTGAAATGCATTAGTAATTAACTGAAGATTTCATTTCCTTAATGGTAATTTACCATTAAGGAAATGAAATCTTCAGTTAATTGTTAATGCCTGGGTTCTTATTGGTATGGAACTTTTGTTATGAAATCCTCATATTTCTACATTGAGTATAGCACTGATTGTGACTTACGGTAAGCCACATGCCTGATGTCTGGCACTAGTGAAAATATTCTTATCCAGTTACAAAATAACTATTTTACATTACGATTGCAGTAAAATAGTCAGGATATTGCTCATCATGAATTATTGTCTGTCGTTACTCGTAGTCAACGTCTGATAGTATTAACCTCATGGAATAAAGTATTAACTTCTATATAGTTATATACATAAATTTAGGCTGTAAATAAGTCTGTGACTACAGTTATGTGTTTGACTGCTAACACTCATGCCCCCTCCAATTACTCTAAAAAAACTGTTAAGTTTAGATATGCCTGGAAAGGGGTCCCTTTCTATACCTTTGGCGTTGTTTTCTATTCGCAGGACTGTGTGGTGCAGCATTCCATGCAGGAAGAAGTGGTAACCTAGCATCTCATCTCAGAGTCTCACAGATCCCTTCTATTGTAGGGGTCACTAATGAGAGGGTGTCTTATTTTAGGGGTGCTGTTAACATGCAGACCCTTAGAGATTTTGTAAGGGGAATGTTTCCAACACATTTCATAACTAGGGTAAGTAAAATGTTAGCCCTTAAAAAGGGAAGTTAATATGATTCAGAAAAGTATTTTTTTAACCAGGTTTTTACAAAGTGATACGGGGCATGTATTGTGATTACCTTGTCTGCATCAAAGGGGTTTGTCACGAAAAAAAAATGCGACAGTGTGTCTTTTTGTATAATTTGACAATTTTTCGAGTGAAAAATCTTATATAGCGAGTTTAAAATATCTTTAAAGGTAGTAAAAGTATACATTTTCTGTTAGCGTGTTGAGTTGCCCACACGTTGCACTATATATGAGTTAAATAGTTTGTACTGCATTGCAATAACATGGAAGTTTATAACAATTGTCGAAGTTCTTTCCCTTCTATATATATACGGGTTACATGGTAAAAAATTTTTTTTGATTTTTTTTTAGTGACAAACCCCTTTGGTCTGCATGCCCTACTGTATGAGGTAAAGTCAAGCTCCCTCATTGATCACAACTTCTTGTTTGTAGTGAAAATATTGCTTTTCATGTTTACTTGTCTTAACAAAAAACATTAGAAAATGTGAAAAAAAATGTAATTCTTAGCAAGATGTTGACTTAATAATGATTATATTCCAGATTACTGATTCTAAGATACATCAATTTTTGGATGGTTGGCCCGTTGACAACAAAGTTAGAGCGATATTCTTCAGTCCAAGAAGTGAAATGGCGCTACGTTTCCTGGCAGCTGCTTTCTACTACAAGGATAATATAGCGTTTGGATTTGTTGACACAAAAACACACGGAGTGGATGGGGTTCTGTCGAAATACAACATCAACAAAAATCGGGAGACCCTTCTAATGTTTAATGAAGAAATTCTTTCCCCAGTTGCTACCATCAGTGTAAGTGAACATGTCTAGGTTTCCTAGTTGTTAATAGTAGTATTTGTTGAACAATATTTCATTAATACACAGTGGGTATGGTCTGAGGCTATGTAACTTGAGATTGGTAGGTCTTCAAAATATGATGCTCAGTCATGGCCATAGTCCAGTGGTTAGTGTGCTGGATTTGTTACCCGGCGATCCAGGTTCAATTTTTGGTCGTGGCAAATCTTACCCTTCCATGAAAATTTGACAACGGTGTCAAGTTTCCTCCTTATGCAGATCAGTTTCCAGGTCCTTGTGGAAGGGTAAGTTAATACTGGTTAGAATACGGTCCAGGAAAACTTGTTGTAAAGGTGAATTGGCAACTGTATATAACTGAAAAGTTGTTGAAAACTAACTAACTATCATGTCTCTAGAATCTCTGTTTCTATTTATAGATGCAGTCACTATCCAGAGCTTCCTTAGATGAAGTAATAGAGGGAAATAAATACCTTGGTTTACCAAGATTGTCCTCACAAAAGTTCTTTGATGAACTTTGTCCAGAAGTACGAAAAATAAAGAACAGAAGGTATTACTCGTTTACACGTAATTTGATTAAACAAATACTCAGAATTGTTTTTTTTGCATATGGAATATTTTGTGATTTGACTCAAAATCTAATTTTCTCACATTCTCATAGGATATACATGTAGATAATTTTCCTAAGCCAATAAATTTAGTTTTTTTATCTTTTTGACTGAGTGAAAATTAGGATCTATACATGGGAACTAAAAAGCAGACTTTTTTGACACTAAGTCTACTTAACACAGCATTACTATGCAAACTAAAATCTCTCACTAGTTTCATCCTGTAAACATAAATTATTAAAATATTGCTATCTTCCTGTATATTTCTGATTTTGCTTTGTACCTACAGATTATGTGTGGTTTTGATAACCAAGAAAGGCGTAGAACATGATGGTGTCCGTGATGGATTCAGGAAATATTCACTAAGATCACCTCTTGTGTATAATACAAGAGTTCAGTTTACATATGTCTATGAAGATACGCAACAAGCCTTTGTTAAATCATTGTCCAAAGGGAAACAGTTACAGGCAGACAAAGACCATTTAAAAGTAAGTGAAATATTCAGTTGGCGACCATGGACATGTTCCTAAAAAATTTCCTTTGACTCAATCAAGAATATCGCTCATGTAGCCATATTCTTCAAATAAGCTTGTAAATAGTGGTGTGATATTTCAACAGATTTGTTGATCGAATAATCATGGGGAGCATTTTATCGGATTCCTTTTAAAATAGTCTTGGTTTATGTTTTACATGACCCAAACATTTTACTGTGAGTTGGTTGGTAGTTTTTTTGCTGATACTGAAAAAAAACCTGGAATAAAAAGCAAACAAAATATTTTGTCAAAGTCACTAAAACAATTTTTCAGGTTCTGGATTTTGCTTACTGCAAACCAACATTTTTTAAGGGTGGCCACATTATGCTTTATTTTGTTATGGTCATTTTAGATTGATAATGTTTTGTACAACTTTTCTTCCTTCAGGTGGCTATTTTATGGCGTGTTGAGAAGTATGAGTTAAAATACGAGTGGTTAGAGACAGGTTGGCAGCTAGAGAAGGAAAGACAATGTGGAACAACTCTGGAAGACCGACTTAATGTATTACTTACCACAGATTCTGTAATGCCTTATAAAGTTAGCCCACCACAACTGAACAATGAGCATGGTCTGGTAAGTCTTTCCTAAAGCTATTTGTTGATGTTTTCCATACCTGTACTCATAGCAAAGCACATTTACTTAAATACTGTATTTTCCTCTTTTTTACAAATCTAAATACCTTAGATAAGAATAGGCAATGATAAAAAGCATTTATCAACACAATACAAATCATTAAATTTACATTTTTGTCAAGCCCGCTTGCAGTGAGCCCTTGGTTGTCTAGTATCATAATAAGTACTATCATTTAATTTTGAATACCGGTATAAACAGTATAAATCATACACAAATCTCTATGAATTTGGCCACTGGTCTGAAGACCATGTCCTCATAATGCACTGGCAGTCTGTTAATATTGACAGGTCATCAGACCGAATCGATTCGGTGAAATTTTATGCTGAGGCATTATCTGAAATGCATAATGGAGTATCCAAAACCAATGTTATACTAGTAAATAATGCAATAAAAATATTTGTGAAAATTATTACAATGTATGTGAAACAACTCTTTCATGACTGTATTTCTTACTTGTAGGATTTACTGACAAGAATTGGACACAGATTGTTACATTGGGGAGATCGTATCTGGGGATATGTTTCAGGGTAAGTACAGACACTAATATGCTGATTTAACAGTTACAGTATCTACAACTAGAATAACAAGAATACAATGGACTCTTCTTACTGAGTGTCTTGGTATAATATAGTCTTTGCATACACCATCCAGCAAAGTTGAAAGGTGGTAAAGTACATTTGTCACCATCTGTCTATCCTCTCACATTCTAGAAGATACTCCATAAACACTTTAAATTGGTTATTTCTCTGTAAACTAGATTAAACCCTTTGGTCTAGCATTAATGGCTATTTCTTGGTTTACTACCTTTAACCATTTCATATAGCAACAACTCCACTTACCTGTATTGATTTAGGTTGTTATCGCATATTTTTGGCACAGCTCTAGGACTTGGTACATTGTTATTATATTACATTATTATGTTGTTTTGGCCTGTCTATCTGTTTGTTTGTACCAAACATTAACCTTGCCTATAAAATCAAAAGCTTCAACACAAATCATTAAACTTCATAATGGTACTCCCTCATGACAACCTCTACAGAAACTGTGCATTTTCAGGTCAGCAGGTCAAAGGTCAAGGTCACCTTCGGGAGGCAGTGTGTTTAAAACACATCTTTTAAAAAACACATCTTGAGTGTATATGGAATATAATTATTGGGCATTTTTGGATATTTGAAACTTTGCGTCTACTTTTACATATTGACCTTATTTTAATTTTGTAATAAAAATCTATTGTCAAGCATGCCACCAGGGGCATGTTGGTTTATTGACTACAGTGTCTTGTTTTGTCTATAAAACATACCTTTTTGTTACTAAAACATGTTTGGTATACAGTTCAGTACAACACTGTGGAGCAACACCCTGTGGGAGCTGCAAATATTGGCTGTTGTTTAGAAGTTGTTGCTCTAAAGAGGTTTAATTGACAGTAAATATCAACATAGAGAAATTTTGAAGGTGTTATTATAGAGAGGTTGTTGCTCTACAGAGGGCCGCTCTTGTGTGGTTTTACTGTATATATATTGACTTGGCTTAATGATTGATCTTTCTCTTTATAGGATTGATAGTACCTCATGGATAACCATGTTACTGTCCATCGTGTTTGTAGCTGGTATGGGATATTTCATGCATACTTTGGCATCATTGGAAGAAATACAAGTACAGAATGCAGCCCCTCCAAAGACTCGTCCTCGACCTTCATCAAGGTATGTCTACTAGCTTACTATTTTGGGATTTTTAGCTCACCAGAGCACGAATGTGCTCAGGGTGAGCTTTTGTGATCACCCTGCGTCCATCGAACGTCGTTACGATTACGTGGCGTCCATGTTTACTTAAAACAACATCTCCTCCTACACCGCTATGCCGATTGCAACCAAACTTGGCTGGAATGATCCTTGGGTGGTCCCCTTTCAAAGTTGTTCAAAAAATTAAATTTCATTAAAAATTCCGGTTGCTATGGCAACAAATAGAAAAAACTTAAAAAATCTTCTTGTCTGAAACCACAGGGCCTAGAGCTGAGATATTTGGTATGTAGCATTGTCTAATGGAACTCTACAAAGTTTGTTCAAATTATTCCCCTAGGGTCAAAATTGGCTCTGCCCCGGGGGTAACTTGATTTTACATAGACTTATATAGGAAAATTTAAAAAATCTTCTTCTCCGAAACCGCAAGGCCTAGAGCTAAGATATTTTGTATGTGGCATTGTCTAGTGGACCTCTACCAAGTTTGTTCAAATTATGGCCCTGGGGTCAAAATTGGCCCTGCCCTGGGGTTTATTCTATTTTATATAGGAAAATTTAAAAAATCTTCTTCTCCGAAACCACAAGGCCTAGAGCTAAGATATTTGGCATATAGCATTGTCCAGTAGACCTCTACCAAGTTTGTTCAAATTATTGCCCTAGGGTCAAAATTGGCCCCGCCCCGGGGGTCACTTGATTTATATAGACTTATATAGGAAAATTTAAAAAATCTTCTTCTCCGAAACCGCAAGGCCTAGAGCTTGGATATTTTGTATGTGGCATTATCTAGTGGACCTCTACCAAGTTTGTTCAAATTATTGCCCTAGGGTCAAAATTAGCCCTGCCCTGGGGTTTATTCTATTTTATATAGGAAAATTTAAAAAATCTTCTTCTCCGAAACCACAAGGCCTAGAGCTAAGATATTTGGTATGTAGCATTGTCTAGTGGACCTCTACCAAGTTTGTTCAAATTATTGCCCTAGGGTCAAAATTGGCCCTGCCCTGGGGTTTATTCTATTTTATATAGGAAATTTTTTAAAAATCTTCTTCTCCGAAACCACAAGGCCTAGAGCTAAGATATTTGGTATCTAGCTTTGTCTAATGGACCTCTTTTAAATCTGTTCATATAATGGCCATGGGATAAAAAACGGCCCAGATGGGTCACTTGATCTTACTTAGACTCGTATAGAAAACTTCAACAATGTTAATCTCCAAATGACCTTTTCTCCTGGTGAGCATTTATAGGGCCATCATGGCCCTCTTGTCTTTAGTTAAAGGGGGAAAAATGCACGTAAAGGACAAATTGGAGGAATATTTACAATGCAAATAGAGGAAGTATATTTTTTGGGGGGGGATAATACAGGTTATTTTGTGAGCAGAAGACACTGACTGTCAATGTCACTTTCTTAGTAAAAGAAAAACGTTTCTGTCTTTAGTGAAGTATGCTGTTTGGACTCTATGACTGTTATGGTTATATATCAGTACAATGCCAATTTTATGAATGTGGGTCTTTGAAAATGTTTGCTTCGTCTGGGACATGATCTTATGACCTTTGGGCTAGGGCTTTTGACCATTAAGGCCACCTGTCAATAAAGGCCACACTTTGTTGTTCTTAAAGGTGGCCTATATTCACTGGTTAAACTGTATATACATGTATACACTAAGATTAAGATGAAATACCACAGAGGTTGTTAAATTCTAAGTTCCAGAAATCTTCCCACATGTTTTTTATCCTGTTCTACTGTATTGTTTGTGAATAAAGTTATATTATATGATGATACTTGACATCATTAATGCTCAATTTTGATTACCGGACTTGATGTTTTGTCGTGTTTATAATTTGTTTGATGTTTAGCGTGATTTAATGTTTAGCAAAAATGTTGTCGAAATTTTGTTATACTTGGGGATTTTCTTCATTTTATAGTCATCTTTACAGTATGGGATTTAATGTACATGACAAGATCTCAGCAAGACTGAATGATGAGGCGACTTCTTATATCACTTCATTAATTTACATGTATGATGAAATTCCATAACTAAACTGGCAGGATCATTTTAGATGAAAATTGATGATATAATTACTGCTATAATTTCTTGTGAGCCTCCAAGCTATGACATGAATTGATGCTTTTTTAATTCTTCTTCTTTTAACTTATCCATAAAATTCACAGTCTGAATTTCCTTGTTACCTGCAGGGAAATAACCATGATTTTGCAGCCTTCTTTTTATCATAATTCAGACATTGTTACAAACTTAATTCTCAAGATTTTCTTTGTTTTGCAGAACGTATGACCAGAAGAATATGAACATGTATGAGTTGGATTACAGAACTTACCATGAGCTAGTCAGTGAGGCAGATACTGGTTTGACGATAGTTTTATTTGTGGACAAAGATTCCAAGGACAGGTTAATCAAGCAGTATGCTTCCATTGTGCATCCATTCTCAAGGTAAGACATTTTCAGTATCAATTTAGAGGTGTCTAACCCTTTGTGTCTAGGGAAATGTTATTAAATCTGGTTTAATAAAGCAATGAGGAATTTTTCATGAAAGAATGAAGTACGGGCAGCCCTGTGTTAGCAGCCACTTCAAAAAGGCCTCCCTGTGAATAAAGGCTTTTCTTATGAAAACTGTCTTTGATTATTTAGAACAAAATGACATCCATATATAGGCTACCTGCCATTACAGTCCAAATTACTGTATTTTCATTTATTTTCGTTAGGATCAATTTTCGTGTTTTTTACTAAAATGGCTATTTTGTGGGAACATAAATTGGTGGATTTTAATTTTTGAAAAGAAACGTATTATCTTTGCATTTAAATTCATGGGGATTTGATTTTGTGGATGAGCCGACCCACGAAATCGAAAATGGAAATTAATGATTCCACAGTATAGTTTTCTTTGGTGCAGGAAGATCTGGTGGTTATTCTTTGGTAGAATCACTGACCCTCCATAAGCTGAATAGCTTCATCACATGGGAAATTTGGGCCCCGTTGAGATTCAAACTCACAGCTTTCAGGAGCTTGTGATTACCATTCAGTGACCATAACCTCTCGAGCACAGTAATGTGTGTACTGTCTTTAATGAGGTCTTTCATGTGGTAAAGACTGACTCTGTTTCACAGTTTGCTAAACTGCTTTGTATATACTGCGTTGTAAGTTTGCTAACTGTAACGGTTGGATCCATGTGTCATATTATAACTTCTTATTTATTTTGTCTGACTGATGCAAAGATATCTGTTGAAAAACAAGTTATGTAACAAAACTATGGCTACCAGATTATTGTTATTTCACACTTTTCTTGTCATTATTATATCGCATATCATATCCAATGAAAGATATATACAATAGTGATATGTTTATGATTACAATATAGCCAGACATATTGCTTTTGTCCGTTTTTTCCTTACTGTTATTTGTGTTTCTTCTTTAACAAAATTAAAAAAACATTAATATTTGACATTTCACTGAGACGTTCAAACCACAAACTTCTGACCTTTTCGTCTGAGGTTCACGGTCATATTGACCAAAAGTTCACTATTTTGGGCCCCAGTGTCAATAGATTGAGGGTATATTATTTTTGGACTGTTTGTACCAAACTTAACCTTGTTGATTATGAAGTTGATACATGTAGAATCAAAACACTTCCACCTGCAGTATTCAAACTTCATATGTTGGTTCCTCATGACAACCTCTACAGGACCTGTGTATTTTAAGGTCAGTATGTCAAATGTCAAGATCACCCAAAGGTGCATTGTGTTTTAAAAACACATCTCTTTTTCATTTTTTTGTTTTTGAAGAAATCACCTTTTGTGTTTCAGGTATAGCGGTCTCACGTTTGCATTTCTTCAGCTGGAGTCAAATATCGGCTGGTACAAGAAACTTCTAGAACTAAGTGTTGATGATCTAAAACTAGACAGTATTAACATACGTAACTGTGTGGGCACAGTGCTCGCAATTAACGGGTATCGAAAGTATTACTATATATACAGTGCAAAACGAGCGAGACAGTTTATACGAAAACGGAACAACGTCTCCGAAGCACTCGGTCTTCACGATCTTGATGAGCATTCCGAAGAAGAGGATGAGATTAAAAATTATTTCTTTCTTGATGAAGTGTTGGATGGCTTGAGTCTCTGGATGGATAAAATCTTTGACGGTTCCATACGTCGTGTTAGGGTTACAAGTTGGCCAGAAATGAAATATTAAAATGTGAGATTATTTGTTTAGAGCACATATTTCATGAAATTATTGATCCTAGGTTCATGTAATATGTCTTTTAGTTCGGGGACCTGTCCACCTAACCTAAAAATCTGATTGGTTGTTATAGAGTCTTTGAATTGACCAATGGCAAAGTTGCTCTTTCAAAGAATGGTTCCTTGTTTCAATTTTATAAGGTATGACCTAGGATATGAACATTTTTATATGATTGAGCTATGGAAATCCTTTTTACAAATCAAAATGCTTATTGAACATAATTCTGTTAATTAGGCTATTGTAACTATGGTAACTTAACTATGAGAATATTTTTGTTTTCATTTTACAAAGATTAATTGTGAGTTAAGCAGTGAAAGTATAATACACTGTGAAACATTACCTAGCAACCACTTCCATATTAAGACCCCCTTATTAAAGTGGCCACTAATTTTTGGACTGGTTTTCAATATTTCCGGTATATATCAAGTTAATGTTATAGAAACCACTATTGATTAATATTGATATGACTATTTACTCTTTAGTCATGATGGTTGTAATGTGTGATACAGTATCTTTTATTGTCCCATCTTGCTTTGAACACTATCTCAAAATAAAAAAATTATGAATATGATTATATAGGGAATAAAATGTTGTTACAGGGAAAACTTAATAGAAATTTTTAATTTCAAAAGTAAATCTTTATTTACATATTATAAGTTATAGTCATTAAACTAACAAGTTTGTCATTTTAATATAAAATTCAAAATTGATGCACTGTATGAGCGTATAAATGTAATGATAATGTGTTTTATTCATATACACTTTCCAGGTGGGCCATTGTCTTTCAGTTATAATCATGTATATTCCCTGCCTACCCCCCCAGAATAACAGATAAACCAGTGTTTGTGACTACCTCTGTATAAAGGCTACCCTATGAATAAAGCCCATTCTTTTAAAAAACTGTAATTGATTATTTAGAGCAAAATGACCTGATGGTCTTAAGAGACAGATGTTAAATTACTTCTGAGTTCTTGTTAGCTCACATGTCACGAAGTGACAAAGTGAGCTATTAGGATCACTCTCCGTCCGGCGTCGTGCGGTGTGCGTCGTGCGTCGTCAAACTTTTTGTTGTGACCACACTAGGGGCCACATTTTTGGCTCAATTTTAGCAAAACTGGGTCAGAACGTTAATATCAACAAAATCTCGGACGAGTTCAATATTGGGCCATTTGGGGTCAAAAACTAGGTCACCAGGGCCAAATAAGGGAAAACCTTGTGAACACTTTAGAAATCACTGTTTTGAATTTATCTTCATGAAACTTTGTCAGAATGTTTATTTTAATAATATGTAGGTCAAGTTTGAAAATGGGTAATTTCTGTAGTAAAATTAGGTCACTAGGGCAAATTGCTGGAAAACCTTATGAACACTCTAGAAGTCACTGTTTTGATTGGATGATCATGAAACCTTGTCAGAATGTTTGTCTTCATAATATCTTGGACGAGTTCGAACATGGGTCATCTTGGGTCAAAAACTAGGTCGCTAGGTCAAATCTTATGAAAAACCATGTTAACACTGTAGATTTCACAGTTATTATTGGATCTTCACCAAACTTTGTCAAATCGTTTGTTTTAATGATATAACGGTCAAGTATAAATATGGGTCATCTGGGGTCAATAACTAGGTCACCAGGTCAAATCTTAGGAAAACTTTGTTAACACTGTAGATGTCACAGTTTTAATTGGATCTTCACCAAACCTTGTCAAAATGTTTGCCTCAATGATATGTGAGTCAAGGATGAATATGGGTCAGCTGGGTTCAAAAACTGGGTCACAAGGTCAAATCTTAGGTAAAAATCTTGTAAAAGCTCTAAATGTCATGGTTTTGATTGGATCTTGGCTAAACCTTGTCAGATTGTTTGTCTTAATGATATTAAGGACAAGTTCAAATATGGGTCACAAGGTCAAATCTTAGGAAAACCTTATTAACACTGTAGATGTCAAATTTTGATCGTATCTTCACCAAACCTAGTCAGACTGTTTGTCTTAATGATATGTAAGACAAATTCGAACATAGGTCGTCTGGGGTCAAAAACTAGGTCACCGGTTCAAAACAATGTTTTAATGAGTGAACAGTGATTGTCATGTGAGCGATATAGGGCCATCTTGGCCCTCTTGTTTTTATATTACAATCAAAATTTTTTACATGTTTGAAGAATACTTGTTTTATTTGTACCAAAAGTCCATTTTGTTTCTACAAAATGATTGATACTTCAGACTCATGTGAATATGACACAAGAGTTTTTCTGAAAGTTAAAACATAATTCCTTTGTATTAATTATGAGACTAGCCTTTACTACAAAAATAAATCACTAAATGTGTCAAGTTTCAAATTAATTTGTAATTCAGGATATTTAAGATGTACTAGTATCTTACAGAGCCTTAGTCTAGCAAGTCAACCAGTATTTAGCCAGCATAGAAATTAGAATATTAGAATGCATATTAATCTTTCTTGTCTGTGAAATCCAGATTTCAAAAAATGCGTCTCTATTGTTATCATGGTCTGTTCAACTTCACAAAATGTTCAATTTTAACAGCACAATGTAATATCTTTCTCTGTAAATATTTTAATACAACACTTATATTACAGTAGTTAGTTACTTCTTATCAATTTGATGTGGCTTCAATTATTGTGTTTTAGCATTTTATCTCAACGTTATTTGTATCAAATACTTCTTCATTTTCAAGTACTTTTAATATGTTATGCAATATGTTATGCATTATTGTTACTGTACTATTTATTACGCCCTCTTCGAAGAAGTGGGGTTATGTTTCTTTGTCAAATCAATGACTGAAAAATGATTTGGTCTACAGTTCTCAGACCTTGGTTGGACCATTGGTCTTCGCATGTAGATGACCCCTTTTGATTTTGAGGTCAATGGATTAAAAGTCCAGGTCTTACTATTCAGTTAGCATTTAGGGGCCATCAATAGTTGACAAATACTTCTTGTTTGTCTAGAGTGACCATTGTTTGTCCATCAACTTCTTTATATTGAAAGATCTTTTTTTAGTCAGCTAAATTTGTGTCCATTACTTTTACTGTTGTTTCTGTTATATGTGTGTTTTCATGTGGTATACATGATACATAGAAACAAGTTGATTTTCTATGGTTGTTTGTTACCTCAAGATTTTGGTGTATTGTAAATGGCTGAATAATTAGTTTAAACTTATTTTATTACTTTAATGTACTTGTAATATTGCATAAAACAAATATTTATAATTTTTGAAAAAGGGTTGTACTATGAGTTGTAAAATATAATAAAATAGATAATTATAATCATAGATAACTAAATATGTTTATTTAAAGGGTAAGAGCAGCCAAGCACATGTTATTTGTACGTTTTTTACTCTCCTATATTTTGTGTTGAATGATTATTTTCTGCTTTCATTGCTACAAACATGTGATGTTATTGTTAAATATACATGGAGTTAAACTCATGTTGTTTTGATCAAATGATTTGTGATGTTGAATAATCATGGTCTGAGATTTAAAACTTGAGAATGATCTCAAAGCTCAAATCTTTTTAAACAGTTAATTTAAAAGTGATTAGATTGATTTATTCCCATTTAGGACACTGGGTAATTTATCTATAAAAAGTGACATTAGTATATTTTAAAGGTATGACAGGGTGATCGGTGCTTGAGTGGTAATGTGCTGGACTTCTTCACTAAAGATTTTGGGTTCGATTCTTAGCTTTGTCTTATTAATTTCTCAGGGACACTATTTCAGTGTCCCCATCCCAAATACCAAGTCGAAAACTTTGTCTGGGACATCAAAAAGGTTTATTACAAAGAATCAGGAAAATTTATTTGGAATGAATAGGGATATAAATGCCCGGTTCTCCTGTATCTTATCTCCCCCCTCTCTTGGGTGGCTCTGATATGACCACAGCTGTGGAATGGGCCGATAAACTACAGATAAATTAAAGATATGAACTTTGAGACAAGGCTCAATGATTTATAATCTCAGACCAAAGTATTTGTATTTTGTCATTTATATTTATTGCAAAGATTATTGTCAGAGTGTTGTTGCATAATATACGTGTGTTTTATAATTATATCACTGATCTTTAATTCTTTTAAGGGCAGAATATTCATGGTATCTACTGACAACTGATTATATCCTTTCATTGTGCATTAATGGCTGTTTCTTGGTTAGATACATTATACATTTTCATCTATCACCGACATTGCTTTCCTGTAATGATTTTGATGGTTTTTGCGCAGATTTTGGACTTAAATATTTTTTCCTATATGACATATATAGGGTAATTTTCTATATCTTAACTTTGCTTCAACTTTTATACATTAACCTCAAATTTGTTGACCTCTGACCTTCATCTCTAATTTTGTTACCTCTGACCTATATCACAGATTTTGCAACATGGCACATATCATGCTTAGATGAATGGCGTAAATTAGCTCTTGAGTAAGAAGTGTTTTGGTGTATTGTTTTTAGTTCATCGGTACACTTATGTTAGTCTTTTTTCGCCAAATTTGATATTATTTTCACATTCTTTGTCAGTTGTGTACTAAATTGTGATTTTATTATGAAATTATTTATTTATCTATTATGGTTTAACGCCATTTTTCAACAATATTTCAGTTATACATGGTAGCTGGTTGACTTAACAAGTTTTTCTAGACTATATTCTTACCAGTTCTAACTACCCTTCCACTAGGAACTGGCAACTTCTCCACTTTTAAGGAGAATCAATATTATTTTGCATTTATTTGTTGTTGTTTTTGTTTTATGCTCTGAACTTAATGTTTCATTTAAATTTCTTTCTGTAAGTTAAGTGTCAATATATGTGGTAAATTCATTATAATACTATTAATAGTACAGTCATGTTTCCAGAATTTTCTGGAATTTCTGTTTTTTTTGCAAGGTCAAACTGTACATGTTTTTATTGTTTTGTATTGTTTCCTCTACACCGAAGTTACGATTTCTGATTTATCAAAATGTTCAACTTTCACCCATGTTATAGTGTCAAACCTGAAGTTACAAGCACCTGTGAATGTAAGTCTCTACATGATCTGCATAATCAAGGACTGAAAGATTTCCTTGATTTACAGGTCTGGATTATACTGGTTTCTATTGTATTCTATTGTTTCTGCTGAACCGAGGCAGGTTCTTTCAATTCTATTTTACTGACCCTAACGGAGGTAATGATTTCCGTTTTTCCTAAATGTTCAACCCATGATAATCATTGACCAAATAAACCTCTCAATAAAGTTTACCTCCTCATATAGATGTCATGTTGCTTCTGTCTCTGTTGTTCTATTTATTACTTGGTTGGTAACTACAGTCAAATCTCTGAACAAAGGCCGACCTTTGGAAAGACAAAATTTGACCTTGAAGACGTTTTCGGTAGTTCACTACATTTTTTCACATAGACATACAGGAAAAATTAAAACTGATCAATGCCCTTGAAATGACCTAAAATAAGCAAAAAATTTAAATTCAAGGGCAGATAACTCAAAAACGAGATCATTGACCCCAAAATTTTTTTTCGCTTAAAATGTTTCTGTTATCATATGCTACGATTATGCAAAGTTTAAGCAAAATTCATTGATCAGTTTTAATTTTTCCTATATGTCTATGTGAAAAATGTAGCGAACTACCGGATACGTCTTTAATTGAAGTGACCTTTTTTTGAGGTCAGTTTGGTCTGAGTTATGAAAGAAAGTTTTAAAAGAATGGCCCCTTTTCACATAGTGGTCTTTATTCAGAGGTGGCCACGTACACAGGTTTAACTGTACACAGGTTTAACTGTATTTCAGAAATTGTCTCAGTTATTTTAACAGAGTGTATGTCAGAATTCTGATCTAGAAGTATTTACATGTATTAGTTGTTGTTCTTTATTGCCCTGTACTTAATGTCTTATGCTATTTGCATTTTGTAAGTTAAGTGTTAGTGAAAGAATATCTTATTTAATCTGTCTGAATTTAATTTGACTCCTGGATGATAAGATTTGTTGTGTGTAAAGATTGCTTAATTAGATAACTTCAATCATCATCCCTAACATTTTTTTGTATTTTTGTGACAGTAATGACTTTCTCAGGATTATAAAAAAGGTTGCATAATTATGTAGAAAGGACCCCAAAGTGAACATATTGCCTCCACCTCTGGCTAGTGAACTTTGATTGTGAAAAAGACAAACTTATTAACATTGATTAAAATCATTGAAAAATCTTCTTAGATATTGCTCTCACACTGCAGAATTATATCCAAGGGCAACCAACACGCTTACTTTTTACCACAAAACTTACGATGTAATTATCAACAAAATACTACCATGTGACATTATTTGTTTATCTGGAAGATGAGAGTAATCAGTGTATGATTAAAATTGTTAAGAATCAGGGCTAGGCCATCCATAAAAAAAATTTGTTTGCGGTAATGCTACCTACTCATCAAAAAAAGCCCCTACCCAAATTGTTTTTACCTTAAATATAAAAAAAATAGCATTTTGACATGAATTTTGGGTTAACATAAAAATAAATTTAAAAAAATATATTTCCTACTTACCTACCTACTGGAAATTTTCTGGATAGGTTTAACACTAGCAAATATCTTTTTATAGATGACCTTACTATAACATTAATTTTGTAAGCAGAGCCTCATTACTCAATATAGATTTGTTTACTTACTTACTTGTTCCCTCTATTATATGAATGCAGGATTTTTTGAGAAAAGATATACAATGAAATCTGTGTTAAAAGCCACCTCCGAATAAAGGCCACCCTGTGAACAAAGGTCATTCTTTTGAAAAACGTTATTGATTATTTAGAATGATATGAGTAATTACCACATTATGTCTTCCCTAAGGGTGGCCTCTGTTCA
Organism: Lutraria lutraria; assembly: GCA_964023205.1. Taxonomy (NCBI): domain Eukaryota; kingdom Metazoa; phylum Mollusca; class Bivalvia; order Venerida; family Mactridae; genus Lutraria; species Lutraria lutraria. The sequence goes on from OZ026847.1 coordinate 26,406,891, forward strand.
TAGCTCTGACTGTATTTAAAAAATGAAAAAATCTGCCATTTCACTGTGAAGCCGAACAATGTGTATCCAGGGACCTGTTTCAAGACAAATCTTGGCTTAAATAGCAGTTTTTGAATTTTAAAATCTTCCTACTTCTTCCACATCATGTTTATCATGTTGATTGTTTAAAGGGATCTATTGTAATACATGTTAAAGGTAAATATCTGAAATACATGTATATACAATTAGTAAGTTTATGTTTAATCAAAGTACTGAAAGTACTCATGGAAACTGAACATACATAGACATGTACTGTAACATGAAATAGTAACTAGTTTTAACAATTGCATGGCGGATGTAGAAAAAAGTAGTACTTTGGTTGGCATCATAATTCATGCGTGCCGAGTGAATGACAGCTATAGAAATTTGAACACTGTTCTATTTTCAAAAACTGCTATCTGAGCTTTGAAACAAATGCCAGGGCCACATTGGCAAATATTACTGTAGCATATTACAGGGTTGGTGATTTTTTTCCTTCTTTATCTGCAATTTTCTAGATTTTAATTAAATACATTTTTGATATTGTGTCGTTTACTCCACAAATTTTACTTGTTTTCTGTATTGTGCAATAAATAAAGTAAACATAAATGATACAATGCCTTTGTGATTTCTTTTTGTGATTTGAACATGAGATGGCATCGTTTCATTTATAAGATCATAATAAAAAGGTAGTCATCCGTACTAGTACTGGTCTAGTTTAGTCTAATTTATGGATCATACCATACAAATACTTTCTTACGTTAGCAAATAGTAATTTGCTGATGAAATTTCAAGCACATTCCTGTATTAAGTTACTAACGGTGTATGATAATAGTAGATGTCTTAAATGACCGAATACTTGACCTCCCTCAACTCCTCATCTGTGAACTCTTCCCTGTTCAACTGGTCTTGGTTACAAGACTTGAGATTGGTTATAAAACTTGAGATTAATCTCTGAGCTTAGATCTCATATCTTGACTTTGAATATTTCTGAGTTAATTATGATCAGTCCGTTATTATTAATGCATTGGTCAGACTGCATACATGATCTTGAATGTATTTTGATATCAATTATTTCTAAACTTTTGAATTAAGATACTTAAGAGAAATGAATTGAGACTTGAGCATTTGGACAGATCTCAAGTTTTATAACATCAGAGCCAGAGAGACTGACCAGATGCAACTTAACCAACCCATAAGGCATTTCTCAATCCACAAGACAAGCTATGACCGTGTACGTTCTTTATTTAATCTATATGTGGTAAATAACTGTGTGCAATTCAGGGACATAGTCCTTAAAATGATCAAGTCTGTTGATGCCTTCTGGACGAAGGTAGCTTCAGTCTATGTCTGCAAATACCTTTCTGTCAGATAAGGTAGGCCATATCAGTTGTTGACTGTACCTCACAAGGCAGATTTAACAAACAAAGGTTTCATTTAAGCCCCGTGACCTGCTATAACAATAGATGATAGGACCATTGCACGTGTACTACATGTTTTAACGTTTGGTGTTCAGTGTTTTGAAATTTTGTGCTAAATGAAATTCATAGGCCATCCTTAAAAAATGCTCGATTTCGAATACGAGATCCAAATTTGTAGTGGGTAAGCAGGCTGGCATTTCTTGTTAACAATGCAAGCTAGTACTGAAAAATTGGACAGTTGGAATGAAAACGAAACGATTCATTTTTTCAAAATTTTTTAATCAGTCACGTGACTGCGAACCAAACATTTTTCTAAGGATGGCCTTATGTATATATGGGACACATTAATCATAGAATTAATTCTTTAAAACTCAGAGTCAAAGCCCGAAGGTCCAGTGGATCGTGGTTTATAGTTGTGCTTCAAAAGTGATGTTTCTCCAGGGCATTATTTGTTTAGAAATTAAAACTTGTGATTTCATTTTGGTCAATTATTATCTCATTTTTATGACATACTGTTTCGTCAGATTGAATCAAACGCCCAAACATGATGCCAGATTAATCATATTAACATGTCTGAAAAATGAATTTGTGAAATATTCTTGAATTACGCTGTCACTGAATTTATGTTCACAGTAGAGAGAAATTCGAATTCACAAACGTGAGGTCAGTGTATCTAACAGTTAAAGGACTGGGCTTTATGTTGCAGTGAGTCTAGTGTAGAGGACGAATTTCACTTTACTTTAGTATGTTCAATTTATAATGACGTCTGGTCTCAGTACATAAAATAGTGTTTTTGGAGATTTCCTACTGATAAATCAGTCTACTGGTATATTATTATGCCAAGCACGAAAAACCCTGACTTATAGAATTTTGCGGCCAGGTGTAAAACACGGATCCCACGGATCTGGATCCAATATAGAATATATAGGGGACTTAAAGGGTGTTACGGATCCATCCATAACTTCTTTATTAGTTTGCAGAATAAGACAAATTTGGAACCGAATTAAAGCTGAATATAGCAGCTTCATGTACGTATTAATGGTGGACGGGTATGAGAGTGTTTATCATCAACTATAGAACGTCAACATAATGCTGTCACTCAATGCCTGATTTGCTACGTGTACTATATGGACTAGTACAGCTTAAGTTACAAGGAACCATTTGTTCGCTATTGTATCAAGTGAACATTTGTGTTACATTCCTGAAATACAACTGAAAGTCTGGATGAAAATCAAAATATTTTATTCCTTGATTTTTTCCTTATTTCCAAATGTCTAAGATGAGCAAAACAAAGAGCGATATTAATTTTTGAAATAGTTATACTCTGGTTAACATTTCTCTGTAGTCATAATTTGAGACCCAAAGCGATTTCAACAAGAAAATCCAAAAATTTAAAGCACCAAGGCTTAGACGCCTTATAAACTGATAATAATCCTTTATTCTAATTTCCCATTGATCACGTGACTTGTGTATTTCTAGTTCTGGTGGTCGACGAAGCAGCGAAGGCTCTGTTTACATTGATTGACAGAAGTTTGCACTTAAATTGGCAGCTTACATTATTTTTACATTTATGGGAATTTTATTTACAAAAATAGAGTGTTTTAGAGAACCAATCGTCTTTGAAATGTTGTAGAAAATAGCACGTGTGATGTTAATGATTTGATGACGTCACACGCGAAACGTCGCCTGCTCCTATCGTCGTTTGGATACCAGCCATGGTGCAGCTGGACAAACCTTCCATAAACACAGTGCAACTCCACCTGAAAAATAAATTTCAAGTATTATAATCGTTTGGTTGCACGGCCGAATAAGTTATAAAATGTCATATATGTATATAGTGCTTCAGCATCGCCCACGCCTTCACCTACTCGCTGAGCAATCGTAACTACTCGGGCATTTCCGTAACTGAGAAATACGCCTCGTACATTATCGGGTCACACATTTTGGTTGTGCGGTTTCCGGTCACTACTTTTTCAACACCAGCCACGCGATTGAAAAACTGGACACCAAGTCCCCATTGAAAGAGAAACAGGTTGTATCCATTGTTGGATTCCCAAGGTCAGTCATAAAAGAAAACAGCCCAAGAAATGGCGGCCTGCCTATTATGTCCGAGGCACTTCTTCAGACAAAACCCGAGGACTGAGTTTCGATTGCTCACTGAGCTGTCTGTATCAGTCGCAAGCTTAACTACGCATCGCTATTTTCATGGAACATTTTCTTCACCGCCCCCTTAATGTACCACGTCGTCACGGAATGAAACGCAAATGAAATGACGGTTTCACGGCCATTTAATGACGTTAATTTCAATTTTCATTTACAAAAAATGTATTTGTTCCTTTAATTTAATAGCGTTTGACATATTTTTGTGTGAAATTTAACCCGGTGTAGCTAAACACCATCGTAATTAAAATAAGTAATCAATATGGTAAAAATCTTCCTAACAAATTAGTGGTTGTAAAAATTACCAAGGACTTATACATGTATGTATATAAGTCTGTACCGCAAAGGGAGATAACTCAATGGGCGAGGATAACTCCAGGATAACACGCTACATGTTTACAACAAACGAATTTTAATCAGACTAATATTATTGTCGTTAATTTTCTATCATTCTTAGTCAGTATGGCCATATTTTGTGGTTTACTATTTAAATACCTAAAATGTTTTGTTTCTGGTTACATCTAATTAATAATAGGATAAGTATGTCGGTTCCACGGGGTAAATAAACAGACACTGGAAAAATAAAGGCAGCTTGGGTATAAGCAGAAACAAACGCTTTTTTAGGGCTAATGTAGTTTTCAACCAAACTGTTGACATACGATCATAATGATTCGAAATGTATAAGTACATAGAAATATTCCAACATTTTATTTTTACCGCCCCCAAGATCGATGGAAAGCGATATTATATTAATGCCGATTAAAAAACTTCACCGCACCTGTCCATCAAACTATAAACTATCCTCCAAAAAAGAGATTTTTTAAAATTAATTATTTAGAACGTTGAAGAGCATAAAGCACATCATTATTACTAGTACAACGTGACTACACGGTCAATGACTACCAGTCCTTTTTATTATACCTCACGTGACTTATTTACTGTATAGTCTTATGTGACGTCATAGGGTGACAATCCGTAATGTTACCCTCTGACATTACATTTCGGTCCGCTTGCCATAACGAAACTACCCTCACGCGCCGAAGCGATATTACCGGGTGCCGTGTTTTTGTCAATCTGTTCTATATCATAGACGCTTTAATGGGCGATTATCAAAATCCACTCATAATTTGACATCCCGTTTAGCAGAAGATAATTTGACAGCGAAAATAACTATGCTTCGTAAAGACTTATTGTATTGACTCAACCAGTACGAAAAGACTGTATAATTGTTAGCATATTTGTTGCATTCTTGTATTTCTTAATTATTGTTTTATTCGGTATAATAAAATAAATATCACATCCCACATTACTTTGTCTCGGGTGAACATTACGTTCCATCACCCTATGTGATATTTATATAATATTGTACGTCCGTCTGCACTGTTTTTATTCAATCTAGATTTCCTACCAGAAAAGATGTTGATATGTTTGTGGCTTGAGTTTAATTCTTGTTAAATTAATTCCGCTCGTATTTCGGCGGAAATTGTTTTAAAAAAAACCAGACTATCTTTGAAAAGAGATACAACTTCCGGTTCCGGTATGTTCAACTTCTAATTGATCAATAAAAAGCCAATTATTTTTTAGAGTATACTTAAATACATGTACAAATAAGCTTATCTAGTTTGTATTTTACGACAAGCAATGGAATTTAACACGTTAAGCGTGAATAAAATCCACATTTAAGTGTATTTTATTGATATCGCTGAAAGACTTTGATCAAAGACTAAGTTTGCTTTAAAACATATGTAATTTCTTCCCACTGGTGGTCTTATATCACTGGTTTGTCACACAAGTAACCGGCGTATGACATAGAAACATAGACGCCCACAGACCCTCCACCATTCAGGAATTTCTTTACACTCTGAAACACTAAAATGAATATCATGTTGATTTTTAACCTTTGTTTTTTTGTCATGAAACATGCAATAAACATCATATTGCATATTTTACAGTGTTTTAGAGTTAAAAGAAAATAATGGGCAGTAGAGGGTCTATGTCATAAATCGGTTGTCTGTGGCGAAGACCTTTACTATACATGTACAGTATAGATACTTGACTGTGGTTTGTCTGTGCGTCTTTGTAAATTGTGAAAACAAGATCAATATGCATGCCAACGCAACTTGCTTTTCTTCTTACTTTATATATATCTATGACTAGTTCATGGGGAACATAATTATTATAAATAATGAACTAAGATACTTAGGGGTGATAAAACTCTGATTGGTTGATTCTGTGAACTGTTTTACATTTCAACCATTCGCAAAACTACATTTTGTAAACGGTACAGCCAAACAGAACTTTATCACTTTGAATCGGCATCATTTGTTTTATCCAGATGTCATTGATTGACAAGCCGTTTCATGATCGAACATGTCCCCTAAAAAAACCACGTTCTTTTGCTGAACAGATTTTTATTTAGTTTTTCCAGTACATTGGTCGCATCACAGGGTCTGTTTTCGGTTTATTGGTCATTTCCAGAAATTAGGCCAACATTTCAATGACATAAATGCTTTCCTGATATGATAAGCTGCCGAAATTGAAAACTCGAAGTATAGTTTATTTCAAAGCACGTTTACTTCTCACCACCACGGAACAATAAAAAGAGAAAACCACGCATTATCTATATGATGCCACATTACACACATGGCTCATAATAAAGCAATTTGTCGACGTATAATGTAGTTTATTTGGATTAAACGCCATTTTTCAAAATGATTTCGGTTACATACGACGGGCGATTCACCTTACAAGATTTCCTTGACGTTATTCGAACCAGTACTAACTTACCCTACTCGACGTACAATGTACAAGAAGTTATTTTTGTGTAAGAAATAATGTTTTCTTGAAGTCTTTCACGCTAGAAAACTCGTTTAATAATGAAATATGACCTTATTAGAATCTTGTCTACTTATAGCGTATAGAACAATATCAAACATTTGAGTTCAAATCCTGAGAGGTTTCACAGACAATGGACTGTGTCGTGGCCTGCTGATGGTGGTCTCTGAACATACATGGCGTAAGGCAGTTTGAACCAACGACATGCCAGACAACAAATATGGTTATAAGCTTGGACCCTGTCATAATGGCCGGTGGTTGGTTTTGATTAAACATATTTAATGAGACACCATACCCCCCCCCCCCCCTGGCTTACACCCAGACACAACCAGGCCAAAAACAAATGGTTGTAATTTATTCATCTTTTGTTTAACGGCAGCTACGGTCATTTCAGAGTAGCCACAAAGAGAGAGAGAGAGAGAGAGAGAGAGAGAGAGAGGAGAGAAAGAGAGAGAGAGAGAGAGGAGATAAGATACAGGAGAACCGGGCATTTATATCCCTATCGTGCCCGATGTAAAGCACCGATACACGCCTCACCAAGTTTTTGTGATTTTTCTTAATTGATTTTACTTGGCTTGAATTAATTGAGATGGGGACACTGACACTGGCGTGTCTGAAACATCCAAAGGCGGAGTCTGACGCATTATCACTAGACCACCGATCAACCCCAACACGCAAATACAATCGGACTAAAAATAATGGTTGTCATTTTACTCATTCGAAAACTTAACAGCGATGTAATGCACCTAATCGGACAAACACTTTTCATTGGCTTAAAAAGAGCATATTTTATGCGCATGACGTTTCCATGCTTATAATTCGAGGAAATTTGTTGATTCATGGGCCAACGAGGAAAAATCGTCAGAAAATAGAACTTGTATTAGTAAAAATCTACGCGTACTATGGAGAATAATTATTCCATTTTTATTCTCAGGAAAAGTTAATGGAACGCACGTGCGTTATTTGTTTCAGAATAAAATACGTTCGCTTGACATTTTGACCTCAGGGGGAGGAAGTGCGTATGGTAAAATCTCTCCATCCGGTCTACTGAGACACCGGGGTGTCACCAAGCCGAAAATTGCCATTTAAGGCTCGTCAAATAGGATTTGTTCAAATGATTCCTTGTGTTACAGGAGATCCAGTCTCTAGAGTACCTGTTATACAGAACGTATTGTTTTATCGCAAAAGCGGTGATCAATGATTTCATTACGCGATCGTAATGATACTCTCCCAGGGATGTGTCGATAAAAACACCGCCATTACGCTGATTCTTTGTTTTCTTAGCGCGAATTAACAAATTCAGCGTGGGTTCGGATGATATTAATCATATTTTTAGTAAGGGATTATGAGAATCAAAAAGCACGAGTTGTCGAGTCCGGGGATTCAATGCACGAGTAATTTCGTGCGTGATGTGAGACAAGAGAATAGTTGGAATCAATAATTTTATTTATAATCCGCTTAATACAAGTTTTTGAACAATCTTGAGCACGGACGGTCGTATTAAAACTACATTTGTAGTTGTTAATATGCAAAAACTATATTTAAATGGTTTCATTTACTTTATTGCTGTATAGGAGTTAAAATATTCGACGCGGCAAAGTTCTCGAGCAAACTTTAATGAGATTACATTGTATTTGTTTTAAATAGTGGTTCAGTTATCTACGACGACCTGTTCACCAAATCAGTTTTCCTGGACTGTACTTTTAACCAGTACTAACTGGTTACCCTTCCACATGAGGCTGGCATCATTTCCAACTCTGGTGGAAATTGACATTTTGTCAAATGTTCATAGGAGGGTATGACCTGTCTCTATCAAAATTCGAACCCGAATCACCTGGTTCCAAGTCCAGCACACCAACCACTGGACCACAACCACGGTTTTAAATGAAACTACATGTACAAATGTAGCCTTTTCAAAAAAATAGAATTCGTATGTATGTAGGTCTAGTCGGTGAATGACACTCTTCAAATTGGGGCACTTTATATGAAAAAAGCATGTACAATGTCGAATACACTTTTATCAAAATGATGATATAAAAATGTCAACAGAACCAAGCGATTTGGCTGAGAGACATTTGGCCAAGAGGTTCAGGAATCATCTATTCTGACAGGTTTGAAAGTATAAACATCGGGACGGACAACAGACAGACAGACGTTCTTATAAATGCTGATTTTGTGAGGTTTTCTCTTTGATATTTTTTGTTAATGTTTACCCACGATACACTTCTTTCCCACAATACAACGTTCAACCACTTAATGACTAACGAACTGAAGTAATCTCAAGTTGTGATAACATTTGGGTTTATACATGACAGATCGATAAACGGACAATCAGCCAGACAGACAGACAGACGGATGGACAATCCCATTACTACATATTATAACTGCAAGGCAAATGAATATCTTGTTGTCACGTGTTTGTAGAAACAACGAATTTATCACCATTAAAAATAATAACTTTTATCTCGCATTAGATAATTGAGTATCCCAATCCAAGGTGAAGAAACAATTACTCCGAATACAACACCTTATTGAGTACGGGGGCTATATTCGACAAATAGACTTCCCCGTGGAGCTATATATTCTCATAGGGTGTGACAAGTAAGGACACATTATCGTCTTTCCCCTCTCTGGGGCGGCCCTAAATGGCCATAACCATCGAATGGACCGTTAAACAACCGAGAAATAAATAAACAAATAAATAAATAAATAAAAAAACTTTATAAAATTGGTACTCATACCGAAAGTTTATTGTTCCAATTTTCTTCTTATGCTAAAGTTTCCATTCCTTTTAATGTTGCTTTAATTAATCCTTTGGCGTTGGATAACAAAACCTGGATGATTCTCTTGAGCAAATAAAATGAAACTTGTATGAAATCATATGACATTCCAACAAATTTCTTAACTCTTTTATATTTAAATTAGGGGCAAAACTTGGTATTCATTTCAATTATTTGCGATTTTATGTTTTATTTTATCATATAAAATACGAGAAAATGTTCGAAGATCTTTTGATATTTTCTAATGCCGCATGATAACTTGTTAATCTTTGAATATTTGCCTGAAATTCCTGGTAGAATTGTTGTTGCAAGCTTCAATAAAACAACAAGTTCGTGAATTCAATTTATTCTACACGCAGAACAGCAAACCCTCACAAAGCTGTTACCTTAATATTACGACCATCTGAATATTATGATCACCTCAAGATTACGACCATCTGAATATTACGACCATCTAAATATTACGACCATCTGAATATTACGATCACCTTAAGATTACGACCATCTGAATAATACGACCATTTGAATATTACGATCACCTTCAGATTACGACCATCTCTATATTACGTTCACCTCAAGATTACGGCCATTTGAATATTACGTCCACCTTAAGATAACGCCCAAATATTTTCGGAATATTTTTCAATATTTCCTTAGAACTTTTTTAACTCGATAATGACACTACCTCAGTATTAACAGAATTAAGACCGACTTTTTTTCGTCCCAAGAGTGAGATTGTGTATTGTTGAAGGCGAATATTCACAATGGTCATGAATAAAGGGTTGCTACATGTATGTAACTAAAATCAAAAGTTTAGGAGAACTTGTTGACGTAATTAAACATATAAACTATTAAACAAAGGTCAAGTATGTGTAAAGGTTATGTTTCTTGTCTAATCCTTTGGCTTATTTTACAAGTGTGACTGTATAATATTGTTCATTTAATATTCCATTTTTAACATTTAACTCTTTTTACATTTAACAAGGTAAATAAACTCTTTAAGTCCATGTATGTATGTTTTACTCATCTGAACACACCACATCCCAAAACAACAGCTTCATATTAATGTTTGGGTATAAGATTCTCCCTAAAAAATCAGTGGTTTTCAGTTACCCCACCCATTGCTAAAAGTTGAAGTCGCGTAACCGCAATCCAATATTTATTTCCAGGATGACTTAACCAGAGATTGTCCAAGCCGAACCGATGCAAATATTAATGAAATATCTGTTCCTGGAACACAATTATCAGTTATAAAGACTCACCATGCCCACCCACTCAGATTGTGCAGCATGTTCTTACCCACCGCAATCAAATGCTGAAGTTCTAACAGTTTAGGTTTCTAGTACTAATATCTAATTCCTAACATTCAAGTAGCACGTTCTATCTTTACATGGTCCCAGTAAGCTTCCATAATCCAGCCATGCTCATTATTATTATACAGTTTTCTAAACCAAGTTATTATAATTAAGTAAAGTTCAAACTAATGGTTTTACATCATACTAACAAATCTTGCTGCGAACTGTATTTCGAAGCAATCACCCACGAGGCAGTCTATGTGATATCAGTTCAGCTGGCAAAATACTCAATTTCCCAAACCGCTGTAATTTCTTTGTAAATTAATTATTCGTCGACTTCATTAAGTGATACATTAATTAGCGTTAGATATTTCCTTTCTTTACTGTTAATTAATTATAACTTTATTGGATGGTTCCAATGCGCTTGATTTGTTAGAAATGAACGTTGCAATTGCTTTCAATTAATATTTATCTTATTGTCATGATCAAATGAAACCATTGCGTTCGATTTGTCTATTTTTCGCGAATGTGCCTAAGCTCACTTTTGACCTATATATCTTGGCATGACGTATTAATTATTCAGAAAAAATCCTAGCTTATTCTATTGGATGATTCAGAGGAAACTCTTCCTTCCATTGGGTGAAACCTACAAGCGTAAACAAATTAAGACCACGCCAACTTATAGCAAGTCTGCATTGTTTAATGTGTACTTCTTGTGGTTGTAAAATTTGTAAAGTAAAAATGTACGAACATGTATTCTTCTGCAGTCGAAATAAAGTTATACACCGTTCTTAACAAACATTTTACATTTATTTGAATTGATATACAGTAGATATGAGTAAATGTGTAGTTTATTTAGCTGACCTAATATCAACATTTTAATGCGTGACCTAATAGGACTGCTAGGTGATAAGTGGTGTTCACACGGTACTATAACGGCAATTTAGGAATTTAAGAGAGGCATGCATCATAACATCAAAGACACTTCGCAACTGTCTTTTTAAATGCATTTATTGTTCTATTTGATTTTATACCGTTTTTATCAATCTTTAAATCAAATTTGACGAACAGTGTATCTAATAAGTATTCCTGTGTACCATCTGCTCCAGCTTAATCCAAATATAACTTACAACACAGTTCCCGCATTCCATTTGAAATAAGTAAGTTTAAGACTGGATTTGGCACCAACGAGAAAGTATGAGATTTCTTATATTTACGTGGGGTCACTTTAGCAGGTGGAAGTATAGAATTGTAGATGTAGAAAACCGGCCCACAGATGGGTAAATTTAATAGGATAGTTTATAGTCTAGACGGATGACGTGACCTGGCCCACGAAGTCGTATAATGGTTAACAAGAACTATCCCGCCATTAATAGAATTCACAAAATACGATGACGCATCATCTTTTATTATTACCTCTCCACGTGTCGCAAAAAAGTGTTTCAATGTTATCAAATCCACCTTAAGTTACTACTAAACCAAAAGGTCTAAGGCTCGAAATATGAGTCCGAATCTTACCAATAATTAGACATGTATACATGTATTTCACATGTACAGCTAACTTACGGAAGGTCGGGATTTCTATCCAGGTTCATGCCAGGGCTCTCCCCCACTGTTAAAGCTCGGGAAGTCGTCAAATAACCCTTATATAACATATATCACTATATGTAGAACATGTGTTTTTTAAAACAAAATGCCCCCTCTGGGTGACCTTGACCTTTGACCTACTGACCTTAAAATACACAGTCCTGTAGAAGTTGTCATGAGGAACCGACACATGAAGTCTGATGAGTGTAGCTGGAAGGGTTTTGATTTTATAGGTAATGTTAAAGTTTGGTACAAACAGACAATCAGACCGACAGACAGGCCAAACTATGTCCCGATCTATCTATCAGAGGGTATAAAAAGAAATTAACAAATGGACAACAATTGGGTACAACTACCTCCGCGAGTCTGTGTTCGGAATGGTCTAAATCTCTTCTGTGGTTGAAGTCTCATGAGTCCGGTGGGTTCATGTTCTGCCGGGAAACTTTTACCTAATTCTTCTTGTCTATTTCTTTCCTCGATTTCAATCATATCTCTAAGATCTTTAAGCAGCTGTAATCTCTGAAAGTATATAAACACAATATAAACTGTCAAAGAGGTTTTTTTTCGGAATCTTCATACATCGAGCTTATAAAGGAACTAAAGTCGGTTTATTATTTGGGGCATGTTTCTAAACCATATAATTATCAGCTAAGATAAAGAAATCAAATCTAGACACCCAATATGCAAAAAAGTGGTAACAGCCTAGCGTACCGTTGGGTGAATATTTTGTCTACTGTTATAATTAATGGTCTAAAACGAATACTAATAGCAAAAAGTGCTTTCTCAGAGCTCTGTGACATGTTTATGAAACGACAGACCCTAAATTCCGCTCATATCAACTTGTTGATACTAATTTTATTAAACCTCTGAATTAGACATTTTCCCGCTTCTAGTTTGGGGCCAAATACAATTACTGTGACAATAACTGGAAGTCTTTTCCCAGTATACTTTCATATAGACAGAGAACAGATAACAAAAACCAGGGATGTTCAATATGTAATGTGTATTGCACTAGAGAATGAAAACGTTACGCACGATTTCACTAATATGGATACGTTTGGATAGCTCTATTCAATACCTTTACAATGAAAAAAAAATATTGAAAAATAGTTGGAAAATGTGTTGAGAATTTTGAAGAAATTAGAGCTTACATAAAACTTCGTAGAAAACTCGTTCATTCATTAAAGCTGATTTTTATTGAATTGGTGGAAGTTTATGGGTCCCTTAATGTATCTTATGCGACAATTCGTAGTTGGAAAAATAATTTTGTTATTGTCACGGATTCTACAAAATCAGGAGGACCGGTGACTGTAATAGGCTTAACTAATGTCTCCAAAGTCATGGACATGATTGAAAGGGAAAGCATGTACATGTATATGATTCGCGATGTCGCCAAAGCTGTTGGTATTTCACTACCGAGAGTACATTCCACTTTTGAAGTACAATATCTTACTGCCATATGGATACACCCTCTATTGACAGATGCTCAAAAAGGGTGCGCGTACAAACGCCAAAAAATTGCTCAAAAAGTTTCCAAATTGCAACTGTATTTGTAGTTGACAATTTGCAAACATTAACACAGTAAATGCCATGTAGTTGTCAAAAGGGAAACGAGCAAAGAATGCCATTTATGTCATATTCTTCTCATGTGTCGATATAACCAAACAAGATTCTGTTCCTAAATGCAAAAGTGGCACATTGGTAAATGCTCCAGCACATTCGTCTGTCGTTGTAAAACAGATTATGAAGTCGGAGAAGGTAACCGTATTGAAGCACATATCGTACACACCAGATCTTGCTCCGTGCGATTTTTACCTTTTTCCAAAACTGATTAAGTTGATATCACCCCGGACAAGCCCTTGTCACCGCTGTTTGTCAGTCTCTTTGAGGTATACTCAAACCAGTCGTCCGTGACGGATATCAAAAATGTATTCACAGACAGAAGTTATGTATTTCTAACTAGGGAAATACCTTGAGGGGATGGAAACTTATTTTGACCATTAAAATCGGTTCTTTTTAAAACATTACACAATACACATTACTTATCGAACATCCCTCGTATTGTCATGTTTGCCAAGTCGTCTCAAACAAACAAAACCATCACAATAAAATAACTAACAACTCAAATGTACCACCGGGAATGCAAGAACGATTCGTGCGCAGAGCGTATCGACTGTTTCCTGCATGTTTTTCAAACGAGTGCCGCGTGTTTTTTTAGTGAGGCATACAACTGCTAACTACCAGCCAGTTAACACACACAAGACACTAAGAACTGTGATTTATGAATACCAGCATACTCATGTTTAAAGCTTTACAGATGTAAACTGATTTAAATGTCAACATTTCAAAAGCTTTTAATGTGTTGATGCCAATCTTTGACCTTATAAAGTTTCAAATTACGTTGACGAGTATAGTGGTACCACTACGTAAGTTAGACTGCTTTTGGAAAGAAAAAAAAGGTTAAGTGTATCGGTAGAGACAGTAGTGGTGGTCTTATACATATACATTTTGACCGTCTTAGTGTTAAACACAGTACTGGTTGGGATGGGTACACTGAAAAAGCATCCCTGAAATATTGAAAGGCGGAACTGAACCCACGACCTTTCGTTAAGTAGTCAAGCACATTACGACACTGAACAAGCGCCGCGCCAGCCGAAGGTTCAAGCTCTATTTACAGAGCCGATCGGGTGATCCCGGCAGGAAATAAACTCATGGAAACTTGGAAAGACGTGATGAAAATGACACTCTTTTAAAAGGTTATCAAATAACCGGACGGACGTAGCATGTACCAACATGGAAAGCTGTTCACGGGCATAAGCACATGTTATAGCGTGTTTTATAGTTGAGCAACAAGTCTCCATTATTCAAGTAATACAAGATAAAATAGTAAATAGCATAATATTGTTTAGTGCCTGGTCAAACGATTGCGCCTCGAGTACTGGCCACCATTCCTAGAATGTTATATTAATACTTCTAGAATGTTGATTTTGCCGGAAGAAAAACGTTTTTGATAACGTGAAAGTTTTCCAGCACCAATTGTCAAAGCGTGTTTAATATTGATGTAGAGTACGACTGACAGAATTCGGAACGTCAGAATATTTTCCCACCAACAGTAACTTTTGTTTGAGAAATCGTAAATCTTTAGAAAATTAGATGAAGTGTAGAAATGTGACGTTAAATATTTTTGAAATGTGTGGTGGTAAATTAAGTCATAGCAGATGAAATGTAGCATGTTGGATGCTCACACACAATAATGTTTGAAAATATACGTGTTTCTTGACAAACTTAAGAGGCGTTTTAATTTAACGTTCTCACGTCCCAAATCGGCAAAAATTTTAAGCAGACAGTGGCGCTTTGAACAGGTAATGCTGACGCACAAATTGTCTAACTTTAACTTATTATTCCTTCACTAAAGTAAACAACAGGGTTCTGATTCAGCAGAATAAACACCAAGCGTCTGGTACAACTGTACGAGCTATAGAACCTTCGTTTTCATTTTTCTTTAAAATAGATTTATCACGAATCTAAACGGTCCATAACGAATTCATATCATTTGAAGAAATCGAGCAGAGAAATTAAGAATTCGAACAATATCTCATGCTAAGAATCATTATCTTTTATCAAGCACATATGTATAGAATTTCGAAAGAAGACTTCCGTGGTTGAGTTGTCATGATGTCTGACTAGTTATAACTATTGCGAATCCCATCTAATATCAAAACCATGAACCAAGGTCTTTTGCGGCTTTCTCCGCTTCAACGGTTGAGGCACATCTGGATAGAACATTAGACTTTTCACATGCTTGCTAGACGTTACAATTGTCTGTTAAAACGTAAACGGACTGGTGATTACTGGTCAGACAACACATTACCACTTGACGACCACGGAGCCTTCGGCCATAAACCAGTCACCTATGAATCAACATTTTATCGCAATAACGGTAAAACAGTTCTCAAATATTCTGAAACATTTAAATAATTCCCTCTTGGCATTATGAATGAAGGCTCTCATATTTTCTTGTTCGTGCATTGAGACTTCTGCTTCAAAAACATAGTCTTCCAAATGCTCTTTGCTCGCATTTTGCAATTCACTCTTCTTTTATTTCAACAAGGATATTCTTTGCCAGAAACACACGGTGTGGACTTCTCGATATTTTTAGTACTACATGTAACATTTCTAAATGTTTAATATTTGTTTGTCCATTGCTTTGTGGAAGATTTTGCAAGTTGCATTGTCTTGGAATTCGTTTTCCGGTTTGTTCATAATTCATTCATGGAGTCTTTCTCTGGTACGGTCTGATGTTTCTTCACATTTACTAAGGTATCTATTTTCTAGAACAAGTACGATGTTCATGTTTTTGCCATTGGAGGAATAAAGAAGCAATGAGTGTCATGAAAAATACTCCTTCTGCGGCTGCCACTGGCATTGACCCACTACGCGTGTCGCAACATAACGTCAGCTTGACACATGTCACAGTATAACGTCAAGTTCTTGTCAAATTGAAGTAATCTAAATAATGCTATCTGATGGCTACTCGGGGTGATGTCTACTTGATGGTACGTGATCGTTGTCTTGTTACTTCGTGTAAAAATAAACGTTTGACTAGTTTAGTCTCATGTTTTATCAAATGAACGAATGAACAACGGAGAGCGTTAATGTATTTCTTTCCCCAAAATCCTTACTCCAAAAAGTATTGCCTCAAAATGAGGCGGATAGGTTTAGAGATGTTTATAGGTTTCCATGATAGAAAATGATTTACCATGATATTTTTTAACATTCCTTTGAGTTTTTTCCCTTTAAATTAGCATGGTTTGTTGAAGTTTTTTTTTCACAAAAAAAAGAAAGAAAAAGAACTTATATTTAAAAAAAATGACAAAAAAGACGCAATCACATAATATCAATCTAATTGGATGAAGAGAAATATTGGTCGTCTTGAAATACGAACAGAAATTAATATTTATTTTTTATTTTTCAACAATGTCAACAAATCTTATAAAGTTTTAAAATGTGTATTAAAATGAATTGAAGTATCTCATAAAACTGTCAAAGAAATAATGAATATGGGCAATACTATGTTTGTGTATCATTGAGTAGATACATCAGATAAGTACAGTATTAGGGATGTATTACCGTAATTACTCAACTCTGATATATGATCTACTGTGGAATCAATAATTTTCGTTGGGGATTTAATTTCGTGGATTTTATGGGTCGGCTCATCCACGAAATCAAATTTCCCCATGAATGTAACTGCAGAGAAAAGGCATTTCTTTTCAAAAATCAAAATCCACGAATTTATGTCCCCACGAAATAGCCATTTTAGTAAAAAACACGAAAATTGAGCCCAACGAAAATAAATGAAAATACAGTATGCGTTTTCCATGTGTAAAATACAATCTGGGGAAACAACCTACAATATTCTGAATCTTGTAGGAAATGAAACCTATGGTTTGGAACTGATTGTGTAATAATGTAAACTGCTAAGCACAATTGTATAAACAATGGTTAAACTTGTTTTTGAGACCCCATCAGAGTAACCCCGTCTATTTCACCCCGTAATGAGGTATGAGGGGTCGGGGTCATCCCACCTTCATACCTTACAATGGTTAAACTTAATTACTGGGTTAAACTTGAAGTTATAATAGATTAACCAAATATTAACCAGAAACAAAATGATTGCCTTTCTTGTACCAAACTCTATAAGGACCTCGGCAATACAGATGAGCAAGCCGACAAACAGAGGATCCGGATGACTTAATTACCAATATCAAGCACAAGGAATAAATTTGACAAGAAAGTATCGTAGCCAAAATGTTATACAATCTATTTATTCACACCAAGCCCAAATTTAAACCCAATCTCAAATTTAACTAACTGAATGAATTTAACCAATGTTTATAGAATTTGGTGCTGTTATGTTACATTTTAATTGTGGTAAATGAAAAAAATATAACCCTCAACAAACTTGTCCGAGACAGCAGAAAAGTAGCCGAATTATATATATACATGTAGTATACTCATGTGAAAATATGACGTTATTGCGATTGTCTATGAATACATTTTGCTATTCCTGTAGGTCAGCCACGTGTCTTAAGTCACAGTATTAGTATACGCGTTGTATATACCGTCCCTTATAATGATAGTTACAATGATTCGTAAATTATCATACACAAGCCTTAAATTATCGCTTAAGCCTCCTTGTTCATGAACTAAATCTTCAGCTTTTAGAAGATTACACTAAAGTTAAACAACGTGCTGACTACTGAAGGGAGGTTTATCTGTAATCTTTGTAAGAAACTATTGCAGAGACAACAATTTTTGCATCGTACATTCTTATGTCAGAATTGATCATCTATAGAATACAATGCTAGTCTTCATTGAACAGAACATAATTTAGAACATGCCCACATTACCCGCCCCCGTTATTTGGATGTATGTATATTGGAAATACATCCTGCAAGCTCGTAAACAGAGTTAAACCATGTAACGTGTATCAGTTATTAGATTAGGGTTCGATTCTCAGTTCGAATTTCTCAGAGACGCTTTATCAGTGTACACTTTCCGACTATCGAGCCAATACTGAATCTAGAAAACCACAGGAAATGGGGCGAAGTGTGTATCGGTGCTTTACATGGGACATGATGAAGAACTAGGAAAAACTATTGGGGAAAAGAAGGGATATAAAAGCGCGGTTGTCCTATATCGTATCTCCCCTCTCTCTCAGGCGGCTCTGGAATGACGATAGCTGTCATATGGGAGTTGAACAACTGATAAAATAGTTAATTAATATAAATCGGCGTGTTTGTCAAGTCATCTCTGAATAAAATAATAATTATATTATATAATTTTACTCAATGTTTTGCAGAACTAACTAAAAAATCAACCGTATTGATTTTGTCCGGCGGTTTGTCAATTTCTTATGAGTTCTCGAACAATGAAACAAGAAACATTGTCTTTTCTTAGCTTTAATACCAATTAATACATGTAGTCGTATTTACAGCATTTGGACCAATGTCTGATGTTCTGGGCGAAAGAATAAAAAGAATGTGACAGACCTGTGGGTTGACTAGTTCTGTCTCCTCGCCAGGATAGAAAGTGTCAAGAGGAGCAGAGAGACATGCACTGATTAGCACTGACAGCACTAATGATATACAAAGAACATCACAGCACGCTTGTTGTGTAACTTTCATTATCGCTGATGTTTTCTGTACGTCTACCTGAAATTATAAAATGTGAAATGTTTGTTACTATTCAATCTGTCAATTATTTGCTATTTTTGAGGTCTTTCTTGGAGATGGCGTTTTGCCTATTTTTTAAATGTGTTTATGCAAAGGGACAGGTCTAGTTTCGTTGCAATTGTTTTTTCGGGACCAATTTTAAAAGGTGTGATTCTTAAATAACTCATCCTTATTGAAAATATTGAAGAACAGCCAATCATATGCAGCAGTGATTAGAGACCCTCCGTCTGTAAAAACTGGCTGTTTTTTTTTCATACAAAACATTTGTTACTTATTCTAGTCTCTGAATAAGTATCACATATACGGCCACTTCATTGCTTTCCACAATGTGTAATTTACTGACGACTTTGACTGATCTATACCAATGTTAATACTAAAAAATACTTTGAAATAATAAAACTAGAAAATATATCCGATCTACGGCCGCAGATCATTAAAAAACACAAGCTATGTTGTTAAGGTCATCAATAAAACAAGATTTGACACATCAGTCTTGACAATATTATTTAAGCTGAGTTACATAACGTGATAAACCTCCCTATCACGCTATATAAGTCATGTCTATAATAGATTTAGAATTAAGTTCCTAACTTAAAGGAAAATAGATCACTGTTTGACATAATAAAATTGTTACTGTATTAATGTTACATTTGTGTGTTCAGACCCATATAGGGATATGCGACAAGACCCGACACGGGATGATTTATAATCTGATTTATTATTACTACTATTACTCAGATATATAACTAGCCCTATCAAAAGAGGATGGACTTAAACTGGTTTACTAACCAACTGACTGACCACTATAGTTGCCATGAACACATTCAAAAAGTTCATTCACAAATTTTAATTATGATTGTCTTTTGATATAAAAATACATGCATGTCAAAACTAAATTCAAATCTTATTAAAGAATATTTCTTATATACGACTGACGAACTTGTACCAAGTTTCCACATGCATAATCAAGTTTAGCAGTGAATGAGATAGACATTTTAATCCCCGTTTCCCGTTACACCCTGATTTTACTTTTCTTCGGAATTGTTTCTTGTTCCATAAACAAGTGACGTCTTCGAAAACCGATCTACATATCTAAACAGACTATTACTCTCCAGCAATACCATTAGGTTTTATCCATTTTTTGCTTCCAAACAACAAGTGTTTTTCCAATTAATTGGATAAAAGCTATATTAAGCTAACACATTACAACGTTTTTATTGACATCTCTTTAAAATGTTCTAGATTTAAGAATTACGGGATATAGAATCATATGCGTAAATGCTGTTAACTTCAATCCATTGTACTCTTTTTTCCTTTTTTGGTCGGAAAATTATATTTGTAGTATTCAAAAGAGTTGCCATTAGTTTCAAGAGCAAAACAAATTATGTTCCAAAACTATTATTGAAAATGAAATCGATTGATGGGTCGGTTGTGAACATAATTGTTTAGAGATTGGTTTTATTTATGGGTTTTCTAAAAGTCCACAAGACCATTGCAACATTGACAGACGCCTGATTGCTATACGGAAAAGTTTTATATTAGCTCGATTAAAGTACAATTGATTTCTTCAATTGAATAATTAATCAGACGACCACAAATATGCTGGAATTACCAGGGTATTTAGAGAGGACACCTGTCTGTCATGTGTTAGTGAGGTCTTGTAGACGAACCAGAATGAATACCGATTCTTTATTATGAAAATAATTTCTAAAATCAGACTATTCAACAACATGAAAAAAATATGTATGACGTACGTTCTTCCTTACCGTTGATCTACGACTTAATTAGACCGAAGAATTATTTGCTTGTCGATCCAGAGACGAATGCTCCGACAAGAGACAAGTAGACAAGATAGCAAGTATAGAATTTGTCCTATTTGATTTTATAGAAGGTAAATGGATAATCTAGAACGACACACTTGTGGGATAAGAGATTATCAAAGATTTACAATGTCCATCAGACGTCAGACAGACAATTTGTCTGCTTATGCACGTTGACCGGAACGAGCTACGCATTTATTAAATCTCACACTGTCTTGTATGCTGTCACAAAATGTACTGAAGTAATCCAGTACTTACAGATGTCAAATGCAGTATCGTTAAACATATATAATGACGGTAATTAACTTGGACCGGCAGGGAAACGTGTAAAGAAAATGTGCAACAATATTTTGTATTAGCTACTTAAGAACAGATGGACCATAACAAGCATCCATTAAGTGAGCTCAAAAGACTGCGGTTATTCCAAATGAAAAACGTGACGTACATGAAATGTTTGGTAATATAATAATTATTGAAACAACAACAAAAATACATGCCTAAACATTTATTATTTACCCATAGTTTTGGAGAAGGAGCTACGTTTTCGAATCACCTAGAGCATAACTGATCAACCCCCAAGAATTTACTACTAACCGCAATAGTTCAAAATATCGCTACAACCTTCATCATGTTTGGTAGCTTTCGCCTTTGTCTGAATCAAATTTCCATTCACTGTTTTTGCCAATACAAAATCAGAAATGCAATTATTACAGATTCAATTCACTACAATTTTGTCATTCCTTTGTTCAGTAGGTAGGTGTTGCAGACAAATATTGTTATCATGAGATAAATGATACAGACGAAGTACCGCCTGAGGTATTTGGTGTAAAACTCGAAGTAGTAAAGAAGAAATCATCCAACGACACAGATTTCAGTGCTTAATTATGGGTCATGGTTTTTCTTAAATATTGCATTAAAACTTGGCGTCGGATTGAAACAGTGAATGGTTTTCGCTAACTTTACCAACCTGAAATTATTTTACATTTTCTGTTCGATCACGATCATCGTTTTTCTTGTTCATATGTTCATTTTCATATAAGAATTATTTCTTCAAAATAAAACATGTAATAATAATATCGCGTAAACACATTTTTGTTTTTTTATTATGTTACTTTTTTCTATTTAAAAGAAATATTTGAAATGAAAAGTTCGGCCGATCTTTGACCTAGATGTTTTGGCACGTTAGCAGATGTCAGATATTTTGGAGCCTTATAGAAGATTTCAGGTCAGATTAAAGCCTGTGAATAAAGGTCACCAAAAGGTAATATATACATGAATATCATTTGAGTAGTATATTTATACATTAATTGGTTCCAAATATTATGAAGCGCTCTCATAACGTGATCCAATAATGAGTTCTGTTCTGTAATTTAGCTAAATGTTATACAGTATTTTTCAGTACCTGATTGTAGTAACGTACTATTGAATTGGGCAACATACTGTGGCGTTTGTATAAAACATGTATATGACACTTTCCACGACTGCTACATTTTTCTTCTTAACAATTCACAGACATGTTTTGCTTGTTGTACAAACCTATTGCTCATTGTAAATGCAGGTTTAATTGAACTCGGACACCGGGAAGAATTGGTTAAAAAGTACTTTTATATTCGTCCAAAAAAGTAATTCTTCATTTCCTTGTAATGGATAAAAAGAAACATGGATAATTATATTGAAGTATTTATTCGGTTTCCCAAAGAAGTTTCACTATAGTCGTGTTCTGATGTATGAATATTTAGCAATATGTACATTTGGATGAGAAAGGCAATACGTGTATTCTTTTTGAAGATTCAGGAGAACAATGACATCCTGATTATTTTCCATTATTATTGGGATTTCAATTATCAGGTACTTCAACTCGGTAATGTAGGACGCCGGAATGATTATCATAATAACCAAGGGGTATTAGTATAAGTGGTGTTTTTATTTAATTATATACATACGAAAACACGTTAAAAAAATAGAACAAAAATCTTGAGAAGCTAAATCGCTCACGGGTATAACTTTTCCATCATAGTTCTTAAAACAGTGTAGACATTTGTATTGTTTTGATGACGTTTTGGCAAACCACAACAACTGGAACGATACAGCTGAGAGAATTGTCCGTAAAGATCTTTACTTCATCGGAATAACGTGGGCTTCCTTAAAGTTTTATTTAGATCATTGAATTTGATAAGGATCTTGTCAAAGTTAGCTACAGAACATATTTTTCTATCATTTAGTGATATTTATAGACATGTTTACCTATTCTAGCTGACTAAACCATATTCTGTAAACCAATTTGAAAATGCACCATTTTAGAAGAAAATGTCATTGACGAACATAGTGTGGTCAGTTCAGTTTGTAAACAAAAGCAACTATCGGTTCGGTTTTAATGTTCATCTTAATAAACATGGTTGACGTTACATGGCGTTTTAATGATTTGGGGCCACTATACAACTGCAGGTAAAGGACCAACATTTTGTCACTGAATAGAAATGTAAATAATACAATCTCAGCTCCATTGATTGATTTCTAAAGTTGTAACCTGTCGATTGAGAGGAATATGTAAACGCTAATTGACAGACAGATAAATGATAAGGAATGGTAACGTCCTCTTTATAAAAGGTAAAAACTCTTTTAGCGTAAACGTCAGTACTGCGTAAGATCACTTCATTATAAGTATTTTATTTTTGATTTCAAAGCATCTTTTCATAAAATGATTCAACTAATATCCCCTAGAACTATAGCGTAAACTAATAGAAAAATGGCGATTTCGTGGTATGGACAATGCTTTGACCCTCGAGTTTTTTTGTTAACTAAAATGTCTGTGTATAAGCAGAGCATTTATTTAATTGTACAAACAAACACGGAAACGATGATTTAATATCAATACACTTACATACACCTTATCGCCATTATTAGACATAATGGTCGCACGATTTCACAAGTCTATCTTTAATTCCTATGTAAGTAAATAAATAAGTGTAAATTTGGTGAGCATAGAGTAACGGTATCACAATAGACTTGTACCTGCCGTCGTTTTGTGGCGTTGACAAGCAACAATTATGTAATTAATTCAAATCATTAATAAGAGGCCAGTTCTAACACTATCAACAATTATCAACGGGTGATTACGTATGACCTGTTGCCAATTAAGTCAACCTTTACAAAGTTTTTCTGACCTCGATAAAACTCACAAGGTATTCAGGCATATTTTATTTAGGCGAAAAATATAGTCGTGATTACGGTAACCTGACACACGCCTTTTCTGCCCCGATCCTAAATTTCAAACGGAAAGACCTAAAGTACGAAAATACTATCCTGCCGATATAGACTAAGTTTATCTAATTATCTTTAATAAAAGAATTAATAAGTGGCTTCGTGATAACCCGATGCAAAATATTGATATACTATGAGTGGGCTGTACGCCTGTTTTCAATAATATTATACTCCTACACTTCATTATCGAGTGGTTCAGTGTATAGTCGAAGCAGTATTCCTGAATTTTGTATCAACGTCAACCTTGGTGTTCTGTTAGTACAGTCAATTTTTCCGCATGAATGCTCAGTGAATGGAGACAAATGACATGAGGCACAATGTAGTCAACCAACCAACAAACAACATAACATCAATCAACAAAAAACACATAAGCCATGCCCAAGATGGAAACACACGAACTAATTGTCCAGAGACCTTATACTCTTATTCTCTCTCTCCATCAAGGTCCCAGTAAGACAGAAGTGCTTAAATATGACACCAAGAAAACAAGTATTGATAGTGATACGCTGCATTCAAGTTGGTTAAGTTTAAGGGTAATAGATTCCAGATTTATTATTATTATCTGACTCCTGGAAATCCGTTTAATTTAAAAGTATTTTTTCAAGCCAATGTGTATCAAGAATTTAAAGCCCCATTAGCTTTTTGCTGTAGATAAATATATGCAAAAACATTTAATTGCTGACATCATCCCAAGATAATTATTACCGACGAAACAAGCCCTTTTTCGTCTGAAAACACTCATTTCACTGTGATATTTGGTTTTGTAAACTTGAAATATGTAGGGTGCGTGACGTCACTTTACTACGTATGCATAGCATGACTCCGGGAAAACACAGGTGTTCTATAAATAGTATTTATTTCAATGATATTGAAAAAATACGATAGTGGTTTCGGAAACATTTTTTCTTGCTATAAAGTATGCACGAGAGGAAAACACACCGGATTCCTCTGTTATAGAACAAACAGAAACTATTAAGACCAATACATTTATAAGCTTATGGGACTTTAAATACTGTGCTTGTTCGTTAGAACAGTGAATTAGGTCTTCAGAAAATGCAGGAACTACAGACACGTGTAGTATTAGGCGTGCCTTACATGATTGCTACTATCAAGTATGAACTGAGCAGGAATCTCTTTCCTTTGTCATCAATTATTTATCAAACTAGCATTTATTATTGAAACTTAATCCAACGAGTAAATCATGGAGCTGGGTCCCCTTGGAGATGGGGATGGAGATTCTACGATAATTCACACTTTGCGACATGGTTCTCACAAGAAATTTATTTTGTCTGTAATGACAATCATATTACTAAAACAATCCTGTTTTACAACCAATCTACAATCTAACTGCAACATTATGAAAAGGTTTTCTACACAGGTTGCAACCATGCAACCAAAGGACATGTAATCGGACGCGATTGCAATACACGAATGCACACGAAATGAAGAACATTGACATTTGAATAAACTTTGTTGAAATTTAGCTACGCAAGAGACATTCTACGAACCATTTCATACTTTCTTAAAACCGATTAAACTATTTCTCAAGGGCGACATGTCACGCTTACAGAATTTATCGAATCTCCCCTGTCGCACATTACAACTGTTTGCTGAGATATGTTTGTCTGTTTGGGCACAATCATAAAAATATCTTCTACAATGATGAAGCAATCAGTCGTATTAAAATGTCTATGTAGTGAAAATGGATTGAAATATTCTTAGATTTATATGATAAAGTGATAAAACTTTACGTATCGATTACTAGACAGTCTTAATCATTTTTCCGAATTCAAGCTAAGATAATGTTGACATTTCACGGTTTAGAGTGATATTAAATTTAATTTGTATCGCCAAAATTTAGCAATGTCTGTCAAAGTTCTATTCACAATATTTAATGGGTATCAGATTCCTTCTCATTTAACTTTTTGTGACCTTTGGTTGCATTCCTTTTATTCTCTTCTTTTTGTACCTTTTGTTCCGCTAATTGACCTGACGCGGACATCCTTGATGTATCTATCATGTATTTTATTGATTACACTTTTGTACTCCCATTTATTTTCATTTAGTAAGTATATTTCATTGTTCAGATCATTCGATTGTAATTTGGTATTTTATCATGATCTTTAACATGGCTCATATTTATATAGAGTTATAAACAACAAAAAACAGCCAACAGCAATACGTGTATTTGTTACATTAACCAAATTACGTTCATTTCCTACTTGTTGCTCTTTTTATGTCATTTTCTTATCCTATATCAGAATGTACTTCACTGCGTAAACAAGAACGGCTCTCTGCTTTGACAATATGATATTTAGCGCCATTTAACCACGGGCTAAATCTTTTTACCAAATGTCAATAAGCGTTTCATCTACTAGTATGTTGCCTGTGTCATTTGACGTATCTAATATCATCAGAGGGTCATGGAAATTGTGGTATCTTATCTTACAAGGAAATTAAAAGCGCGGCATTTTCACAGATTTAAAACACAATAAAGACTTATTTAGCGACTACTTTAATGCTAAGACCAACTGAATATAACATTAAATAAGAATTCGCTATGATGAGGTTTTCTTCCACTTTAGAATGGTTGCTATGTGCGCTTTTACGGCGCATTTGTATGTTCGATGTTAATGCGAAAGACGCCCTTATATGCCGAGGTCATGTGTTTTTTTACCGTACACACCATATCCTTCTAATGTACTTTCTGATGCCACTTACTTCAGTGTCTTGGTTATTATTTGTCATTTCATGTAATGAAAATTTTAGGTGAATGTTTTGCTCGCAAAAAATCTATTAATCTCATTTCGCAGAGTCTATTTATGCACAAATCATTATCATTCTGCAATTGGACATCAAATGAACAACATTTTGCTGTCAAGCATGTGTCAAATTGTAATAATGCATTGAAGATTTATATAATAAGAGAAAATTATCAACAAAAACGCAATAAGGAAAATAAGTAAAATACAGGTTGAGAGACACTTAGTTTAATGTGGTTCAAATGAAACTAGTGCAATATCATATATATCAGAACGATGATTCTGATATCTTTGTTGACCTATTTGTACTAACTGTTACATACTTAACAATAAAACGAGTCGAAAAAAAAAACTACTAAGATAATAATGCGTGAGGAAAACGATAAAACGTGTAGCATTTTCTCTTATATAACTTATATAGAACAGTAAATCATCACTTAGTGATAAGACAATTACATTGTAAAGATCATTTTATCTGGACGTTGCTTGTTTCTGTATTTTGATCCTTACGTGACCAGCTGTATACTACAGAGGTCATCTATATATTTGGGCTTCAACATTTTATTTTAGTTATTTACGATGGCCGATTCACGTAACAAACTCTAACCAGTACTAACTTACCGTTCAACAAGGAACGAACAACTTCTCAACATGTGGAGTAAAATTACTGTGGAATCATTAATTTTCGTTGGGTTCAATTTTCGTGGTTTTTACTAAAATGGCTATTTCATGGGGACATAAATTCGTGGATTTTGATTTTTGAAAAGAAATTCCTTATCTTCGCATTTGAATACATGGGGGATGAGTCGACTCACGAAATCCACGAAATTAAATCCCCAACGAAAATTAATGATTCAGATATAGATATGAATTGAATACGTACAGTATGATATATAATATAAAATTGTTCCAAAGTACATGTACCTTAAGCAAACAAAAATAGAAATAAATCAGTTTTTTTAATTTATCCTTCTATATCAAAGGTCGAGGTTTAACTAAGCATACACATGATTTAATACATGATAAATAACAATTCATTTAAAGCATCTGTCAGATCGTCAGTTTTGACATGAATTTAATCAGCATCAAAATTAATATCAAGACACCTGGGCCATGATCTAGTAATACGAACAAGATTGATTGCCTGTCGAAATCATAAATTACAAGTAATGCTACGTACTACAAAGCGACAATAAATACGCCAAAATTAATTAAACAGGATAGGTCCTTACTCACATAGACCGTAAACTGTATGATATCTTCATTTCATTTTCATTAATTTTCTTCTGATTTAATCTTTGTATATATTGTAGTGCAATCTAAGAACAAATTACTAACAAGAAACATGAATGGGAAATACGAATGACTTTCCAGAGCATGCTAGGCAAGGATACAAAACAGTAATTAAGACACAATCCTCACAAGTAATGACATAAGTTCCGATATAAGGGGCCAATCACTATGACGTTAATGTCAACAAAGTAACAATGGAACTTGAAGTAGATTTGCTTAATTTATTATTTAACTAACCGTATGGGAATTGAAATTATCTTATTAAGTCGCTCGGTATATTTCAACAACGGCATGGTATGTAATTTAATAACTGAATTACGTTACAGCAAAGTTTCTCGTTGTGAGCTGACCGCACACATCCCACGTCTTTCCACTAAATCAGATTAATTTATATTAAACAATCTTAATTGGTACATAGTTTGTGGTTATTCCAGCCCGTTATGCATCGTTGGTTGTGTCACATATTTGTTATACATTATTCAACTTTTTCATTGGGGTTTTACTTTACATAAAAGCCAGGGTCATTTTCCACTTTTCCAGCTTACACACATGATAAGAATCACCGACAAGCTAGCCGGATAGCTTACCATGTAAAATGTGTCTCGTACCGCATGGGATTTGAACTCACAGCGGTTATAGGACAATAATTTCCTTTCCGAGCTGTAGGGTTATGACTAGGGTTAGACAAATATCTACATGTATTAGTGACAACTTGAACGAATATTTTTAACAGCCAATGCTAATTTCCCTGTACCTTCCATGTGCACATATTAGTACAATTTAGTAGGTCGTATGGGGATTAGAAGGCTTAAGGTGGCCATGGTAAGAAGCCATTGGTTACCGGTTAACTCAATTTTCCACCGCGTGTAACAGATATATGTTACTGAAGCACAATTCAAACAAATAAACAAACTGTTTAAAGTATTGAATATGAAAGGCGGTGCATACAGCTACTGAATGATAATTATTATTTAAACTGAGCGTGTAGGCCGCTTGGAAAACAGCCAATATCGCCCACCACGACTTTTATCACAAAATCTCGTTGGCTAATTTACCAATGTGTGATATACAACAAAAGTAATTGGTATACTAATTATAGGATACAACCTCTCAAATAAGATAATACATACATACTTTATTTGACAAAATCGGTACTGAGTGCCTATGGTCAATATACATTTATAACATTATTTACACGAATATGGCTACACACAAATACAGTAAAAAGCAAACACAATACGGACATAAATAAAGAAAAATAGTTAGGAGAACATACATAATAAAGACATGTAGAAAACAACATCCTTACAGAATAAAAACATACATAAAACAGACTCAAGAAATAGTTACACAAATATTGGAACAAAAGGCATATAATTACAGGTTTTGTAAACATACCTTCCTAATATAAAACGCTTCTTGCGGAAATTTAGCAATTTTTTATAAAGATATTTTTTGTTATTATTTGACATTATGGAAATGAATTTACTGACATTTGGCCAAGTAATTTTACCCAAATATATTTTCCTAATTACATTATATTTCGGACAACATATTTGTTGTACGCCATTCTTGAATGAACTGGTCTTCCAGTTTAACTTTAAACTGCAAGTGATAATTGACATTAGGATTAAAATTATAATATGCATGCGTACAGCATAAATTGTCAATAGTCTTATTCAGTTTGAAAGCGCAAACTCATTTCTATTACTCTATTAAGAATAGTTGGTAAATAAGGAAGTGGTATACATCATCGATTGCGCGAATATTACAAGTTTAGCTAAGTCTATCGTTTCTATTCGTATTTATTAGTATTTTGCGATGGCAAAATGGGTTCATATCGTGCTATATTTTTAAAATATTTATCACATTCTTAAAACTTGACAATAAAATAAACTATAATGGACAAGCAGATTGTGGAAAAAAACTGTGTTCCCCCAAAAATAAAACACTTTACAAGCTTGGTCGTCGATAATTCACACTCTAATTGAATAGGTACACCCAGTGAGCCTTTTAAAAGCTGTCCATGAACGCCCCTGAGTCAATGGAAGGGACGTGAACAAAATAATTTAAAACAACAATGGACGGATATTCAAGCCTTGTTTCTCTTGTTTGTGCTTGGTCCTTCATCAATAATACAGAAAATGGAGTTTGATTATTTGAACAATAACTCGAAGATTTGGTATTTTATTGACAACATAATTTAGTATCTTTCTAGTTTGGTATAGTTTATAATTTTTGTCAAGTGTCAAAACTGCATAATTTTAACGATCGATGCATTCATTCATTTTTCGTCTTCGGCGAGACTCGATATACCGACTGTATTAATCTGTGGAACGGAATATTCTCTTGCAGTAAAACAAATGAAATCTATATCGACTACTGTAAGCTTTTTTTGAATAACTTAAAGGAACTACACCATTCGTTAGAATAAAAAAGGCCTACACTCACCACATATAGTACTGGTCTGACTTAATCTTGTTGATTTAAAATTGGATGGATTACAATAACATCACATGCTTGTATCTATGTAATTTATAAGAACAACCATCCTTTGATATAACACATTTCAGGTCGGTTTTAGTGTTCCAAGAAATCAGGCATTAAGTTCTTAAATTTATCACATTTTTAACTTCTATCACGAAGTTTACAGGGACATATGAGCTGACTTTATTAACTTTCGCAGAAACAAGTGGTTGTAGTTCATGCTAATTTAGATTTCTTGAAAGGACTTTAATTGAATTTACATGCTCAGGTTTCCAGAAATTTCATATTTCGACCTAAAAGCTGACAAGTTCAATTAGGCTGATCTCTCTTGATTCAAAGTCACAATTTGTTTTTTTTGCCACAGAAATACCACATATATGTATGTAAATGATGTGTGTGACCTTATTTGTATGAATCTAACTCAAAGAAAGGGCGACATTGTTGGTCACCTACATACTCCAATTTATTTGGTCTGCAGTGTTCAAACAAGGACACCCACTATTTTGAAAGTCTCACATAAAACAAATACGAAATCAGCCTGTGTAGGGTGTCTAAGGACAATCCTCTAATGTTTTTCTCGCCCGTTGAAGACATTTCAGTGGTTCATTGTTGGTTTTAATGAAACCCATTTAGAAAATTGGGAAGGGGAGTATAATCACAACACTGATAACACCTCTGTAAAGTCATTATTTCGATGGCTTCATTATAAAGACCATTGACGAATGTGTATGACCAACTTAGTAAATTCTTCATTGGTTACATGCCAGACATAGATTATATTCAAAATACAAGTACTAGTTTTCCGAGTCACACCTACACCAGCTCTATCATATCTCATGACTTAGTTCTATTGTGCAAAAAGAAAATACAGTCAAAGATCTGCTGCTGACGACACATGTACCCAGCTTGTATAGTGCCAAGACGTAGACACAGGCTTGTTGACAGGTCTGTCCCTGTTGTCGGATCAAGGTGCTGGGATGTCCTACCAATAGACTTTAAGTGCTGTATATCAGAAACCACATCCAGGAAAAGACATAAAACACACCTCTTCAAACAACATTATACATAACTTGTGTCTTCAAACAACATTATACATAACTTGTGTCTTCAAATGAATATAGTGTGATTTTGACATTGTCTGAACTTGTTATGCGCAACAGAATATGACTATCTAAAGTGTTGCGCTACTATATAAATATTGATTGATTGCTTGCTTGCTTGATTGATTGATTGATTGACACTGGTTGTTCTATGTTTCTTTTTTTCTTGATAATGAATCCACCTATAAGAATTATTTTCCTTGGTCCCAAAGGTAATATTAATATCATAGTTTGTTTTAAAGTATTAAGAGAATGAACGGAATCATGAAAATGCAATAAAACTATGATTTAATGACTGAAAGAGGATTTACATTAATCTTGACGATTGTTTTATGTTTTTCATGTGGAATTTTGCAACATCAAAACGCTGAAAGATGAATCCCATTTCTTACCGAATTCTGGTTTATTTGTTGAATGGTACTATAAAAATTGGTTATTCTGAGATATTTTTGTCAGGTAAACATACGCATTCTTAATTTAAAAATGTCAGAATTTTATATTTTTTACATCTATACTTCAAGTTCAGCTGATGATTGCTTTTCTAAATAGAATAAGGCCTTAGAAAAAAGTGATTTTTACCCTATATATACTCATACAAGTACAGTTTTAGTCACAAGTGATAGTATGTAATTTATTTCACACCATCTCCTTGCACTATTTGTAAGACACTTCATTTGTAACCTTTCTTGCAGCATGTTTTCCATGTGTAACACTTTTTTCAAATTTTATTTTTTTAAATATTGTGTCTATTTTATCTATAATGGTATACATTGTACATGTTAAATAAATTTCTATTATATTCTGTTCAGCTCTGATAATTGATCAAATATCACAGAGAGAAAAAACAGGTTTCAGAACAGGTTGTAAACTATATACTACATTTAATTAGATTAAATTAATTAGATGTCTTTCATAACCTAAGCATTTCTACTGAATTGTAAGCAAAAAATTATGTAATGTGTTTGATTTCCTAGCGGCATATTAGAGATGCGAAGATATTAATATTTCCTGAATAACAAAGGTTGATTCATTTATCTATTTTAATTTATAGTGCTATGATAAGTAAAACTCCAAGGTTCCTTCATAACGTCCAAAAATGTCTCTATTAAAATCTGACAAGAAATTTTACATACATTGCTACATGTTTCCATTACTTTATGATACAGTGTTTTATTTCAAAACATGTTAAAGTACTACCAGCCATCAGAATGAAGTGTTACTAACATTTTATATCACTGTTTAACGATTCAAGCAGTGTTTGCTGAATTCATACATGATCCGCTCTCTTTAAAAAAATATAAACAACAATGTATTTTTACATTGAAAAAGAGGAAAACTATACCTTTAAAAATGTTAAGTTTTGTTGATTTTTAACTTCCAACAAGTTATCTCCCTTTCATTTCTTGTTACAGTTGCTTATCGAAATGTACAGGTCGCGTTTAAAATTAATACTTGTGTATGATTCTTGTCACATATAAGTAAATAATTCTGCCAATATTGGGACCGTCAAGTATAGCTTTATACACTTTAATCTTTTTAACATTATTTCAACTTACACAATTTTGGTAAGACCACCTCATTATCAAAACCGCATCAATATAACGACCACTTATTCTCGCACCGGTTTTCAATGAGTTATCTATGTTATACTTGAATATGAAACCACCTCGATACAGAAATATTTTTTGTCTCAAGGACGGTCTAAATATCGAAGTATTTTACCTCATATTGGAAAATATAGCGGTGTGGCTGTGTATGCCAAAACGCTGAAGTTAATAATTATGTGTAATTAACATTTCAACAATTAATACCAAGGCAATGAATGAGTTATTAATGGGGAACAAATTGAAGTCTTATGAGCACTAATTAAAATTAATTCTTTGAAATGTTCATTTTGCTTTATTAAATTTTCTTAGGGATTTGATCATAGCTGATTGGGACATATGTGGATTTTTTGTTGTTGGCATTCTCGCACATTCAATAATTAATACGTAGAGCACGTTTGCCTTTTGAAAATAGCTTACAACCATCCTCTTTTAGTAAATGTTTCTCGGAAGGGTAGCACTAAACATAATATTATTATGATTAATAGCATGACGTCATTAGGTGCAATGGGTCCCCGGAATCTGAATTGAACCCCGTAGTTCTTGTTTGCTATAGGCTTGTTGCAATCTCAATTTTGTATACCAAATGAAGCCTAACAATAAGGTTATGATTAAATATTTATAGTATAATTAGTGATTCTAATTAAACCTATAGAAATTGACGTTTTCCTATCTCCCAAAAGGAGAGTTTGCAAAGGTGTGTCGCAATTTACCATTGACGACTACAATTATTGCTAAATAAATGAAAACGTATTAAACTACGGCTCTTATTATAAAAAATTCTGAGTTTATGTAAACATTTATTCTAAAGGATAATGAAATAAATAATTAAATATAGAAATTATCAATATTGTAGTAGGCGATCAAATTCAGATCGAGTTATTAGACTTAATGCCAAAATAAATACAAATCGCTTTATTTAGCCAGCTTCACGAGAAATGCTTTTTAAACAAATCGTGAAAACTGGAAATACACATACTCGGCTGTCTGTCATCCAAAGAAATCATTCATATCTTTAAGATCGAAATCAATATTTCGTATTGTTGCGCTTTTATTCCGATGGTCGCTTTCAAATCCTTTCAGAGATATACGTCATCACGAAAGCTTATGATTTTTGACGAGTGTTAAGTTTATGAGGGTTACATACTTCTGACGTCTGTGTTTGTGCCTGACACATTTTTCTGCTATGTGCTTGTCTGAATGTTAAAACAATATTGGGGGGGGGGGGGGGGGGTGAAAGTCCTTGAACGAATGCAATAATGGTCTATAACATCATTCATTTTTGCTCTGTCATGATTTACCAAATG
Organism: Lutraria lutraria; assembly: GCA_964023205.1. Taxonomy (NCBI): domain Eukaryota; kingdom Metazoa; phylum Mollusca; class Bivalvia; order Venerida; family Mactridae; genus Lutraria; species Lutraria lutraria. The sequence continues at coordinate 26,441,859 of OZ026847.1, forward strand.
AACGTCTTCTAATAAATACGTATTCCCCATATTGTTCTTACATGAACTAGTAAAAGGTAAAGGTTTTGTTCATCATAGTGTCACGCCCATTGAAAGGTCAAGCCAAGTTGGCTTATGAGACACCTATCTTTTATTCGCACAGTACCTCCCGAATTCCTTCTCTTCTGTCGGGCGCCTAGCTGAGATGGGCTTACGGTGACCGTTTTATAACTAGCTGGCTACGCACGAACCGATTAGTAAGTAACTAACAGCTCGTAGTATGGCTTCATATGGCAAACATTTACTTATAAACTTCGCAAATATATCCATCCGAATATAAAAGGCGCAAAAAATGTAGCTTTAAATACAAAACAATAGCTTCGAACATCACTAAATACTTGTATCAATTTTACTATTTTTATGTAAATGTATCTGCACAAACATTCTGATAAAACAGTGTTATTCTAATGTTGGCAGCGGGAATTGTTAGTCGTTTTTTTTAATATTGACAATGCTTGTTCTGTCGCTTTAGGTCGCTTTTTGAATGACAAGAGAATTTGACGTAAGTCAATGTGCTGATAGGCAAAATAAGAAACCAGTGTTTTGGGACATTCTCTACACAAACAATCTATACAAAATAACTTTGACATTAATCAGAATTGGCGACAAAGTTAGAATACGGGCTTCTCATATATTGTTTACCTTCACTAAAAATGAGAGGGCGCTGCATGTAAGAATTTGTCATTTACGCTATCACTTTACTTATATCAGTATTTTTCTTATTTGCATTCGGCGTTTTGTTTATTGATACCCAAGAACAAAATACGTCATGGTGTTTGATGTAAGCTGGTACCTAATTGCAAAGATACATGGAAAACAAGCAATTTTGCTGAAGCTGGAGTCTATGTTGTAACATTCATTTAGACAAAGACTTATCTGAATATATAAAGATTATGTATTCATAAATGACAACAAATCAATGGCCTTGAAGACATAGAATAATATTGCGGAATGTTTGTGGTTCAACAATGTCTATACTGTACTTGTATTTAACAATCAGACATATTGCTAGTGCAGCGTAGTAAATCTGCGAATGCTACGGTTTTCAGCACCACCAGACGACATTTAAATAGTCTAAGAATTAAATGGTTAAGAGTTAAGCTTATTCACACTCAGTGCAAGGCCAATTATCTACTGCGCTTTTGTCAATATTGGTGAACCATAGTGATGTTGCACATTAGATTATAGAGATTCAAAGGATTCCGCTTATCCGTCCATAAAACTCAGACGGATCCGTTTGGTGACAATGAGACGGAAACAAAGGGTTTACTTATCCTACATTACATATAGGAGGAGATTTGTCTTTCAATTTCTGTCCTAACACCATGGATCAGAAAGGAAGACAAGTCGCTTTGGGTATGGTATGTTCAGTAATATTGTTTACCGAAAGCTATTTGCGTCTCACGGCGCTGGAACTATCTGTTGCTTAGCAAACCTGTCTGACAGAGAAAGATCGTATCTTTGTCTTTCTCAGGAGAAGGCAAACGAGACCAGCGTGTTCAAATCTAGTGTCTGGTCATTACTCATTAAAGCAACTGTTGCCTTTTAATCATGAAAACAAAAACATTGCTGTAACGTAGAACATGATTGTGTACGTCGCTAGAACGATCAGTAAACGCTTTCGAATGTAAGGTTGTATTGTCAAGAAGGAGAGCTCCAGTCAGTCACTAGTTATAATTAGTTTATATAGGTAAAACAATTTGGACTGCCACAGGAACATTGGCTTTTCCAACGCCATGAAGATAAACATAAAACGCCTTAAAAATAGTCAATCTGACAGCAACCTTCGCGGTGTGGCATTTTTACTTTCAGAACGCCCCACCAAAATTAACATAGTATTGTTCGTACCCTTTAGATAAATTGTTCACATTATTACTAATAGATAATTCAAATTCCAATAGTAAAATAGCGCTCCTTAACAAAAAGTCATTTATTGGAATTATATTCCCATTTCGTATGGTGATTTCGTTTAATTCTCATTTTCGTACGAACCGTTTTTCTGTCACCAAAACTCTGATATAACTTTTAAAGATAACTCTCTGAAATTACAGGATCACAGATTTTCGTTTTTATTATTCATGGTGAGACTTCTTAAATTTACTGAATAGACAGACGATGAATGATACGTGCAATACATATGATCGAAAATAAAATTATGTTCCATTCCATTAGAAAGATTTTTGTCCCAGTTATTTATGAGAAATCATCAGTTTTTGTATGGTTAAACACGGTGTCTTTATCTTAGTATTTATTTTACTTGACAAAGAATGCAGCTCATCTTAGCAACAACGTCAAGATTAGTCTGAGAGAAACTTCATAGCAAGTAATGTTAGTACTGATATGCTATACGTTATAAATCATCTATATATCTTATATAACAGTTTAATCGTCAACATAAACCAAGTAACTAAAGATACATTCACGGCGTAAATACAATGCATGTGCAAAAGAAAAAGATACTTTTGTACGAAAAAGTTTAATTTTCTGGAAATAACCATAGTCACGTGTAAATAATTGCAAATATGCGTTGAAGAAAAAGATATTCAATGCAAATGAAGATTTTTATGCACGAACTTCTGTATTCGAAATGAATACTTTAAGGCAAATATTAACATCTCAACAGCAAACAAACTGTTAGGGAAATAAAACCATTGATACGTTCAAAGCGAACTGATGTAGAGAATATGTTTCCGCCTGTACGAACGTTTGTGCTTGCATTTTGACTTTCAGGAAAATCTTTATTTGTTCATGAAAACTAACTATAAGAAAACCAAAAGTACAGATTTAGAATAACTATAAAATATGAGCTTTTGTATGTACAAACATTTACATTTGTTTATGTATTAGAAAAATGGTCTTAGCTCCAAGCAATATCATGCTTTTTACGTGTTAAGCTGAAGATAAGGTATTTAATTCTTGAAGATAACAAAAAAGAAAATAGCTTATACTAACATCGGATTTCAGATTTAATATCGTAAAAATATATAAGATGGAGAAGGCTTGCAAATATTCCGTCTTGGCAGCAAAAAAATATGCCTAGCAGAATCAATATTCAACAAGATGATTATAAGAATTATATGATTTAAAAGAATTATATGGACTATACAATTATATGATTTATAAGAATTATATGGACTATACAATTATATGATTTATAAGAATTATATGGACTATACAATTATATGATTTATAAGAATTATATGGACTATATAATTATATGATTTATAAGAATTATATGGACTATACAATTATATGATTTATAAGAATTATATGGACTATACAATTATATGATTTATAAGAATTATATGGACTATACAATTATATGATTTATAAGAATTATATGATTTATAAGAAATATATGAATTACATGAATTATATGGATTACATTAATCATAATCCTTCCTTTCACATTGATAACTGATATATTGTGACATGAAATAGCCAATGAAGAATTGAATAAAAATATGAAGTAATTGGTTAACAGATTAAATTGATAATGTTAATAAGTTGTATATATATACGACCAATTAATTCCATTTGTAAAGGGGTTTATCTATGGTTCATGAAAGGCAGTGTTTGTGTTATTTGATTTCTAACAAAATCTAGTCAGATATACTTTTAAGTTCGAAATAGATTTTTAACTAATTAATATAAAGGTATATTGAAATATCTTCAATTTGAAATCTATGTAGTTATATTCGTATTATAAGCATAGTCTTAGAATTAACGAACCATTTATGAGTTCATAGTATTAGTAAATTACATGTAATAGCAAAAGACAATATGAAATTAAATATATTTTTTTCTTAATTAATTAAATCCAATATTATATTAAAAAATAATTAAGTCGGATGCTAAAATAAAGAGATTAAGAATAATTCATCATTTTTATTATTTCTATATTAGAAAGTATTTTATCGTGCCTACCTGAGTGTATCCGATTGTAGTCCTCTCTCGCTTAATGTTTCCACGTTCTAAAGCTGAAATGCGGTAGCAAGTTTTATATGCTACTCATTGTTATTCATCAATACGGATGACAAATCTGCCTAAAAATATAACGCAATTAACAGTTAATCTAACGGAACTATGAGCGATCGCCGATATCACTTGTCACCGATTCTAATCGTGGAATCTTTGAACACGTTTAACACGCTCATCAATTGGTCAAACGTCTCCCTAATTGGCCGCTAACGTCGGCAACCTTTGCGAAGCGCACCTGTACGTGGTGTTAAAATGGTATCGATAATAAAGTTCGCGACAATTTTCGAGGTAATGCTAAACCACGTAACTCCCACAGCGACTCTGATAACTGACGTCTATACAGGACTCAACCATATATATAACCAAATCTAGAAAGTTTTTTTCTAATAATTAGCAGTCGTTGTACGCACTTGTTAAATTACAAATTGCTGTTCCCTTTTGCGTGGTTGATTCTAATTTGGCAATAGCAACAATGGTTTGGGGAGTGTGCCGACAATTGGACGAGCCAAATATTGAGTTGACAGTTAAACTTCGTGCGGAATTATCGATGATATTTACCGAGTATTTATACCATATGTGTAGGTTTGCCGATCGCCACATAGGAGCTTTTGACAAAGAGGCTTTAATGATAATAGAAGGTGGTATTACCTTATCAATAATGGATGTATTTCCACAAAGAATGTATTGCAGTTTCGCTCACCCTACACGCTTCTAAATACCATAAGTTTTCTACATTCTAATTCATTTTTGTTATCATCGATTAACAAGGAGCGTCTGCCAATGCCCCTTGTGTTATAATTTACTTCAGATCGAACATTAGTTCCTCCTTCGTTTATTTAGCAATTGTCCCATTCTCTGTTGCGCTGCCTACGCTCATCTTCTCACCAGTGTCCCTATGTTGCAATACTTCTGGTGTTAATGGTATTTTTCCCAAACGTAAATTCGGTATTATGTTGGGTGGTCTCTGGTTTATAGGATTTCCAGCGCGGATTTTATTTCTATCGAAGATACAATTGTCTGTTCTATAGTTGAATGAAAACAAATATTAAGAAGAAGCAAAAAAATGAGCTACATCGACCATAGGACTGATAAGCATCGTAAACTCGCTTTAATGTACTACATCCCTAATACTGTCCTTGTCTGGCGTATTTGCTAAAGTTTACACTAAAATGTTACTATTAGTAATACACAAAAATAGTATTGCCCAATTATCATTATTTATTTCAAAGTTACCTTGTATATTTCAATTTATTTCACGAAAATATTTTAAAATCGTCCTCGTTGAAAAAAGGAAAGAAAAAAATCTGTAGATGCTAGTATTGCCCGGTGACCAATATTTTTCTTTAAATATCAAATTGCATCTTTTTACTTTTTGTGGAAACGGATGTTCTTTAATCTTTAAAAATGAGTATTCCTTTAGACTCCAAGGCAAATTTAAAGGATATATACCTCAAAGGAATGACATGTGAATGTTTTTGAAAATTCTTGTAATAAATCATTTCAAAAATGCAAACATAAAATGTATAAACATTTCCAAAATTTGCACGCCCCATTTTGAGAGAATAATTTCGGGAGCAAGGAAACTAATACATTAAAGTTTAGCGTCGTTCTTTAATACTAGTATTGCATGTCTTATTTAAATGTAAACAGATTCAAACTTAATTATAACATATTGCTACTGTAAAACAAGAACTCTCGATAATTTTCTACATGCCTAAGTAAAAGACCAAATGAAATGACGAAGGTTGAATAGCTTCAAAAGAACTAGAAGGCGACTTGATTGGTCTTTGTCTCCCTTTTGAAATGGAGAGACGGGGTCGAGAAGATGTCGAGAAGGAAACAGTTTTGGAGTATAACTATTAACGGACAGAATAGTTTATAGCCAGGAAGTACATATACATTATAAACAATGGGTACAGTGTCTATGAGATAGTATATAAACTTTTTGCCGGCGTCTAATGTTAGCAAAGAATGATGTGTTCGAGGGAGGGAATATACTTACTTACTGTATTCGATACGACAGAGTTCATTTTAACCGTGCTTACCCTTATTACATTCATTACAAACTAACCAGTGTTTACAAAGTTCTAAACACAAATCATATACCTGGAGTCCCTCTAGGTAGTACATGATAATGGCAATAAAATTGTGCCGTTAAAAAGCGTCCTATCGGAGGTGTATCTGGATAGTCATTCTATGTATGATTCACTTTACTTCTAATTCCCATTGACTTGGGGGTATGCGGTACTTGTATCCTGTCTGTGTGTATCTTTCTGGTGGGTCTCGAGATGGCTTTGAGATTTTAGATCAAAATTCAAGGGCTCACTGCGTCTGTGATTTTATTTAGTAGTACCGACGCTCAAATCTGCTTGTGTACCAGTGTTGTTTATGAAGTGAAAGTGGAATTGGTCTGATTAATGAAATAGCTGCTAGTTTGGTCAGTTTTATTTTTATCATTACCTCCGTACTAGTGGTGAATGATGCTTTTAGATATAAAACCATCTAATCTATGACATAACGGTATGTAATGTATTCGATGATTTGCAATACTGGAGTATTGTTAAAGTTAGGGAAAGATGCAAAGCTTACTTACTGACGCTGAATTTCTCTTGGGAGACATTATAAAACGCCTTACAAGAGTTAAGGAAGCTCTCTGAAGACATTAGCTCCCGTAAGTAGATAAGCATCGTCATGATTTGTTACTTTGACGAATTAGAGCTTTTTGTCATGTTATTTTTGTACGCCATATATCATGTTAGCGACTAACAAAGGCACAGAAATGTTGTCAAACGATAAAATCGGAATCCGAACATTTTTTTGCATTCCGATTTAGTTTCATCTCACGACATTAATCACAAAAACCCTGAAACACCCATTGGAACAAGAAGTGTTTGTGAAACACGGATGTCCCTGTGACCTTTGACATACTGATCTCAAAATTAACCACCCAACCAAAAACTGAAGAACTAAGGCCAAATCGTTTTCTAGTTATTGGTCGGACAAGGTTTTGTTACTGACCGACGGACCGACATGTTCAAAGCACTAATGCCCCCTTTTTTCGAGAGGGGATACAACTTGTAGAATTGAAATATTTGAACTAGGGATATCAAATTTTCAAGATTTTACTTACCGGTTTATTGTTTGATATTTGACCGTACGATTAACCGTTTACCGCTTGTATAATTGTAAAATGTAACATCAATAACTATAAAGTAATTTATTCAGATATGTCATTAATTTTAAACTGTCATGTGGAATTCGTCATTGTTCTCCGTGTCCTAAAGCACACTGTTGTCTGACACTGTTTCTTTTTTATGTTCACATTCATTTTGTTCAAATCTTATTCAAATGATTACTGTTTTTTCTGCATACACCAAATTTGTATTTCTTTTTATAGTTTAATCCATTGTAGTATACATGTTTAGCTATGTAGTATGTCTTTGCCATAAAATAATAGTACACTGTAAATGGCCAAAGGCATTTTATCATTGCTGTTTATGCCAATAAACTTCGAAAAAAGAAATTAACCACGCAAATATGGCGGTGCGTAACTTATATCAATAAAGATGCAAACTAAGAAAAAAGAACGGTTAATGCGGTGGCTATAGAAGCACGTGTAACCCATGATAAAAAATTATCAATTGACAACACGAATCGATTGCCTTAGATTTACTTAATTCATATTAGATTACCACATTATTTTGAATATAATGACATTGTTTGTGATTATATGATTATGTTCTTAAATTAAAACTTTTTTTATTATGATATTAATCCTATGTTTTTATAGTTGTTTCGATGGGTCTTAATGGTCGAGTATTTATTGGCACTGTCTAGAATTAATTCATTAACACCTCTCCGCCGTGAGTTCAAATCCCATTTCTAGGACCTGACAAATTTGAGTACGTGAGGGAGCTGTCCAGCTAGCTTAGGTCTGTGGCGCTACCTAGGTATACCACTGGGGACTTCTTCTTAGCTTAGAAAAATCGCCAAATGACCTAGGCTGTTGGTACGACGTTAGACCCCTGTGAGAAAACCATTTCGATCAGAGAATGCCTTGTTTGGTTCCCCTGATTCTGCCACTTAAGCATGAAAAGATTATATCAGTGTCAGGGAAGTATAAAAGTTTAATGTTATAAAAAAGGGATGTCAGTATTGATGAATTTTGAAAAAAGACCGTCAGTATTGGTGAATTTTGAAAAAAGAACGTTAGTATTGATGAATTTTGTTAGTTTGTGAAATACATTGGCTGATCCATTAAATTGCTGAAAAAGTTCTATGTAGATAAATCGGTGTTTTAAACTATAAGAGATGTATTCCTATCATTGACGGGTCTTGGGTTTACGTTATAACTAGAATTAAAGGAGTCAGTGGTTATCATCTTCTTTTGTCAAAATGACATATAGAGCAATCACTCTTCAAAATTAGGAGCTTATATTTGTACATATTTCGAACAATAAGTCACCCATCATAAGTCCACATCAAAGTCGCTTTAAGAGAAGTATTAATATAAAATACGCAAGACAACGACATTTAAAACTTAAGATCAATCGTTAAACGGTTTATTTACACATCAATTATGAAGCTTTGATGGGAAGGTTTAGCTCATCGTACTATAGCTGTTAATAGCCGTACACAAATAAGCGTTTAATTTGGAGAGGCTATATCAAAGTGAATGAAGTATTTACAATGTTAGAAACGTCAATGTTGATGGAGTGTGATTATTTGTGAAATCATTCATATTTAGAATCCTGGAATAATGCTTAATCTAATTTTTATGTTAGTTCACACCTTTCTCGTAAGAGGATTTGTCAATCCAATAATTTCAGACTTTAAGATAGGTGCATATTAGATAATAAATTCAAACACTTTATATTAAAGCAGAAAAAGCCTTGTTTACGGCGGCCCAACCGAATCTGTCTTGGCACTGAATTTAAACTTTTTAACTCAAAAGTCAGTTATATTTTGGTAGGAATCGTATATTCAAAGTACGGAGGGTGTTTTTTAAAATAAAGTTTTTAACTACATGTACCTGTCATGGAAGACTTAGTGAGCATTACCTTCGCACGAATGTTAAAACATCGAAGTATTTGACTAACTTCGCCTGAAAACGTGACTTTCATAGAAGTACAACGGCATAAGAGTGAATTATTATTTGACGAAGTCCCTAGATAGATACACGCCCATCATCTTAGGAAAATATGCCATGTTTAGGATCACATTAGCACATTGTGTGGTTCTATAATTTACGCAATACTATCATTTACCTCTTCCCCGGAGTTTCTTTGTATGCTCCAGTGAAGTACCGAAACTCCCTTATCTCTGAAGTTCGAAAAACTGAAGCACAGGAAGGGTAACAAGACATACATCTGAATTTTCTTTAAGTGTCTGAAATATAATCTCATAGGAGAGTCTAAATAAATGGGACATGAATTAAACACAATAAGCTAAATCAAATAGAAATCTTAAATACGGTATGGAAACATTCATAAACAGGCATAAACAATGAATTGTATCCAGACGAAGAAAACATAATATAAATCCAAAACAATCAGTACATTTTATTCAAAAGCTTTGCATAATAAAATACGGTTTATGATACGTAACTAAAGATGATTACATCAGTCAGTTACAGAGGAAGTAGAACAGTTTACTAACAAATATATCGCTTTTACAACTAAAATACGAAAAAGTTTCGAATGTTGTTGTAAATGAAATACTGATAAAATATTGAAGGCTTTAATGTTAAAAAAGTTTGAAATGCTGAAATGTTCGAGGAAATGTTACAAGATATCTGGACCTAGTAAATAAAATATTTTGCTGCACAAATCACTATTATAGGCTGTAAATGGTCCCAATCATTCACTTTAAGAGGCGGTGGCGTATTGTATTTTAGGCTGTGAATGGCATGAATTATTGATTTAACAAGCGGTGACGTATTGTATTTTAGGCTGTGAATGGCATAAATTATTGATTTAACAGGCGATGGCGTATTGTATTTTAGGCTGTGAATGGCATAAATTATTGATTTAACAGGCGATGGCGTATTGTATTTTAGGCTGTGAATGGCATGAATTATTGATTTAACAGGCGATGGCGTATTGTATTTTAGGCTGTGAATGGCATAAATTATTGATTTAACAAGCGGTGACGTATTGTATTTTAGGCTGTGAATGGCATAAATTATTGATTTAACAGGCGGTGGCATATTGTATTTTATTTTCAGGATTTACTTTTACCATAAAGCTGGAAAAGTCGCCAAATGATTCGAACTTAAATCCCGAAGAAAATAAACTCTGAATTTAGTGAGGATATATAGTGAATATATTGTTTAATAGAATATTTGATAGTGGGTGATCCCGATAACTTTAACAGAATGTTGTTTCATCTTAGTTTTAACACGGGGGTATACACACGTATCAGAAAGGTATTAGGACAACGCATACTATCGGAAACTTATTTACGAGAATTCTTGATAACATAATTTGTGGTTTATACAGTAACACCGAATTTAGACAATAAACGGGGAAGATTGTAATACATCGTTTAAAGTAGTAACGTAAATCGCTTTCTCAATAATAATAAGAAATCATAAATAAATTTTCTTAAAACACGTTTTGTTTAAAATTTCATTATACATACGTTCACGCCATATGTCACCATGCTGTTTATTGTGAAATGTGTATCATTGCTGCTTTGTAAAAAGTCCTTTTCAGGACTAAATATGCAAATAAATATATTCTATTTTATACTAAGTATTTGTTCTGTAGACTTAGTGTAGTAAACCAAATTCATAAATTGATAAGGCATATGCATTCTACGCGTGCTATTGGAAGAAATGTTAGTGCTGCATGTTTAAATTGTTATTTGGGTGTCCGCCAAGGCGATTGTTGATCACCATTAGCTCTATTTGTTAATGGCGTCGGAGAACTGTTAGAGACTAATGCTTTGATGACATAAGAGAACATACTCAACATTATATTTATCTTTATATATCCCGATGATGATTGCCGAAGTCACAGTCTACAGTGTGTCTCAGACACTTTTTTATATACTTAAGCCAAATGTTTACCATTTCGATGTCAATTAATTAAGAGAAAATTTGTAACACTGAGCATTCATCCTGATAAAGTAGCATTTATGTCATATTTAATAATGTTTCTAAATTCATTTCTGTATTACATTTTGTCGAGCCCGCTTGCAGTGAGCTCGATATAGTCGCCACAATGGTGGTTGCGTGTCTGTACGTTAGTTAGTGTGTCCGGCCGGATCCTTGTCCGGGCTGTATCTCCCTTATGCATTGACATTTTTTAAAGTAACTAGACATAATTGTTAAACACCATGAGACGGTGTGCAGTGCGCAAAATCCATGTCTTTAGCTCAAAGGTCAAGGTTACACTTAAAGGTCAAACGTCAAAAATGAGCATTATAGACCTTGTCGGGCTGTATCTCCCTGATGCATAGACGCTTTTTTAAGATAACTTGGCATACTTGTTAAACACCTTTTAAACACCCGAATTAATAAAGTATTTGGAAAGACTGATGTATACTTCAGAAAAGCCTCCCAGTAGCTGAGAAAAATATTCGGAATTTAGCTATTTTATACGTCTCTTCGAAATACATATATCTCATGGACGATTCTGCTGATCCTTTGCTAAGATACGTACAAAAATAACGTATGACAAAAAAACTGTAATTCGTCTTAGTAACAACTCATGCCGTTGCTTGTCAATTTATACCAGAAAATGTCTAGAGAGAGTTTCCTTAACCGTTGTAAGTCGTTTGACAATGTCTCCCAATGGTGTATCAGCATCTGTATGGAAGCGTTGTATCTTCACGTAACTGTAAGAATACTCTATGGTTGCAAAATGATCAGGACAAAGTATATTCTGTGAAACACGACGTACGACTCGTCCCTATATACATTCGTTCATAGGATTTTGCAGTAAGAAACGTCAGGATCGACTACAAAGGTATGATCGGTATGGTAACCTGAATAATGACTATGTCTTACCTCAGAAAAAAATGCAGGAATCAAAGGTAGGAGTATCATACCAGCTGCTTAAGATATTAGGGTCCTAACTCCTATACTGATTATCTCACAATTGGGCAGACAGATTGTAAAAGTTTTCAAAATTCTTATAGGTTTCAGCAATAGAAAACGATTTGCCATGAAATCTTTCAAAAACCATGCCATTCCTTTCATTTTTTTTGTTTAAGTCTATGGGAGAAACCCGTTTTTCGAAGGATAAAGTAAAAACCAATTTCAATGAATTCTAATGGTAAAAAGATGCAATAACACAGTATCAATCTAATTTGAAAACGAAAAATAAAGATAACCGCATGATATCAAAACATTTTTTTTTAAAAACGTGTCGTGGAATAAAGTGAAGTGTCGAGGTAACTATCACAGAAATAATGATGATTTAGGAACATTTTTTTGCAATTTTCATATTTGTGTGTATCATTGAGCCAATACGTCAGAAAAGTACATTATTAAGGATGTATTACATTAAACTTACTGGTATGTCAATCATTTCTCATGGTAAAAGCGTATTCATGGCAACGGATGGATTGTAAAAATGCTTGTTGAAAACTATGCTAATTTAACTACTTTTGAAACTGTTGACTATTCGAAAAGTCGAAATTAAAATTTGGAAAACAGATTTTATCAACATTAAGTTCGTCTTCATCATCAACGTCATTTTCAACCGCTTTAATTCGACATACGCCCTCAATTGTGAAGTATCATTTGTAGATTAATATCCTCAATGTTATAAATTTATTGTTTATTTTGAAATAAGTTTTGTGTAAAGTAGACTTGCTTCTTTTGAGGTAACTTTAGGGCTTTAATGTATTAGTAAAGTTAAGATTTCTGGCCGAGCTAGTTGTCCTACCTTTTGTGATTTACGCCAATTTTCAATACTATGTAATTGTATAAGTTTATACTTTCCGGAGCGCCTGGTAATCAATGAGTATGTTTTACTCCTTAGCAACTTGCAAGCAGATGAGAAATTCCCCTTGTAACTATTATTTTTGGTAAAGAGGAAACAAAATGTCTCTCAAAGGGTTGGACAAAACTTCCTATGACTTTTTATGCAGTAGAACCCATCCTATTTAAAACGAGGAGAATTGTTTAAATATGGTTTGCTTTCTCCTAAGGTTCTTTTTTCAAAGAAAGAGAAAGACTTCTGCGTTCAACACTCAATTATCCAGAGAGCTCGAAGTTTTATTCCGAATGTTTGTTTGGATAAATACAGTTAAATCCAGCAGTACGTAAAATTGATTTAATGGTGAGAATATAAGCGAAGGCAACGCAATAGAGAAAGGGCAATTATTAATGAATAAAGATAGGAAAATTATAATATTGATTGACGGTTAAAGGCACTTTATCTTATGCAATTGTTTTAGAAATAATGACAGGGCTAGTCATGAAGTGGTTACCGCGGAAATATGAGAATGTACCTTTAAAATATGGCTGTCTCCATCAGTCAATCAAGAATGTATTATAGAACATTCACACAAGTGTGAGAAAAATAAGATTATTCCAAAACAGGCCGTAAGAAATAAAACGAGAAAAATATCAATTCTTTATTTATGTTTTCTTCAGTTTAATGATAATTATCGCGGGAATACGAGGTCACACTTTCCTCAAAATGCTACCTATAATGGATGACAAAACACAGTTTCCTATGGTGTACCACCTTGGAAAGGTCTAAAGCAAAACTAGTTTATGGTCCCAACCACACACTCCCCCCCCCCCCCCCTGAAAAATGAAATTCTACGTTTGTACAGAAAAAGAATATTATGCAATTCATCCACCGTTTTTATAACTTAACATGACAATCTCAGAGATATTGCCCCGCACTATTTTGGCTTCATTCTTTTACCATTTCAATCTTCTTTTCTCTTAAACCTTCGCATTCTCTTTCGCTTGCATTTTTCCATATGGATTTAACATTCACACTTTCAAATTTGCTTCATAAAAGCCTGAATTTTCTGTCAAAGGAGTAGTTTGGTGAACAAAACCTTTACATAAATCCAACGGGGCTCATTAAGTTTTAACAATTTCTGAATAAAGTTCACCGCGATCAGATTATAAATCAAGTTTTGTTCCATAGTTTCTACTATTTTAACCATAATCACACATCCATAGGTGACATTATACTTTTAATACAGTGGAGTCAGTCCTTTGTGAATATCCAACCCGTTTCTCGTAACACTGTTTAAAGCTGAAAATTATGTCATTCTATGTTCGTAACATTGATTTATTTCTTTAAAATGATTGTTAATTACTATAATTTTTATAGTATTAAAGGTACTTGGTTGGATACTTTTTTATATTTGAAAAATATTAAATCTTGATACATGATATGTCAATGAAACATCCCAAGTGGTCTTAATAACCAGATGTGGAAAACGATAACAGGAAATTGTAATAGAATTTGTCCAAACGTCGATCACAATGGAGTGTTCGATAAATGTTTCGTGACATACATTTACTGATTACTTTTAAATGATGATACAAATGGATATTTTTGCGTAGTTTTCTGATCGTAAATGTGACATTTATTGCTGACATACATTGTATTTGCCTTTTTCAATGTTGCTTATACTTAATACTCTAAATATGGTCAGTTTGGTTACCATATGATGTTTCAAGAACAATAACAGTAAAGGCCTGCACAGTGCGAAGCTTGAGGACATCTTTCACACTTATTGTTGCTCGACTAGTATTTAGTGTCTCCTTTGCCCTAAGGGACGACAATGCCATCCTTTAAAGTCTGAAGTCCGTCATAAAAGAAGGATAACGTATTTTCTATTCCCTATAGTATAAGTATGATGTAATGTCTAGAATACTAATACCCATTAAATGTTTATAAAAAAATAAATATCTTTGCTTATATCCTATGCGCCCTTTTGACGTTCTATCAAGGGACTTGACTGTCGTTATTCATCATTATACCACTAGAGAAATTACCGCTCGTGTTTTAATACATTAAGTATGCAAATTCAGAATAAGATAAGAATCGGACAAGTCTAAGTTTCCATTCAATTGTCTATCACTGCTAAAAAATGTCGTTCTGTCGCGTGGTTACGGACGCTTTTGTTTCGTAGCTGACAACAACACTATGTGCATTGCAAAACATAAACGTTGGACAAGATTTAGTCTTACTCCTGAAAGTAGGTTTAAGCTCTATGGGGTCACTCTTCATCGCGCTAGTTTTTATTATGACCAATAACCGCTTACAATTAATTTCATTTTTAAAATGGTTTCTGATATGAATTTAAGACGGATTTCAAGTTGAATATAGAATGCCTATTTTAGACAGATCAGATTTATCAGATTTGTTTTTACATATGTTGAATTCCGAAGTTTGGATACAAACCAGTTTCCTGCAAAGAGACCTTCAAGACGAAGTACAGAATCTCGTTTACATGTAGAGACATCGCGGAATAGTATACAAAACCTTCCGTGGCTTAAATGGTATTGTTTGAGGCACATTAATTGACAGGTTGGGTCAACTTAGAGCTGCACAAGAGAGAGTGGGGAGAGAAGATACAGGGGAACAGATCATTAATATCATATAGCTACTCTTATTTCGAACTGTTCTCCTGTTTCTTTTTCGTGCCCAGTGTAAAGCACCGATACACGCCTTCACTGAGAAAAGTACATTCACAAATAAATTCCAAATGCTAAGTCAGTGATTAATTTGGACATGGCGCAACCTGCAAAATCTTCGTGGGTCCTAGACTAAGATAATTCAAAACTTATTCCGGTAATAGCGGTGTTCAGATCTTAATTCAATAGAAACACTTAGGCCAAACTGAAACTTATTTTTGCATTTATACGGATATAAAAATACTGATTTACAGCGAAATATTTATGGAGAATGTAAGTTAAATTAAACGATCACTTGTTGCTATTCATTTTCTATATTGACTGATTCACTTCTTTGTAGGATTTTGTCACTATGTTATGTGTTTGTGCTTTTAAAATGTTCTCAGCGGCCTCTTCACCTAATGATTCTATAATAGATTTCTTAGTCCACTTCCTCTTAAGTGTATTTGACAAATTATATAATGGGTTGGTAATACTAAGGTTATATGAAACGAGTTTATAAAAACAGGTCAGTTAAGAAAGCTTTTATCCACTGAATATTTTTAGGAACATTTTTATATGTTTGTTTTTCACTTTGAATTCAAATACTTACTTAGTGGCGTGACGTTGGATAATTCATTTATGACCGCTACATGGTGTAGTCATTAACAGCGAAAAATGCTGAAGTTTGGAAATAAGAATAAAGCACAAACTCAGACGTCAATGCGTTTGATTTATTCTCATGAAATAGAAAGTGAAAATAAAGAAAGAAGAAAAACAAAATCATGATAACAATAAAAATATAGTAACAACATAAAATACGTGTGTAAGCGTCATTGTAAAGACAAACAAAAACACACTGATGATATATTCGACAACAACTAGTATTCTAATGCTCACAGTGCTGTTCCTGTACATTTAAGTTATCAGTTTGGTTCATTAGAAGTGCAGAAAAACCTCTCTAAAGCGGCCCTCTGTAGAGCAACAACCTCTCTATAACAACACCTTCAAAACTTCACTAAACTGATATCTACTACAAATTGCAACAACTTCTATACAACGGCAAGTATTTGCAGCTCCAACAGAGTGTTGCTCTACAGAGGTTGCACTGAGTACGTTACTTTCAACTGAAGTTTTAATTGACACTGACCACATACCAACCGTCGTAATAGTCGAAATAGCAATAAATCAAAAGAAATAAGATGATTACTATGATGACATTACCAGACTTTTCATTTAACGTGTCATTATTTTGTGACCTTTCTTACATTTTAATCTCCAAATTTCACAGTCACTGTTCCCTTACACTATAGTTGACAACACGAGTGTTTTAGTCTCGTCTAATGTCACCATAACAAAACAATACAAAATTGAAAGGGCCAGCTTTGTGAATTGTTGATGGATAGTCAAACAGTCATATTAGTATGTGGAAGTTGACGTTTATTCTTAATGTATATTTTTTTATTATGATATATTAACATACAGACTATTGTAGGAAATCGTTTGATTGGTCGTATACATACATATTGTTCTGCAGTGTTCGAAAAAAAACGAAAATGATATTTTCACGAATAAACAAGTCATGCAAAACAATTCATTTCTTTTCAATTCTGCTTGATTTTACGTCCCAGGAGAATTGCATACACATTTATAATGCGTTCAGAATACACCTTCAAAAGCATATTAACACGTATATAAATTTCCCATGAAGGGACAGAACCGCGGTTTCTTACAGAAAATCGAAATGTAAAAAATAACTCTTCTATCATTATATATCGATAATTAAACATCTATTAAAAACAATTTCAGTGATTACGAATCTTTTTTAAAAGGTACCATCCCTACACAGGTTTCATAACGTTTGATAATTTAATATACATTTTGTAATTCAAAGGTAACCGGCACGAATCAATGACATACACTATACAAGTTCATGGAAATATTGTTGACGTACAATACAACGACGTTCATCGGGTTAAAAATACAATACATTTGAATGATAACACAAGAAGAAGCAAACTTCCGCAGAGTTGTCATGATTTGGTCTAGCTGTATCTACTTCTTCTTTGACTTCATTTTTATACTTGCATCCATGACTTTATTCCATCTACCTCGAGCTTTTGATTTCCTTGAGCCCTTCTGCGCAGCCTGTTTGCGCATGCATATGATTAAACCCAAACATACAATTGTAACAACCAATGCAACTAAAGCAAAGCCAAATACGATCATTGCAAACATTGTTAGACACTTTTCTACCAGTACAATGCCTGAAATAGAGGTCACGTTAATGTTACTTTGGCTTTTCTATCACCTGCTTTTATCATATTAAATGAATATATGAATAGTAATATAATGAAACACTTGTTGTACATAGAGATTTCATGTATGTGTGATGATGTGACTGATACATAATTCTCCTTTCATTCTATATGCATGCTTTATGTTTTCCTTCTTGCACCATGCACCTCACCAATTACTAACCAAACCTAACAATGACAGAGTCTTTTATCTCTAGTCTCACTATTAACTGATGCTTACTATAGATCAGATTTTATTTTATTTTAATGTCACTCCCCCTAACAAACCGATGCGTTACCCCCTGTCTAGTACACTCGCACGAGAAGTTGACAGTAACAAGAGATAGATAGATCATAACATTTATCCTGTTAATCTCACATTTTTGCGTAGGTTAAACATCTGTTCACAAAAAAGTACTTTATTTGACATCATAACATATAGGTTTATATAATAGTTTCTAAATTCGTGACGAGCTTCCTACGCGTATGTAACAAACGGTAACACCTCCGCGGTGTAATAAGTTGTTATTTGTCAAAAGATTTACACATAACGAAACCAGTGGAAATGAATGATCTCATTAACAACCAATTATCACATAGAAGTGATCTATGTTGTCTGTAAATATAGCCTTCTAGTACACACATGACTTACGGTATGAGCATATGAACAAAGAAACCTGGGTATTGCAAGATATTTTAGAGCTGATCAAAATGTAGATAAACTTTTAAATTGTGATTAAAAGTATTTTAGCTAAGCCTTTGTTGTGATGTAAATGTGATAACTCGTATCTTTCGAACATCCCACTTCCGTAATATTCTTGTGATATTTCACTTATCAACATTGTTATACATGTACACTAAACACATACTTGTTTGTGATGTTTAAAATGAAAAGCCAAATTTTGTTAAATGTTATATTTTTAATAGTCATCTCCATATCATGCCACCAATACCAAATTACTGTACAAGTACCTTTTATTCAAAGTTCTTGTCTATATGCAACTGTATTTTAGTAAAAATTTATGTTAAACGTATGTTGTATGTAACTATTTATCAATGTTACTATGATGTTACGTATGCCGAATTGAATAAATCTATCTAATAAATTCATTAATCCTAGGTTATTATCTTATGTTAATATTTAGTTGCAATGTTCCAGTGAATGCTCATTAACAATAAGTTAAAATTTGAATGTCAGCAATTTTCTTTGGGCGTAACCCATCTGTACATGTTCACAAATGGGCTTGATTCGAACAAGGTTGTTCGAACAAGGTTGCGTGTCTATATAAAGAGGCTTACGTGTTCTATGATATTTTCAGTTTCAGCTGAAAATGAAAAAAAAATCACCCGAGTGCGAACTGTCAGAAAATACGCCCGTCAAAACTGTCTTGGTGGAAATAGGATGGGAACTTTAAAGTGCTAAAAAGCTTTAATACGTAAAATTTGCTAATTTAGGGATAACTATTAAAGAGTGTAAATGTCGATTGTGTTCGTTATTGAAATGGTAGAGTTATCATGCCCATAAGCATGTTGACCAAGTTTGGAGTAGATTGAATCCAAGTCGTTTCACTTAGTGGTTGGACACATATAATGGACTGTAGACACCACCTTTAACTCGCATGTGCTCGAAAGATTCGTCCCGTTAAGATGGGCGTATAGATGTAAAAACAAAATCTATCTTACCAATAGTACCGTCACACAGTTTTTCTGTCATACAATTATCATTGTGATATTTCCAAACGCTGGTTCCTAAAAAAACAAAACATTACACATTATACTTCTAATTAACTGAACCAGGCAGAACTAAAGATGTGCTTTAAACAAATGGTTTACACTGACAAAAAGCTCCCTGTATATTTCTATAGTTTTCGTTATAAGTATTCGGTATCAAAGTCAAACATATCACCTGATATGTGTCAAAAAAGAGCCTAAAAGTCTATTTATTGATATCTTCATTTATATTGTAATAACGAATATGTTTATCATACTAAGACGGTAATAATACCACAAGTATCAAAATGCTCACTTCCAAATTCGATATCTAAGACATGTCACTGTTGTATAAGCTACCTAAGCAATTGATACTGGCGACAAAGTGGTTGTATTTCTTCGGAACAAACACGAACGATTGGTAAGTGGTCGTGTTGTTCTTCAGGCCTAATAAATGCCTGGGGTCGCGGGGAAAATTAGGGATATTTGGGCCAAATGATAGTAATTACAACATGATGTTGAAGACGATATTGAAGACGATATTTTCTTATACGTATTGAAGAGACTCTAAGATTACATTTCTGTCGTTTGGATGCTTCTACTGGCAATACAATATACGAAGTAACTAATTGTTACAAGTACGGGTAGATAAATGGACACAATTCCGATCATCAGACAAAGTCAACAAATATGGTGTTCATTATCCAATCGACCCTTATACTGATTATAATAATTATTGTCAAATTCTGTGTTAATGAATGGTCCAGTCACTTTGGATTAGGTTGCATGATATCGCCCCAGTGTTCCATCACGAATTTATTTCGAAAGCGTTCATCGGCCTGATAACGAACACCATGTGATTCTATCCAACGCCTTGTCAAGGTGCCAGACCTCTGAAAAATCTAAACAATAAATTTATCATTTTCCTACCTTCAACATCAGCGCACATAAATTCTCCATTCATCTGTAGATTGTTGGTCGTGGAGAAGTCCACAAACCAGGTATTGTCACAGGTACACGACCATTGTATATTGTACATTGATACTTCAGACAGAGCATCCAAATCTAAACATAGAATAAAACGTTAATGAACAACCCTGACAGAGGATGAAGGTACAGAAATAGAACAACAACTACATGCCTTTCTACCATACAAAAAAAAACTTGTGAAAATCGTTATCATTCGGGAATTACTTCCTCTCACTTGTATATTATAGTATCAGCAAAATGTTTGAATTGCATTATGAAATTTATCTTTATATTCAAACACATTATACATGTAATTGTGTTAGACAGATATTTGCTTGAGAGACAACATTAATTTTAGTTATCTACAATTAAAGAAAAATGATATAGTATTGTTTTAATGTTTGGAAAACAAATCGTGTCTGATTGTGTTCTGACGTCCTGAAATAATTCCCAATACAGGAAAATATGAAAACTCGCCGATTTTAAAGCACTTATAACTGACGTTGCAACAGTTTTGTCACCAGTCCGGAATGAAGCAAAGCCATCGAAAATTTATCCCATCTATTAACCAGTCGTTTATTTGAAAACTTGTTTAAACGGCATTCGCTTAATATAATTAAACAATGGACAAATTAGAAGAAAGGATAAGATAACTTAATACCATGGTGAACTAAGAAATGTGTTGCCGTATTTTATTTTTACTAAGCCACTTTTTAAAACTTTATATACGTATTGAACAAACCATAATGCTGGTAACGCAACGAAAATACGTCATCAACAAGTTTGAATTTCTTTTGATTTCATTCTAATACATGTATTCACAAATCAACACTTTCTGAAATACCAGCAATTTCTTTTGCCAGTCGGATGAGTCCTCGCAATAGCCATAACTAAGCTCATAACAATGCCCAACAAAATACCAGATTGAAACGCATTTCAATACTGAGTAGTGGGTGATACGTTTTCTTTAATAATCTTAGCTACGATATATCTATGACTCGTGTCATGGACAAACTTACTGTCAAAGATTTCTGACGGTATAGATGTGAACTGGTTATCACTGATATCAATCAACTTGATTTTAGAGTTGAACATAAATGTGTCTGACGTAATTGTCTCGACATCTGCACCCTGTAGAAGAAAGAAATCGTCCAAAAATTAAGCACAAAATTCTAAACAAATTTATTAATGTGGTTATTTAATTTATCATCCATTTATTTAGTTGTTCTATCAGTATCTGTTTCTTGCGTGAAGCCAACTCTCGTTGGCGTAAACAATTTGTTACATTTTTTGTTTGTTTGACTTTCGTACTTTAGAATCTTTTAGAATTATAATCTTTTAGAGTATACTCTGAAAAGTTTGTACGGTGATCATTTCCATACTGTGACACAAACGTCGAACATAGACCATCAATGGGAGAGAAAATAAGGCCTCCGTATAAATTCCATTAATATCTTATACCAGAAGATTAATGGTTAATAGCGGTCTTTTCTAACTACGTGTATGTAGCCTTTACCTACGAGTGGCTGTTTACTGGAGCCGCGACCATGGTCCACTGATTAGTGCGATGGACTTTTTACCCGGCAATTTGAGCTCAAATCCCGGTCGAGGCAAGCCATAATCTAATTTCGAAATAAAACAAAAATGTAGCGGTCGCCATACTGCAATATCATTAAAACTTAAAACCCATTGAAACGAAAATACAGGTGTGACTGTTCCATACCCAAGTTTTGAAAAGCAATAAATGTATTTTGTTCATCATGTATGGCATACACAGTTAGTTAACTAGGGATTTGACTGTCGTAATTAAGGGACATTTAAATGATAGACAACCGAATGCAGCGTTCCAGATGATGCTTTCACATATCAGAGGCACATAGTCGTCTCTTGACGGATCGAATTCATTTTTATTAAAGCCTTTGTGTCATCTAATCAGCTATGCCATCATAGACGTTTCCTGTTGGGATATAGCATTTTGTTTTATATCAGCGCCTACGGATGTGTTTGATTTTTTTTTCTATAAAACTGATAGACACATGCCATATGGGACTTAAACACAGAAGGTCTCCAATTAAGCTTTCCCGGTTTTCGCACATTGATAGGAGCGGTGGAGATATAAAAAATACAGGACACATGCGTTGTAGCCGGTGACTAGTTTTTTTTTATTTCACAGTTTATTGGCGAATTTAGGGATTGTCATACTAATACCAGACAACATTATCAAAACTGATCCTTAAAAATAAATATAATATAACAAATACGGTGATCACGCCAAACCTGTTATACCAAAGAATTCCCCTTTTCAGTAATTGTGACCTTGGCCCTAAAACCCCAAATACAAACAAACCCTAGGTCGCTAATTACCAAGTTTTCCTTTTGGTTTGTGCAATGGAAACATTTGGAGTTAATTTTCAAGATGCCTTATATAAATATAACACGATTATCGACACATGGTTTTTTCCACATATTAAAAAATAATAAATAGAAATATATCCGTACTAAAGAAAACCATTCCGGTAGGCCATGCTGTCGTCACATATCATAACTATAAAATGTTACGTCATCGCATATATGAGTACATGTATGTAATGGTTACCATTGACGTACTCAAGTGAACAATATTAGTCTGTTAACAAGATATTCTGATTGGTGGCAAATTGAACGCTGCCCAGTCTGTACGTGCCAATAGTCCACCACCAGTTGGGACTATCTAAATAGTTAAATTCTTAACCACAATTTCGAATTTGTAACGGTAACTCGAAAATGAGAACAATACTCGGCTATGTTCAGCTGCAAAATGAATGTAGTCTAACTCAATCGAACGACCAACCGTCGGTAGTGACTTTCTCTTTAGCCGGCTAAATTACTTACCACAATCGCAGCGGATGATAAATTCTTCCAATTGTACAGTAATCCAGGCGGGACTACTTTATCTACGAATGTAGCATACATAACTTCAAAGCGGCCAAGATTTCTTGGAATTACGTGAGCGGCTGAAGACAGCTTCTCCAAGCTCATGTCAAACATAGCCATTGGTTCCACATCCGTGAGGACTCCCCTGTCAAAACTTAGATAATCTAAACTAACTAGTTCAGCAAACAAAGAGGCCGGAAGGTATAATGACTCACAATCTTGAATCTGAAATAAACAATGTAGGTATGTAACCGTTTTATTTTTGGTAAGGTGCCAGATTCAATTTTTAAAATTAGTGTTTGCTTAAATTAAAGCAGTGTTTATTCGATTGTCTCAATTCTGGCTCATGGTCGACTAGGGAAGCAGTGGTGTTCAAAATACAGACAAAAATAACAACATGCACAAACCGATTGTTAAGTAAATTAGGACTTAAAGATTATGATTCCTGTTCATTGTGTAACCAATATGCTGAAACCATTGTGCGTTTATTCTTAGAATGAGTTTTATCTTACTTTTGGCATTCCTTGAAATATTGGTTTAACGATACATTTGGTTATTCCATAAACACTTATTCTAAACTAGATATTCTACCTGGTCATAAGAAATTTGACGTCCCCGATAATTTTGCTTTGCTTTGCTTTTACTTTTAGATATAAACAGAAAAATATGATACCCGATATTGACCTCTTTATGTCAAAGTTTAAAAATCAGTTTATGTGTGAAAACTGCCATTCTAGCAAAACTGGCACAATGTTAAAATGTTCAAAAAAAATTTTTTTCAAAAGCACAATGAAATGATTTATGTCTCGTAAAATGTCTTATCTGGGTAACAGATATCACACAGAACAGATATGATCTCTCAATTTATAAAAGATAAAATACACGTACATAATAATTGTTAGCAGTGTATCTTTTAACTATAACAATGTCATTTGAAAGGTAACTGTCTACTATACTGACTGTCTTTTCTCTCCCTTGCACGCTTTTATATTACACCGGATTGGGTAGGTAATCACGAAGGAATAAAGACATTTACTCTGTAGCTAATGAAAACAAACTAAGGTCACATCGATGGCGAGACGTACTTTTTGTAAGTTGAAGGGCTTGTTGCTTCAGTTCAAAGCAATATATGGATATGGAAATTATTTCTGCGTCGAATAAGACCAGGCTTTTAAGAATCGGTTCAGAATTGCTACAACAGGACCCTGATGAACACGACCGGTGTGATTTCCGAGCCCAAGACTTTTACTATATAATATATATATGGTGAAAAAAAATTGTTGAAACTTTTTTTTTGTTATAAACATAATAATGTGACAGTGTTCCTGTGTGTAAAAAGAATTCCTGGGTAGTAGAGGGTCTGTGGGGGGGGGGCTTCTCACGCCGGTAGCCTGTGATTCTAACGTATATTTTCTTGAGTTTATCATTTCTGATTCTAACGTATGTGTTCTTAGTTTATCATTTCTGATTCTAACGTATATATATTGAGTTCATCATTTCTGATTCTAACGTATGTGTTCTTAGTTTATCATTTCTGATTCTAACGTATGTGTTCTTAGTTTATCATTTCTGATTCTAACGTATGTGTTCTTAGTTTATCATTTCTGATTCTAACGTATGTGTTCTTAGTTTATCATTTCTGATTCTAACGTATGTGTTCTTAGTTTATCATTTCTGATTCTAACGTATATTTTCTTGGGTTTTTTTCACAAATGCGTTTCAAAGTAAGTATGCTAGTTAGTCTATGACACTGTTGTTAGATATGTATTGACCGGGTGCCAATTTTGTTTGAAATGGATTGATTTTGTTTGAAAAATCAGTTTGTACCGCTTATGTCGACTAGCAGCATTCCTTTGCTGCAATACAATGTACTACATCTGAATTAATATATTGTTGAAACACGGACGTAATACCTTTCAGATATTACCGACTGTAGCAGTAAGACACATCATCACATGTTGAATTTTATTATAAGTGAAGTATGAAATTTCACGGTCGGTTTTACGTTGGCTTTGCTAGATATTGGGATTGTTTGTTTGAATGTTTAATGTCAAAGAACGTGATCCGTCGCATATATAGTTTGTGTGTAAACATCTGTTCAGTTAGTTATATAACTTGTACTTTTCCTTGCAACAACCGCACGTATTGATTTCGTTAAACAACTGTACGCTGACTTATTGCTCTAACCCTTGCTGAATGGTAATTCATAGATCATAGAATATTCATGAAGTGTGCAAGATTAGTTCAGGAAAAATCATAATTTCATGAAATCCTTTCGAAGGGGAAACCACAGCAACTTAAGATCTTAGATATCAGATGGAAATCAAAGGAGATATACATGTAATTACATGCTTTTTTAACTACTACTCAGGCGGTGGTAGAAGAGGTGTCGAATGACAAGTATATAACGACAACTCTGAATAGGGATTGGTTTTGCTTTTTATTGAAGGGGAAAAAAGGAAGTAAATTTCCCGAATCAGAATACAATGTACATTGTAGTTTTATTTGAACAAATAACACGATATAATTATCTACATGCGTAATTGAAAAATTGAAGCTCTGAAGGCACTGCTGCTGTTTGGAACTACAAAGCAGTCCGTCCAACGTTGAATTGAATTTCCTTTTAGGGTGAGGTATTGGCCTGAGTAATGGAAACTGATCTATAGGTCAGCCTCCCAAAGCGCATGAATGTTTATGCAGACCAAAATACTAATTTTGACGACTGTATTGTATTACATGTACTCGATTACTATTTTGCATTGCCATTAGAGATTGACTTGAATGCACATAATACTGTACTTTCATTTATTTTCGTTGGGCTCAATCTTCGTGTTTTTACTAAAATGGCTATTTCGTGGACACATAAATTCGTGGATTTTGATTTTTGAAAACAAATGCCTTATCTCTTTATTCAAATTCGTAGGGATTTGATTTCGTGGATGCGCCGACCCACGAAATCCACGAAATTAAATCCCCAACGAAAAGTAATGATTCCACAGTATTTGAATATGCATTTGTGCCATTTAATTGTAATAATTGGAACTATTTTCGTAGGCAATGGAAGCTCTTCGGTTTGTAGGAAATTGTTGAGAATTGGTATAAAGTTATTAACCTTGTGGTCGCACCGAACAACAACAAAAACTTTCATTGTTTATTTTGGTATAATTAAAAATGTGAATACGGCACCGATTTAAACTGGTTCCGGGCAGTTCTAAATAGGGTAGGCTTGGAAACCAAAAGAAATATTTCTCCAAGTCTCAATATAAAATGCGCTGAAACCCTGTCATAGCTTTTATTTACGTGCATGGACATCAAGAAAGAAACAAAAAGGTCTCACGACTTTCTCTTTATTAATCTTATTGTCTGTGTTGAATAGCCTTTGGGTTTGAAAGCATTTTGGAATCTGGAGTCTTGTGCTAATGGAATTAATCATTTACCCCAATACAACTGTATAGATTGTAAGCATAAATTATATTAGTAGTTGCATTGCTTTCAAAATGCACTCGAAGCGACACCTGCAGTCTGGTTTTCTACCCTGTCATATTACGTTTGCCTTGTAAGAATCTATCTAAAAAATCCTGAATCGCGTATTTTCATCAACTTAATGGAACGAGCGTGGTGAAAAAGTCATTTGCTTGAAAGCTTTTATATTTAATAATACCGTTTTTACTGTCGTTTCAGACAGGTCGAGTCCTGGATATTCTAACAGGCATGAGGCCAAGGTCAAGACACGTGCTCCTTTAATGAGCGGATTGACAGCAATTTATCGGTGTAGTGTGATTGGTGCTCTTCCCTTTCTTTCACCAGTTGCTGATGAAGTAAATCAGTTCTCGGTTATGACGCCATTGTACAACATGACGTTGGTACCGAATTGTATTTTTGATTTTTACTGCGTTGTGTATTTCCAATCATGTAAATGTTTTGGTCTGTTAAGTTCACGTTCTATGTACGCTGTAAGAACACTGGTTAAATTATGTCAACATTGTGTGATAGAGTACCGATGTTGAGCGACTTTGTCTGCCATTAATTAGAGCAATATAGTTACATAAATATATATTCCAGTTAAAGGCCAACAAAATTTCCAGTAGCGGTCACTTTCATTTTAAGTGTACCTCGTCATAACGACCTCTTACTACTATTTAGATCGATTTAAATAGATCATCGATTAATGAGACCACCTCTATATCAAGATTGAGATTGCGTTTGTCTTGGTAATGTTAAATCTCTAAGGCATAAAAAATAATGTTTGTTTCTGGTAACATACTCATTAAAAATATGGAAAGTAGGTCGGAAATTTGTTTGGCTCTTGAAACCTTAGGGGAAAGGTAAACACTTGAAGTGAAGAAGCGCGTGTACTGCCCTAAGGGCCAAATAAAATGTCCAGGGTTGCGTTGAAAAATTAGAGTTTGTCGGATAACCAGAAGCAAACAATTGTTAGGCCCAAACCGAACGTGTAAGGATTAGGTACGTTGTTCTGGTTAAAGAGGTTTTCGGACTATGCATGATCTCGGATTAGAAAGGTTTTCGGACTATGCATGATTTCGGATTAGAAAGGTTTTCGGACTATACGTGATTTCGGATTAGAGAGGTTTTCGGACTATACATGATTTCGGATAAGAGCTTTTCGGACTATACGTGATTTCGGATTAGAGAGCTTTTCGGACTATACGTGATTTCGGATAAGAGACGTTTTCGGACTATACATGATTTCGGATAAGAGACGTTTTCGGACTTTTCATCTTCGGACCGTACAGAAGATTTCGGACAAGAGTGGTTTAAGGGCTTTACATTTTCGGTCAAAAGAAGATTTCGAATAAGAGTGGTTTTCAAAGAAACATGAATAAACTATAATCGTGTTTTACTAAACAATTAATGTGTGTGTTTTTTGTAGAATTTAGTTTTCATTCTTTTTTTAACATATGTGTGTTTTCTATGAAAGAATTACCGTCAAGTGCTGCACATGACTCATGTACTTGAAGGTTTCAGCTTGCATGTAAATACTGGAACCAGTGTCACACTTGAAAGACAGAGTTGCCGGGTAGCTGGCGTCAAAAGTTGACACGTCGATGGATGAAAATCCGCTGTTAAAAACGGACGCATCACCTATGAAATTAAAACAACAGGTTAAAGCATTGTGGTATCTCCCACATCCACTTTGACAGTTCGGGCCGGACTTTAATTCCAGATTGTCTCTATGCTCCGCCGTCCATGTGAACTTTACAGATGACGAACTGAAAACATTTTCACATATGGTCTATAATGTTGTAAATGAATGCAGCAAACTCCCTTTTAACGACCAAAGGAGATTATTGAGGTTTCTCCGCAGATCACTTATGACCATAATACATTTTGTATTCCTAAAGCAACGTCATATTAGCCAGTTTTATTTCTCCGGACAGATGCTTCAAAAGAAAACTTTAAATTCAATAATATACAAAGATCCTAGGATCCATAGCTGATATTTTTAACAAGTTTTAACTGAAACTGAAAGGTGCTTACAATAACACAGAACAGCGTTACCATTCTGGTGCGCAGGCTTCTCACAGCAGTTCTTCACACAAATGAAATAAGACGCTTTAATATTTCTAGATCAGTTAAAAGCTAGCGCCATTTTTACCAGCTTCGAACAAGTATACGTAATAGTTGGTAAATCGATTCTGGTAATTCGGCAAGGTGCCTAATACTAAACTGGGAAGACAATAAACGGTGCAAGCATTGGAGCAGGCCATTCAATAAGAGCGAGTTCGATTAATAACTATAGTTACAATAGTTCAACTAAACATGGATCGAACCAACCCTAGTCGTGCTCTAGTCTGGTTAGCCTAGTACTCTCGTTCAACCAACGATAATACGCTAGTTTATCTCGTTCCAAGATGGCGGCTATAGGAAATTTATAAGTTATGAATGACGTATTTCATTTGAATACATCGTATTTCTTTAATTAATATCATGATGCTGTAAAAGTGCAAAATATCGTTAGATTTAGGGTTATGTAAGCATGTTTTGACCAACATAATTGAATGCTACCTAGTTAGGAAGTATTTAGTATATCATTTCGCGATTCAACGTAAACATTGCCACTAGTCTCTGGAATACAATTCAAACAGCATTCATTTGAATGACACGAAAATATAGTGTTTTACATCCTGGGATCAAAAAGTCTTGATATTTGGCTTGGGGTCGAAGTGTCTGGGTCGAAAAGAATCGCTTCTGTTTTGTTTCACCACAGTACGACTAGACTAAGTTCGATTAAGGACATGCGCAGACCAACTTCCGGAGAGCTACTAAGGTTGTACTATAGTTGTTTATCGAACTAGCTCTAAGTATCTGTGTATGTTTCAACATTTACGTAAAGTTGCAAATAGAACTTTCGGAATGCTTCCATTCTTATCGTTCATTGTGTATCGGAGTTTAAGCATTTACAGAGGTATTTCGAATGGATTGTTAACCGGGCAAAAGATGTGCTTACCAAAGTAGGGAAGAAAGCCAGTGACGAGGAGGTCGATACGTTGTGGCACTGGGCTAAATTGTGAAAAATCTATCGGTCTGTCAGATACTGACGTCATTTGAGCGTAGTCACACTCGAATGCTCCATCATCGTAGGTACATTGTGAAGGAGCGGATTGCGCATGTGACGTCATCACCAATGACGCAATCATTAGCAATGTAGCAGGTGCGTGTAGCGCCATCTTCGATCAGCTGAAAGAACAAAATAAACTTGATTGATTTTCGATGAATCCTTATCCTTAACAAAAACATACTTCAAATGGTCCGTTTATAAATTCATTGACATTTTTTTCTTTATCCTTAGAATGTCCTAATCAGATCACAAAATAGGACAAAATAATATCCCCTGTATCTTTTTACGTGTTACTGACGGGTTGTCCAGCAGAAGTGACTACTCGTATTTCACTGTATCCGATCCATCACTTTGTCAGAGTTCACTGTAAACGTGTTTTACTGTATGCTGTAATTTAGCTCTTCTGGATTATGAAATACTAAACACATATCAACATTTGTAACAGATACCAAATACTAAGGCCTATAGAAGTTTTGTAAGCTAACTTATATTATGATTTGTTCATGGTAATCTGAACCTAGATCCCTTAAAGTTATAGAACATTTAATAACTCGCATTTAAATTAGATGCAGACATAAAGAAACATAACTCTGATCTACGACGAAATAACAATAATTCCATGATACGATATATCAGGTAACTTTATTCAAGTACATTAGTTTGTTCAAGGTACGATATTATATCATCTAAAACAATCCAGACACTGCAAGTTTGTCTTTATTTTCAGCAAACAATATGTAAGTTTTTGTCGAATACATATGTGAATATAATATTCGAGCGAAATATGCGGTACAATACAGTAGAAGACGGTTAAAGTGAACTCGTGTATGTATATAAAGAATCGGGTTAGCGAACAGCTTATTATTACCCCAACAAGCCTTTCGTTATTATGATATAGTTATTATTCGAGTTTCCAAGATGTCCCTTTATCTTAGGTGATTATCAACCTTAATTCATTAAGCAAATTCAAATGGTATTTATGAACAGCAAGCAAATAAAAAAAGTAAGAAAATACAGCAGGAATCTTCAATTATATTACCTGAAAAAATTATGTCCCACAGATATGTATATCACTTAAGGAAGTAACATTTTTTCAGTTCAGAATACGGAAAAAGAACACCAAAACACTGCACTGTTACAATAATTAATAATTAAGAATAAAATATGCTTCAAAATAGAGTGTAAGTCAGATATACTTAGTTCTATGTTCAGCGCATAAGTACACTACCTACCAGCTTGAATCTTACAGAAGTTTATTTCTTTCGCTATTCATGTTACAGATTAATATTATTCAGGACGTATGCCAAGCATACATTCAAAGATTAACGTTTTAACATTGTTACAAAGTTTAATCCTTGATCTTGTAAAAGTGATTGAAATTTCTGTGTTAATACAACTAACATAATATTAATACATTGTCATTGGTGGATTAAATTTTTAACTTACTTTTTGCGTTTTATTTTCAGTTTATCATTGGGTAATGAAGAAAATTATGCAAATTTTACTTGTATGCCAATGCAACATGTTTATCCCCCCCCCCCTTACTTTAAAGGGACTGGCCACCATATTCTTGGAAGAAATTGTATGTTTTCCTAATATCACCAGTTCAATGCCATGGTATAACCAAATGTGTAAGATACCTCGCAAAAACGCCTTTTTACGAGCCTTATTTGTCAAGGATGCTGGTTTAAACAACAACAACAAGTGACTTCCGGGTTTTCTTATTTCCGCACATACATGTAGATTCTATTCGCATAAATTATAACAACATAAGGTCTTCACATACGTACATTATATATCCAACTACAACATTACTATGGCTGCACAATGTACAATGCTCTCTACTACTTTATATAACGACAATTCCTAATACTATTATGACCAAAGGACCATGGAGGTGCGGGTTTATTAAGGGCATGGTAACACGTACAGGACGATATCTAACTCTTTAAGTAGTGTAGTCTAGATATAGTACCTTCCAGGTTAGGTTATTGCTCTGTTGAATATTTTAGCAAATGTTTAGTAAGTTACGTGGTTGATGTAAAGATCACAAGAGAGATGAAAATGAAATGACGTCGCGACTCATGTACCCGTCGGAAAGTGGTCACATGACAGGATCAGCCAATCAAATGGCTGGCTTTACAAACCAATGTTATGAGCCTTTGAAGGAAACAGTCAATAATACATTACACTGCATTGTTATAAACTATATCTGAAGAGAAATGCTACATAAATTTCAACATTAACGTTTTCTGAATTCAATCTTGCCCCGGTCGCTTTTACACTAGAACATAAACTACACTGTACAATGTATTTTACTTTGGAAAAGAGGAAACTATGGCTGACTTAACATTGGAAAAATTTGATTTGGTTAATTTTTATTTTCAGAGTTATCTCTCTTTCATTTCTATTTATAGAACTTTGCTTATCAAATTTACTGGTTCACGGGCTGGGAACACGTGACCTAGCGTGCACCTGCAAGTGAGCGGCAGAAAGGTAAACAAGGGTCTTCTTTCGTTATTTCTCCATTAATCAGTGATACATCGTAAAAAGAAGTAGCGCATAAAAGAACCCTATATTTCCGGGTTTTACAATGTAAAACACGTCTCGCCTTTTTCTGTACGTGGACACAAATTTAGAAGCGATGATGCCGAACGCATAAAATTTGATAAACATACTTATCAAAAGGATGGCGGAAGCATAAATATTCACTTTTGGACAGATAGTTTAGCTATTCATCAATTTCAAATACATATTTATACCTTGTAAAATAAATTAACACTTACCAAATACACACACAGCATTAGTTCCGTGGAATTATTACTTAACACGCATAGTCGGGCAAATAAAGAAATTGATTGAGGTAATTAAATGATGCCGGACACATTTATTTCCATGAAGATTTGATACATCACACCATATGAAAATATATCAGCGCTAAATGTAGATCAATTAATTTATGCCAATTTTCAAAAAAATTGATTCACAACCTATATATTTGTAAAAATCAATGCAATCAAAACAATTAATTGCGTTTCTAAGGGCCATCAGTGTAAAGTAGAAAAAAAGTCATAATACCGTCAAGATTTGCCTATGATAGGTGTTTAAATCAGGTATTTATATCGCAAGCAGAGATAGCTGTGAATGAGAGACCATAAATTACACTGAATTTCACACGGTTCTTAAATTTAAAACATGGAGCATTTATATAAATTTTTGCAATAAAAGGAAGGTTTCATTGCTGTGGCTTGTGGTTTCGACGTTTGTATGAACTGCAACGGCACAAATTTGCAGACCACAACCTCACTAAGGAGTATACATGCGACACTTGTGGGAAAAAGTTCGGGTTACACATGGACTTGAAGAGGCACATGCGGTTCAACAGGAATAATTTTCGCCACCAATGTGATAAATGCGATCAGAGCTTTGAAAGCAGCCAACGTTACGAGGACCACAAGGGAACACATACGGATGCACCACCTAACCATCAGTGCCCGATTTGCCATAAATACTTGAGATTCAGATCAAATTTGCCAAGACACATGACTCGGAACACACTAGGACAAATGAGCCAAGCCGTATTTCAAATTTAAGTTATGTGTAAAATTTGTTACAGTCTTGAGGATCTTGTACATAACTTTCGAAAATTAGTACTGTTTGTAAAACAAAGTAATCCATGTCTTATGACAAAGACCGACCGAAAATCAAAGGAAGCTACATTGTAAGTTAGGCATTGAAAGCTGACTATGTATTATTAAAGTCAATTGCATGATTTAGGGCATTTTTTATTAATCTGCTTTTTTGGAAACTAAACAGGCGTGTTCTGCTTCATAACCCTAGATAAATCTTTTTTTTCTTTTT
Source organism: Lutraria lutraria (assembly GCA_964023205.1). Lineage (NCBI taxonomy): Eukaryota > Metazoa > Mollusca > Bivalvia > Venerida > Mactridae > Lutraria > Lutraria lutraria. The sequence goes on from OZ026847.1 coordinate 26,475,811, forward strand.
TTTATTCAGATCGACTTAAGGTAACATAACCTTGAAAATAACTCAGATATATGAAGGAAAGTTCCTAGAATTTAATGACAATGCAGTTTAAACAACAACAACACGTGTTTAGATTTGTCTAATATGCATTTTTACGTTTCGGCATTGCGCCTTCGTCAGAATAATACATGATTAATACAGTTTTGTTTTTAGAATTTAATGAGAAATATATGAAACATGGGAGGTGTTAAGTATTACAAGAATATACATACGAATGCAATCGTAACAACTCGGGCATTTCCGTAACTGAGAAATACTTTCGTTAGACAAACGCCGAGGAGTTCCGATTGATACGAATGTATACGTAAGCATAATAGCCACGCCCAGAAGCCTTACTGTAAGCCTAAGTGTCATCCATGTAATGAAAAAAGACAATGCTATGAGACTTATGTAAGAATAATACGTGGGCGTTTTAATTTTTTTTTTTAGTACGACAAAATATTTAATTTTTATCACATTTATTTTTTATTGCAATGCTTTCATGATTTAAGGGATGCATCCTAATCATATGGGTATATTGTTTAGACAGCTGTGTTTTGTTTATTAATATAAAAAGTCTCAGTTTCCTCGTAATCTGATTAAAAACCTTATATCTATCTCAAGCGAGATTCCTTCCAGACATATTTTTTTCTGAAAGTTAACGCCATTTTGGGCGGACATTTTTTTTCTTGAAAAAATGTTACATGATCGCCCAATAAATAAGTTTTTTTTTAACATTTAACTTGAATGAAAGCTTGTTTTGCACAGTATTTACGCAATAGTACATTTCACACCAGAAGAATCTTTTTACATGTCTGGCCTTCAGAGTTTGGTCGACTTTCACTTTAATAATATCATCCGATGAGGAAAGAAATAAAAATTGAAAACGATGAGATCAGGTTTTTTAGCATTTCTTGTCTTACACAAAAATTCGAGACAAACTAAGTTAGCAATAAAGATTGTAAGCCGAGGAATAGTAAAAATTCATAGGAAAATATGTTTGTGCAAAACCATTTTTTTCATCAGTTTTCACGCGGCATTAAAACATCTTTTTCTAAACCATATTTGAACCAAAAACGGTTCAACCAGGGTCACTAAAATAGACCATTCAATTGAAAGACCCTGGTTCAACGTATCAAATACAATCAAACTTCCCTATGGTTCTCGAAAACTTCATCAGACCGGATCTTAGTTAATTAAGGTACGAAAGATAATCTAGCTGTTAAAGTCTACTGTATAGCCACATGATACATGAAAACGTCGATCTTAAATCAACGGCTTATCAATAGAATGCATTTGTACCTTGAATGAGAGGTTGTATCTATTGATGTTCATGCATTGTTTTTGTTCTCTATTTCATTACATCATTTCCCGCGAAGAATTACCTAATACATATATAGAACAATTTTGAAATAGAGAGGATTTCGTGTCAAAAAATGACAATTTTCAGATAATAGAACGTTTTCGGACAATAGGGGTTCCATCCACCCTGTGTAATATTTCGTGTATTGTGTGCAGGTGCGCGTCTGTGCAAGGAATTAAAAACAGAAATCAGAGCCAAATATAATATGTTATCTATGTCTCTGCAGAAATGGATAGGAGATAAAAAATAAATACAAATGTATTTACACAAGACATGATTTAAAAGTTGACAGTGTTATAAAAAGAAGAATATACAGATAAAATATGTTAAAAACAGGTTATCCTGTATGGTTTACTTTGGTCACACCCTGTTTTAATTGATTTTGGGTATTAAGGATTAGAGTTTTTTATCATGACAAGAAATGTTTCATATTATAGAGGTTAATTTTTATATTAGAGAAATTTTCAAATTAGAGAGGTTTTCTGACTAGAGAGGTTAATTTTCATATTAGAGAGAATATCGAAATTTAGAGAGGTTTCAGAATAGAAAGGTATTGATTATTTAGAACAAAATTACCCCCCCCCCCCCCCCCCCGATACACACCAAAAATGCTTCCTGCTATTGAAGGGCACATTATGTTTTCTTTATTGACAGGTGTTCTTTACTCGGATGTTATTTTTTGTTCTTAATAATTAAAATATGACGATTTCTAAAAGAACAGCCTTTATTTACAGGATGGCCTTTATTCAGGGGTGGCTAATAACACGGGTTTCACTAAAGTCATGGAATTATATAGTTAAAGAGTATATGTTGTACATTCACGCATAGATCTATATACAATTTTTGCAAATATAATTACTATATGGTGTCCAGATCCATGTGTTAAGCTGACTATGTCTAACTGGTTGGATAACAACCAATATAAAATAAAATTTTAGTTGCAATTAGAATTAGCAAATAAGTGATAGTATATCTTAAAGACGAGTTGATGTGCAACTAAAGCTAATTTTATGAAAAATCGTATTTTCTTAGTGTCATTGTTAATGGTATAAAGGGGCGCAACTCGTGAGTATATAAAATAGTTTCCAAACTCGGTTACTTCCCTTCTATAACATTGTTTACGGAAGAAGAACTATTGTGTTTAATGGCGGTCAATTTGAGTTTTTGTGGGATAAATTTGCATTAAAATGCAGTGTTTTTTTTCATTTTCACTAGGACATAGCATGCTTTTGTTTTTCCTTCCTTGATGGTCTGGAGAATGTAAGTTCTTTTAGAACGAAGTTTGATTATGACTTGTCGTTTGCTGGTAATGTACGCATTTCGGATACGCATATTTCGGATAAATTGAAATATAATGTCAAGTAGGCGCTAGTATTAAATCTTAAGTTTGCTTTACACATTGGAATTAATTGCACTCTACTTAATTTTCATATGGTATAAAAATCATTTTGTACTAGGACTAGTCGACCCAATCCGCGGCTCAAACACACAACCTGCTTGCAAGTCAGATTCAGAAAAGTCAGATCTAGCTACCAACTGAGCTAATCAGGTTGGTTAATATCGTCAGAGACATAAATGACAGAGATAAGCAACTTCAGTTATTACCTATGTAATAGCGTGTGTGACTATTGTACTTTTCCAAAAAAATGTTGATTTGGCAGCAAATAAAACTTTTTACCTACATGTAGTCTACTGCACAGGACAGGTGCAGCAGATCTATCAGTGTTTGGTTCCCCTCCCCCAAAAAAAAATATCCCGTGAAAGATCAGTGACGGGATTTTTTTTGCATCATTTGTGGACCAAACACTGATACAGCCACCTGTGAAATCAGGTAGTTATCAAAATCGATAGTTTTATTACACCCCTGTAAATATAGTAGGTACCACTTGACATTGGGTACAATTGACCAGCTCCCGTTTATACCACCTATTTACCATTTACCCCATCTACTAGTACCAATTTTTTCAGGCCGATTTCATTCTAGTGACGTATAATACAAGTTTTACCTGCCACGAAATGGTTTCACATGTGATATTTTAAGTTGCCTATCTGTCTGATATCGCAGCCGACTTTTTACACACATATTAAGTACAGTACTGCTTAGTTCTACACATGTGAATATTTCAGTTTATTTCAGTGCTGAGGAAACTTTGTTAGTACCGACTGCATAAATGATGGAAGATAATGAACTGTATCTTGAACATCAGTGAAAAAATATAAATTGACGCAATGCCACTTGATACTTTCCCATTGTTACAAAACCAAACAAGGCTTATAAGGTAAGTATATTCTCTGAGTGCTGAGCAGTAAAATATTAATAATTTATAAATATGATATTAAATAATTAATTATTTTAAATGTTAGATTTCCATAGAACATTTTGAGGAAGCTGTCCAGACTCCAGTAAGTTCATTGAATGAGTAAAAAACAATGAAAGACATAAATCGTTATTGCTTCAGTTTCCCTAAGTCTGTGTTTTTCATCATAGTTCTGTATTTGCAGGCGCTGACTCTGTTCTACTTATTAATGATCTAATTCAATCATAAATCAGTTTTAATATTGAGTAATGTACAATTTTCGCACATAGTGTCTATTATGAAATAAAATTGTATATGCTATTTTATAAATCACTCTTCAGAACTGAAGTAAAATTGACTGAAGAAAATTGATAAATTTAGTAAATTTCCAGTGGCTAGAAGTCAATTGTTTTAATGTTCCAAAGCCCACTTGAAGTTGTTGCTCACCTGGAATAATTAACTAGCGCTAAAAAAACATTAGTTGGTACACTGTTGTATACATAAACATGCTCCATCTGTTTTTCAGATACAATGACACTTTGTATAAGATCAAGATTATTTATGATCTTACTACGTTGAACTGCACACAATTAGATGAACAATCTGCTCATTATGACATCGAGCAAATATTTCGAGCCGTGTTGTATAAGAATGAAAGAAATGATCCATTGAAGCCTATTGTTACTTCAAGATTTCTTGTTAAGCCATTGAAAATTCCATGGTGTTTTCCTGTGAAGCACAAAAATTATAAATTCACTCAGCATGGGAAAGCTTTGAAAGTGTATGAATATCTGTTTGAATTCCATGTTAGTAAAAACACAATACTTACAAGTTCTAATGATGAAATTAGAACCACTAATAACAATGTAAACCATTCAGCAACAAAGAAAGAAACTAATGTGGAAAAGAATGATGACACTGCTGAAGAGGTTAATGATGATGATGAAGAAAGAGTTGAAGATTCAGGTGTTAAAAGAGTTCTAAGGTATCATAGAGATAGGGATGGAATTCTTGTCAGAGAATCTTTCAGAAGAGGAAAATCACCTGTGTTTGGTAATAAGAAAATTAAAAAAAGTTTTGATGATGATAAGATTAAAGTTGGTGTAAGTACCATAGCTAAGGACAAAAATGTAGCTCTAAATGTCGGAATTTCTAAGCCACCAGTTAGAAATGAGCGTAGAGCATCAAAAAAGCATCTTGATGTTGAAACGAAAAACGAAAATGTAACTGAATTGTTTCATGACCTAAAGAAAGCTTTTAAAGAACAACCTAAAGACAACATTCCTGGAAGTATGGTTCAGAAGAAGAAATCAACCCCAGTCCTATTATCAACAAGTGTAAAAAGAAATAAATTTTCAGTGAAGAGTTTTGAATTAAAAAGTTTAGGAACTGTTCAAGAATGTCGCTTAAGGAATAGAAACAGAGTTCAAAGTAGGAATGTGATTCGAAGAAGTGGGAGAAGACAATCTAGACATACTCATAGAATTTCAGAGAGAAGACCATCAGCTAGGACTAGAGCCAAAATTCAGAATGACTTAAAGTCTGATGACAGTTCTGAGGTCAGTGCAAATGAAGTTGAAAAATCAAATGATGAAGTGAAATTTGGTAAAAACAGGATAACTAGGAATTTTGATAGTAGAAAACATCCAATTAAAAACAAAATTGTTGAAAGTGTTGATAAAAGAAGAGAAAGAAAGTCTGAAAATAATTTGAAAGAGGTGTATGTAAGACATCTTCGTTCCTCAGACATCGGCACTAACCATAAACAGTCTCTGATAATTAGCTCTGAAGACAGCAGTTCAGTGTTAGAATCATCTGTCGGCAGTGATGTAGAACTGGAAAATAGACAAAAATCTGTAACACTTTCAGCCATTAATTTGATAAAGAAACAATCTTCATCAAGTGAGAATGAGTGTAGTCCAAAGAAACCAAGGTTGGAAGAAAGTGTAGACTCAGATGGTATACATTATTACGAGTTGTTCTTTTCCTTTTTTCTATCCTTTCTCGAATAAGATAAACCTCCGATTATTTATCATCCTGTCAGAATAGATTAACAGGTATTTTAGAACTTGTGGTCAGTTTTACGCAAGACTTGGGAGCATTATAGAATTCTTACATAAAAGTTTTGTTTTCTTAAAAGTTTAAATAAATTTGTAATCGGATTATCCATAACTTCGATATTACTGAATGATATGTTCGGAGAATGCATAGATAATTGTATGTTATGATTATTCCTGGGGAAAAAATGTAGCATAATGATTTTTACAAAGTACTACCGTAATGTCATACTGATGTGTTTGATATATGCTATGCTGTCTATAGATACAATATCATTGTGCTACATATTGGCTGTAACTGACAGTGAGTTTATTTATTATCATTAATGCCCGATGTTTATAAAATATATTTAACATCATACGCATGTTTAATATGTATCTTCAAAATATCAAGTGTTTTTATTCTATTTTAGATGCTAGTCAAAAAAATACACAGTCAAGAAAAGTAAAATTGTATGCTACAAAAAACATGCTGAACTCAGGTACTGTTAATCTTTATTATGTGCCTTTTAATTAGAAAATTTAATACAGGTGTGTTATTTTTAAAATCATTCATTTTGCAGATTTTTTCAATATTAAAGTAAGAAATAGAACTTTTTCAAATGTTAGGGATAAAAAAGTGTTTCTGACAGGGGAAGGAGGGCAAAATTCAATTCCAAATCAGCCCCACCCTACAAACGAATACTGTTCACAATTTTCTTTATGAAACTGATGATGCCATTATGCTAGAGTATTTATTCTTTGTTCAGTGGTATTGATTCCCTAATGTTTAAGCTAAAAAGGGGTTGCTTTTATAAATATGGCAGACCTATTTCAGTGACCATAAGTAGTTTAATTTCAGGCACTGGTGTGATGGAAATTGTTAGTCCTAGAGTGTCAACTGTACAGCCAATTAAACGAAAATCACCAGTCAAGTCTACTCAAAATGACCAGATAGAAAATGTGCAAACCATATCCCCCAGAGTGACTAGGAAATCTGTGAGCAAAAAGAGTGTCTTTCTGTTTTTTTACTGTTGTGTATATATTTCTTGTCTACAGTATGCAACATAATACATTTCTGTCATACCTGTTGCAAATGGGAGAATTAGACATTAAAATGTTTAGAATGAATTACGATGAACAGCTAACACAATGTGTTTTTTTGCATTATTAAAAAATGTCTGTCAGTTTGTAGTTTTGCAGATTTGTAGTTTGTATAAAATATTCATATAAAAGATAATGGCATGGCAAAAATTACCTTAACCAAAATAACTTGAAACTTTGCTTAAAAGAGCAGGGTCGATTGAGTTAGCAGCTCATTATTTTTTACCCTAAAATATAGTACAACCTCACCTGAGCGGCCCTCTCTAGAACAAAACCGTCAAAATTTCCCTAAGTTGATATTTACTATAAATTTAACCTCTGTAGAGCAACCAACTCTAAACAATGGCCAATATTTGCAGCTCCCACAGGATGTTGCTGTACAGTTGTACTGTATGTTCAGAGATGTACGTTGAATCTTCTTGTTCTATGAGTGGAATATTTGAATACTGTTAAAGTATGATATGTCACATTTTGTGTATTTCACTCTAGTTACAGAATTCTGAATCACACAAGTTAGAGATGGTAAGAAATCGAATGCGATCAAGAGTATACACTGACATAATGCAGACAATTGTTAAAGATGGGAACAAAGCTGACCAGGTAGGAAAAAATTGAATTCCATATTAAACATACTGTGGCTTTGCTAATTTTTGTTGGGGATTTAATTTGTAGATTTCAGAAAAAACAAATACCCATGAGTATAAATGCTGAGGTATTGCTTATCAGTCCGAAAATTTAAGTATCATATTGAATTCTTGAAGTAGGCGCCTGGCGGTAAAAGAGTAACGGCTTACTGATATTTAACCATTTCATCAGCCTTGTACAGTTTATGGTCTGAAGTTGACTATTTGTGGGTAGTGAAGTTCAGAAAAGTGATGTGATTTGAAAGAAGTTTCTTGTAGCTTATATTCATGATTGACCACTAGCTAAACATTACAGGAACATGAGTTGAGGACAGTTTCAACTTGATATCGAGATCAAGTCAGTATTGAGTCCATACATTCTATACAGATACATGTAGTGTCCTAAGTATTGAAGTTTTATAGTACATTGTATATGTATATGCACAACTGATGTACATAAAATCATGAATGAATTAAAAAATTATCAATAAATGTTTCTGATCTAAATGTTGACTGTAAATCGTTATGTTTCCATCTTGACAGGAAACCACTGAACATCAGAAAGAACAGGCTGTAAATGAATCAACCATATATCGCCGATCTCCACGACATCAAACTGACAAATTTTCCACTCAGCGTCATTCTCCGAGACTCGCAATTGCTGGAAGAAACAAGCGTCGAAGTTCTGGCCTCTGGGGGAAAATTATGGATACATTTGTTAATCCTACCACAAGTTTCATGTTTGGGAATAAAAAAGATGGTGCTTCCTAGTCATCATGTTCTTACTCTGTCATAAAGATATCTTATAACAATGTACTTTAGCATTGTATATTGATGAGAGAAAAACTTGTGAAAAAATCGGAATTTGAGTTCTAAATTTGTACAAATGTTTTAATGGAGTAGTTTCCTCTGTGTGTCTACATTTCTGTTATTTATTATGCTATTACTCATATTTTTATTTATCATTTTTTCTGAAACTTTAAGTTTGTAATTGGATTGGGTAGCATCAGTTAGTTCCAATTAGATTCCTTGAGTTCGTATAAAATTAAAAATAGGGATGGAAAAAGAGTGTCTCAAAACCTACATTGGGATCATATTTTGAACATATTAAAAGATCACTTTTATGAAGCATTTATTACATGGTCACTTGGTAATTCTTGTCATTTTCAATTTGCTTTATTTATATCAGACGATGGATTTTAACATTGCTCTTTTACAATGAAAAAAGTCATTAACTGTAGCTAAGATGGCTACAATATTTTAATTATGTAGTAGAATCCATTTTCTGGTTTTCACTGGGGTTAAACGTGGCACCAAGACCCAGGTCATATAGCAACTTCAAGCTTCAATTGTGGAGGAAAACTCTATATCTACATCATGGGAGAAATACCAACTTCTCCTAAGCTGGCTGGGCAGCTTCCTCACGTGTGTAATTGATCTGGTCCTGGGTGATTTGAACTCAGAGCAGTGAGGGGGTAGTGATTACTAGTCAGAGACCATAACTTCTCAACAATACAGGCCCTTAGTGGCCTTATGAATCCATTTTCTTTTATACTGACCTGATGAGAAATTTCTTTTTAAACTTGAATATAATCTTAGCATTGTATATTATGTTTTGGCCATCCTTAAAAAACTGTTGGCTCACAGATACCTGACCAAACTTGAACCCTCCCAAAAGAAACCTGTACCCAAAATGTTTTAGTGATTTAAATGAAATTCCTATTTTCCCATCAGTGTTCCAGCTTTTCAGTGCTAGCGTGTAATACTGTAAAGCTAGAATACAAAGCTTTTAAAAATGCCTACATAATCAGTGTTAAATTTTTGGGTTACATATTAAATCATAGGCCAACATTTTTTAAGGATGCCATGATAGTATTTTTATCATGCCGCTGTATAGATAGGTCAAGGTCATATTGTTATTGGTCTGCCCGTTTGCCTGTACATTTTCAGGTCAAGGTCACCATGAGGGGGGCATTGTGTTTTAAAAACACTTGTTTATGATGCAGGAGGCACACAGTGATTGCCCATATAAAGTTAAGTCAAGCTCCTGCTGGGGAATAAAAGCTTTTTGTTACCTGTAGGTCTGCTTGTTACAATTCACATGATGGTTAACTTGTTTCAGTAATGCTTATAAATGATACAGATCACTTATGTGTTATTTTCATCTTTGTTGATTGTTATGTATGTGTAATTATTGATATATTTTAAGAGAAGTTGTTATTTATATATATTGCACTAACAGAACATGGTTTATATATTCTTCAGTTATGACTATGTGCCTGTTTCTTTACATTCATTTTGATACATAGTCATATTAATGATAATTCTCCCTAATACAGTATTTGTTCAGTACTTTCATTGATGTCATAATATATTTAAATGAAATGTATAATATTTACAGACTTCATATTTAGAACAGTGAAACCTGTGTTTGCGACCACCTCCAAATAAAGGCAACCCTGTTAGGTTGTAGCATTTTAAGGTCATCTTTTGTCAACTAGTGGTTATCTGCCACCTTTTATCCCACCAACATTGGTTCAATTGTAGTATGTTACAACTACAGTAAAACTTAGTTATTACAAGTATCAATATTACATGCGTCTGGCATATCTTGAGGAGTCATCAAATTCTAAGTCAATTTTTGTTCTTAGTTATGTATAAATTTTCCTCGTCAGCGTCATTATATCTTTAGCAGATTTGCAAGTCCCTTGACCCAGTTAAAATGTTAATTAGCATCATTATCTCAAGTGGTTTCATCTTGTATAATATTTGCAACTTATATAGTGCTACCAAGTTTTCCTACTTATTTCTTAGTTGCACCAACAAAAAGAACAAAATTTTAAAAGTATTTTTGTTTGCACATCATGACAATGAAATATCTTCTTGACAGAAATCGTAGGGGGATCACTTGATTTTACATATGCTCATATATGTTATAGGAAATACTGGTAATGAAAAAATTTCTTCCCCAAAGGTTCGAGGCCTACAGCTTTTATATTTGGTATAAATCTCTACCAAGTTTGTTCAAATCATGACCCCATGGTCCATATTCACCTGCCAGGGGGGTCACTTGATTGTCCAAAGGCTTATTTTGGATTATTGGGGAAAAAATTGTGAAAAGCAAATGTATCTACCTTAAAATTGTTTTCTCTAAAGTGATTTCTATGGTTCGGCACTGTTATGCTCTCCAAATCAAATAATAAGGTGAACATAGTTAGTCTTTTCTCAGGTGAGTGATTATAGGGCCAGTATGGCCCTCTTGTTTTACACAATCAGGATGAGCTTGTGATATGACCGTAGCTATGTCTGATAACAGTAATGGTGGTTATTGATATTTTAATTGTTGATGTAAATTGATTGTAGCTTATCTTGAAAATGACATTGTTATTATTGTTTATTTGAATAAAATATTATACTGAATGATATGAGGTTTTTATTTACCTGTGTTGTTTATATGATTTTTGTTTTTTTACCCAGGCTAACGATGGTCTAGTGGTTACATGTTTGAGTAATAAACAAATGGTAGTGGGTTCGAGTCTTGGCTCCATCTTTCAATACTTCAGGGACACATTATCAGTGTCCCTAACCCAACTACCGAGCCAAGTACAGTGTTAAGAAAATCACAGGAAAAGGGTGAGGTGTGTTTCACAGTCTTTGAATTTTTTTTTTTACTTCATGAAGGAAACTCTAAAACTAGGTTGTCCCCCAAAAGACTTAAAGAAGGAAAAAATTCTTTCGGGCAGAGGGCAACCAACTAATTTGAAGGCTGGTTTTAGTGCTTTGCACTAGGCATGATAAAGAACCAGGTAAAACTTATTTGAAAGAATAGGACTATAAATGCCAAGTTCTCCAGTAATTTATCTCCCCTCATTGTTGTGGCTCTTAAGTCGAATGGGCCATAAAAAAGAACAACTTGAGATCAAGCTCAAATCTCATTTTTGTTCTTAACTTGTTTCCCACCAATTTTATGTTTGACTGATGTTATAAAACTTGAGATTCGTCTCAAATCTCAATCTGTTCATGACTTATTTCTGGCCAGTTGGTATGTTTGACTGGGGTAATAAAACTTGAGATTCGTCTGAAATCTTGATCTGTTTATGACTTATTTCTGGCCAATTAGTATGTCTGACTGAGGTTGTAAAACTTAAGACATGTTTTTTTTGTTCTCAACTTATTACTGACTCACTCGTATGTTTGGTTTAAAACTTGATTTATATTTTTATTACATTAATTGAAAAAATACTGTTTTAAATTAAAATTTATAACTTGAAAATGCTAAATTGAGATTTAAGCTTCGAGATTTATCACAAGTTTCTTAACCTTTGTTTTGTTATAAAAGCCCCTATTAATTAAAGTGACTACATGTATTTACATACAAACCAACCTTGAATGTTTAAACACTATGAATGAAATTGTTTATCAATTATGGCAGAATGATTTATGTAAGAAAATAACATGACCTTTACAGCATGAATAAAATATTGTTTGTTGACATTTACGTGCAAAATAATATTTACTAACATAAAATTTTCCATCATAGTATTGATAAATGTACCTTTGACTGAAGGTTGGTAAAATACCCACTGTGTACAAAAACACTGTAAAATACCCACAATGTATGGAATATACTGTCCCAAGTTTAACTGGTCTTTTTTGTGGACTGAAGGGAAACTCAAGGCTGTTGTTAATGTATTTTAGATTATTTTCTTAACCTATTCAGCCACTGTGTCAGCAGTTAAATTTTGTATCATTTTAACACATTTTGGACTATATATTAAATAAAGTATGAAACAATTTTTTCTTGTAAAAATGAAACTAAGTGACCACTTCATTAGTTCCCACGACTTATTTGTGACATCCACTTATTTTATGATCCGGCCTATTCCTTGTTTAAGTTAGTACTGGTAATACAGTAAGAATGCAGTCATGGAAGCATGGTTAGGTATATAATTTAATTATTGTTTAATTAATGAAGAGACCATCTAAAACATGAGAACACTTCAGTATTATTACCAATGTATGAGACAATTTAAATATTGAGATCAATATATGAGAACACTTCAATATTGAGATCAATATACGAGTATGAGTATGGATATTGAGATCAATTATAATATTATGAGAACACTTCAATTTGAAATCAATATATGAGAACACTTCAATATTGATATTAATATATGAGAACACTTCAATATTGAGATCAATATATGAGTACACCTGGATATTGATATCAATATTGTTATGAGAACACTTCAATTTGAGATCAATATATAAGAACACTTCAATTTGAAATCAATATATGAGAACACTTTAATATTGATATTAATATATGAGAACACTTCAATATTGATATTAATATATGAGAACACTTCAATATTGAGATCAATATATGAGTACACCTGGATATTGAGATCAATATCGTTATGAGAACACTTCAATTTGAGATCAATATATGAGAACACTTCAATTTGAAATCAATATATGAGAACACTTCAATATTGAGATCAATATATGAGAACACTTCAATATTGATATCAATATATGAGAACACTTCAATATTGAGATCAATATATGAGTACACCTGGATATTGAGATCAATATAATCATGAGAACACTTCAATATTGATATAGGAGAACACTTCAATATTGATATAGGAGAACACTTCAATATTGAGATCAATATATGAGTTCACCTGGATATTGAGATCAATATCGTTATGAGAACACTTCAATTTGAGATCAATATATGAGAACACTTCAATTTGAGATCAATATCGTTATGAGTACACATGGATATTGAGATCAATATATGAGAACACTTCAATTTGAGATCAATATATGAGAACACCTCAATATTATCACCAACATATCTATGATGGTTTATTTTACTGAAGTTACACTGCTAGTCCATTAAATTTATTGTTTACCAATTTCCCTCAAATTTCATTGTATAACTATGAAACTGTCCTACCTTGTTAAGTACTGGTATTAGCCATAAACACAACTATCTTTTCTTGCTTTACAACATATCTCCCTGCCAAAATCTCATTTCCGTTGTCAACTGCATTCAGACCAGTAAGTGTATTTGTGACATGTGCATGTAACTTGTTAGTATTATGATTTCTGATTAATGCAACATTATCTGATAAGTAGTCTTGAATATGCATTACTGTGTTTTAAAGACACAAGGCCCTCTCAGGGTAACCTAGACCCCTTAACCTGATTATGCACAGGTCCTGTAGCGGTTGTCATGAGGAACCAACATGAAGTTTGATGATTGCAGGTGAAGTGTTTTGATTTCATTGTCAAAGTTTAACTTTGGTACAGACAGACAAAACAGGCTATTTGATCATCTGTATTGACAAATATTGCCAAAGAATATCTCCGTTCGAAGGATGTGGTTAATTCGGTTCAACAGTAACATCAATACAAATTAATGATGGCAAGAAAAAGCAAACTAATTCAGAGCTTTTTAATGTTTTATCGTTTAAAAATCGCCAACAATTTAGGTTTACAATTAAAATACATGTATGCATATAAAATACAATGAATAAAATGGAATCATATTTGTACATTACATATGTAAAACAACATATTTTTAGCTTAAATTGAGTCCAAAAATATTTTGCGTTTTATTTTTAGTCTTTTTGATAATGATTGTCAATTTAACATGAATTTAAGTGTTTTATCCCATGGGATGGAAGTTGAAGGTCCGTCTTAAACAAATGGAGTTTTGTCCCTTACATTATATGTCATCCCCAGAACAGTTGTCAAAATGATACATTTTCACCCCCAAAAACACCACAAATAATGAATGAACATAAAAGTTCATAATGTATTTGATTATTTACATATTTACACTTTTTTAAAAATAAATATTTACAAAAAAAAGATGATCACAAGAATGCCCTACACATTACAATAATGATAAGAAATGAAACCTTTGTCATTGACAAGAAATTGTATTAACAAGTTACCTATTCCAAGTACATTCTTATACTATATCTTGATATTCACAAGAATAATATCATTTAGAATCTCATGCTGAAAATAAAAGTTGTGCTATTTACATCAATTAAAAATACAATTTCTTTTTAACACTACATCAGGATGTGTTGGAGTAAAATATTTGACGAGTATCGTAAGCACCTAAACCTAGCAAAAAATTTAGCACTTACAGCCAAAGACAATTCTATTCTAATGGTTATATACAATGAAATCACTGAATAGAGTCATACACACAAATATTGAAATATCTAAAAAATATCCAAACACGACTTACGCAAACAACTTCAGACTAGAAAAATTGCGAAAAAGTGGTAACATGTTTTATAAATGAAATTTTGTATGTATCATCTACATAAAAAGACATGATGATTGACCTAAAAGTGAGTTTGTTTCTAGTAGTAATTTATAAGGCATCTACAAGCCATTTAATTTGCATTAATTTTGTCACTAAGATGTATTCCGTGCTTCATGTCCATAAAAATATAATGTAAGACTACACACAGCTATAAGCAAATGGTCATAATGCAATGTCACAAAATTAAATACACTTTTAGTACATGTTTTTCACAAAAGACAATTTAGATAAAAAATAATTAAATCACATATCGCATTTACAATTATACATATTTAAACAACCATTACAAATAATGCTGATAATTACAAAAATATTGCCTTTTTAACACAAAACATCCTGGAAAAAATAACCATTAATACTGACTTATCAGTAAAACAAATATTTATTATCAGAATAAATTAGATAAAATTTTAATTAATTTCAATAGTACAAATAATTGAGACATTAAGTTGTTCGCACCATTTCTCTACCATATTTCAAAGAAAAAACTGGAAAGCTGGCAAAATATATGGAAAAATATACAATCTAGAAAAAGTTATTGTCATTACCAGTTAGCAAGGTAAACAAACTTGACAATATAGAAATATATCAATGGCACATAATAGTGATTTCGAGTTGGTCCAAGGCAAAGAGATGGAAATAAGCTCTAAGCAAAATCATCTGTTGACTCCAAACATCATTCTAACACTTCCAACACTTCATTATAACAGAGTTGTATTTAATTTCTATGTTTAGCTAGAAAATCTTCCATAAATTCAGCAAGGTACTTAGTCTCTTGTACAGTAACTGCATTGTATAACGACACACGAATTCCACCAACTGACCTGCGAAAAAGAAAAAAGAAGCTATTAAATATAACTAAATTTCGGACATTTTCTTATTGCAACCATGTCTTAAATGTTAGAGAAATATAATTATACCACCGACTGTTATCAAAAAAATTAATTTCAATAATTAAATATAGCAAGCGCTTGAGCCAAGACGTCAATAAATTAAAAATTACTTGTATTTCTATACGCAGTCTGTGTTTGTCAATTAATTCAAAGCTCAAGATAAACACTACCCATAAGCAGACTTAATAAATGTTCTACAAAAAACAGCTGATGAATTCATATGAAATAAAAGAAAAAAATCTACATACCTATGTCCCTTCAATTGAATCATTCCCTTTTCACCAGCCATATCAATGAATTTTTTCTCTAATACATCACAGCCATCGGCTGATCCAATTCGGAACGGTACGTTTGTTCTGCTACGACAATTCTTGTCGACTGGACATTGGAAGAAACCGCTTGAAGTTGCGACGATCTTGTAGATCATTTCTGACTTCTGTTTGCTATTTTCTTCCATTGCCTTGACTCCACCGTGTTCTCTCTTCCATCTAAAAACTAATCCCATGATGTAAATACTGAAACAGACAATGAGAAACAATGTAAATGAAGAGAACTAATTTGTTACATAATGACTGTCAAAACTATGATGTAAATTCTGGTACAAGCAGTGGTTTTTCACTTTCTATAACAGAGGCCCATTAAAGGCCTCTTCCCAATTAAAAATTTCTTAAAGATCATGCAGTTTTCCCAAAAATCCAAACTTACATCAGCTATTTTATTTCCTAAATCAGCAATTTTAGCAATAATTCTTCCCAAAATCAACAGACTAAGGCCTCTTCCCAATGAAGAGAGAAAACAACACTGACAAGTGTTCAAGGGGAACAATTCAACTTGGAAGAGCAGACATCTGACAACTATTATGGATGCGGCCTACCACATGCGTTCTCATATTCATTATACGTCCTGTCAAGATGGGTAAATAATAAATAAAACTTAAGACACATTTGTGATTGAATTTTGAAGTTATCTTCATATAAGTGGTCGACATTCTAGAGACGTTCTATCAATCTTTTGAAACTCTCAATAAAAAATACCAAGTTATTTTTCAGCTGCTATCTGAGCTTCAGTAACTGCCACCATAGTTCAGGGTTCAAAGCTCTGAACCGTAAATCAACCAAACTGACAAATCATTTTTATCTTTCTAACATTAAAATCAACAACTGGATGTTGATTATTGAACTAATTGTATTTTCTAAAGACTACACTGGACATGGAATACTGAACTTACCTGTAAGTGGGTGGAGTGTTATATAAAGAGTTGTTGCCAACTTGTGTCTTGTAACAGAATACAATGGGTGTGTTGGGCATCTGTTGACCGATCAAGTCTTCACGAATAATGACCACAGTACATCCAGCACAGCCGATGTTCTTCTGAGCTCCAGCAAAAATGACGCCAAACTGAAAGATGATCATTTTATAACTATATCATTTAAAGCAGTCCAAGAATCCACAAAAACTTCTTATATTAAGATTATACTCAGGCAAGTTGTTTCTTGTAAACTAATGTAATACAATCAGGAGCACACACATTAAAAGTGAGTACAAAACATTGCCTGCAAAATAAAGACTAGAGTATCCAACGAAAAACTTAAAATATTGTTAAGAACAATTTACTGCAAGATAAATGTCAAATCGAGATCTTTTCTAAGCAGCAACATTTGATTTGTGTGTTGATCTATGGAAAAAAACGTCAATAAAACTGTATACAAAAAGTTTTAAACAACTTTTTCATTAAGTAAAAAATTTATACAATACCTTTGAGACATCTACTTTTCTGGTGAGTATATTTGATGACATATCACAGACTAAAGGTACACCATTTGTTTCTGGTACAAATTGGAACTCCACACCTAAACAAAAATAAAAATGTCCAATAGGCATCAAGAAATCAATTTCCATAAATTTTAACAGTTTTCGGGTCAACGCCCATTTTTAACCTAACCCATATTCCAGGAATTCGAATGAACTAGTACTAGCCTTGTCAATATATTTGCCAAGTTATCTAACAGTAATTAGATGCTAAAAATACAGGTTGACAGAATGAAAATAATGATTTGATTGACTAATCTTGAATGAATAAAAGAACTTACCGTGGATAGTTTCGTTATCACAGTAATAAACATATGAAGCATCAGGATTGAGATTCCATTCTGATTGTTCTGGGATACCTGGAAAATGCAATAATAAGCATGAAACATTTTCAGTAAATTCATCATTCCAAGCACTCTGAATTTTTTATTCACATTAATTTTAGTTCTACATCCATATAAAATATTAGTTTGTGTTTTTAAACTAACTTTTGGCCTGTCTCCAGTAACTTTTTTTCAATAAATTTTGACATATATTTCGAATTCAATAAAAGATGAACTGTTATTTGATCACTATTAAAAAAATGCCATTTTAGGGATCAAATGAGTGCCCTTTGAAACCAGACAGAACGTATTTAGTTGTTACAATGAGGCCGTACAGACAATAAGGTCATACAAGACAAAGATTTAATGTAATTACTTACTTGTATATGTGTTTCTTTTTGGTAATACATAGTTGACTTTTCCATATTTTTCAGCCTCTTTGGCCGCCTTTGCTGACCAGCTGCCAGTGACAAAGTAATCTGCAGTCTGTCCAGGTTTGAGATTCAATAAATTCTGTGGCACAGCAGAAAACTGACCGGTACCACCGCCTTGAAGAAACAGGACTTTGTAGTTTTCTGGAATTTCCCTAAGAAAAGAAATGACATCAAGAATTTAATAAATTTTAATATTAAAACACAGCCAAAATTAAACAGCAGCTTTGTACTCCTACATTTAGGTCATGTTACTTGACAAAAATATAGGGTGAGTGGATTGTTTTTTCTCTAAATACATTTGAACAAAGGAGATAGATTGACAACAAATAATACGAACTTGGGGTTTTGCTGTTTGGAACACTTAAATAGCCATTGTATAAATTTTGGTATATACAGTCAAACCTGTGTCAGCGGTCACCTCGGAATAAAGGAAGGTCACCCTGTGAATACAGGCCATTCTTTAAAACAATCATTGTTTAAGAAGTACAAAATAACCTCCAAATAAAGACCATCTGTCAATAAATCCACATTTTGTCTTTTCCAAGGATGGTCTAAGTTCACAGGTTTGTTAATACAAGCTTTTTCTCAACTAGCTCCAAAATTTAAAAGTAAAACACAAACTGAAACATTCCTATAGAAGTGTTTCAAGATCAAACAAAGTGAAAATTGATTAAGGGTAACACAAAGGAAGAATTTAAAGTTTCTTCAAATAAGAAGCAATAAATTAGATGGTACACTTACAACAAATCTCTGAGATCATTCTCTGCATTTTCAAGAATCTGACTGAAATCTTTAGATCTGTGGCTAAGTTCTGTAAACAAGATAAATGTAATGGTCAATATTAATTATGTTACATATGTGATAATAAACATTAAGTCCACCAATTTATAATAATGTTTCCTGTAGAATGCAAGTGAGACAAAGTATTTTGCGTTACAAAGCCTGGGCACTTATAGCCATGAAGGTACTTAGACCAATTCCCCACACACTTAACGCTTTATATAATAAGTTATAACTAAAGCGCTGATTGCACAATATGATAGTGGTTCTTCCACAGCCCCTTTTTGGCACAATTTTTTTCAGGCTACATGTAAATGCGATGATCTTCAGTTTTGGGCCCTAAATGGAAATTTCTTCAAGTGGTTCCAATATTAAAATCGACCCTCTTAAAGTTCAAGTACCCCAAAATTCTGATGAAGGGGTACCCCCTTTTTAACAGAGCTGGAAGAAACACTGCGGATGAGTGATAGTTTTACTATAAATCAATAAATTCCAATCAGTTCAATAACAATTGCATTATTTGCCTTTCAAAATCTTAATTTACAAATAACCATATATACGCATATACGCTTGCCTTAATGGACCGATTAAATAACTACAATACATTCAAACAAGGCCAATGAGAGACCAAACAAAATGTCTATTCTTAGTATTAATTCTAGTACATAACAATACTTACCCATAACACTAACACCTGTACCATTGTAATTGGTGAGATCTTTCTGCGCTTGCATTAGAACCTGTAATACAAATACATAGGAATCAATTTATGTAAGCCTGTAGGAAACAAGTTGAGAAACCCATGGTGTAAAGTACTGTTCATAAAATCATAAACTGAGCCATTAGCCCCATGTCTAGGGCAAGTATTAAGTGGCTCGTCGGACAAGTACATCTGTACTATCTTAAATAACCATCTGAAATATCTTTTAATTATAGAACACTCATTACATTCAAGATTAATCACCGTAAACTTTTATGGTGCAATGTAAGACTAAATGATCTATCATTTTGCATGATGATTGCATAAATTTGTTTTTTACCATACACCTCTTATACAATGTTAACCACATAAATGTACCCCCCCCCCAAAAATCATTGAAGATTAACCAATAGTTTATTCAAATTTATCAAATTATCTATGTGTAATTGTCAAACACACGAATGTAGCACTCTTGTGCCTATACACATTGCACTACTTAATTAAATCATGAATGAATTTCAAGAGTTACCTCCCTTCACATAACTATTTTAGCAACTGGGTCACTATGTATGACATCGGGAAATTTACTCATTGATGTCAGTATGTACTACAAGTATTGTTCTATAAATAGAAATCTAGTACACCGTCAGAGCAAGGCAAATTAATGAATATAGTGGCCTATATATTACAACTGTAAAACAGCTGATATGATGAATAAGCGTGTCTAGGTCAACAGGGTTAAACTTAAAGATTAAGAGAAAAGTCTGCATGAAGTAAATTATTTGGTTTTAATTATCTATGATCTAATAATAATAAATTTAACTTAATTTAATTTGAAAAAAGGTATCTTAAATTGGATCAAAATGCAGAATTAGTTCAGACTGTCCTGACGTTTAAGTTATAAGTTTAATTTGTGCTAAAATGTCTAGCCAGTGGGCATAGGTAGTTAAAGTTTAAAGTGACTAGATTTCCTACAGTTCTCTGCAAATAACCTTCTGGATATGATAAGCCAACCAGGAAGGCTCTAAAACTGGCATTTATAATAAAGCTTCTAACTCCTCAGAATTTATACCAATGGGGTCAAATGTATTAGAAATTCTCTTGACTCTTCAAATCATTATCAACCCTCAACTTAAAAGTCTTTTTAACGTTCAATGAGCACCCTGCATATAAATATATACAGACACAGTGCAACCTCTCCAAAGAAACACCCTTTGAGGGAAGCAAACTTATGTGGGTACCAAACTTATGTTGTTGGTCAGAGATGGACTTGCTCTTGAGAAATCTAAATTGACAGTTAAATCATATATGGTCTTATTAACAAGCAACACTTAAAAGATTTTAGTGACAAAGTATGAGAATGGTAAAATGATATTTTATTACCATGTACATACTTCAAAAACTTATAATTTTAATTATCAATGACTAATTAATGATATACATTTGTAATTATTAATTAATTTACGCCGGCAAAGTGTTAAAATTGACATTAACTAAAGGACTTGTAGCGCTTCCTGTTGCTAAAATACTTGGTGCCACTATTTAGTAAGACTGATAAACATAGTGGGAAAAATCATGTTGTATCAAGAGGAAGGTCATTGGCCAAGAGATGGCCACTCTGGAGAGGCTGTACTGTACATGTGTGCAATACAATGACGATCAAAAACAGCACTTGTAAGTAAAGTAACACTTAGAAGTGAGAAACAAGCAACCTTATGTATAATATAAACATTAGTATTATCCATAGATAAATTATGTAAGTCAAAATATAACATCTTACATAATGGTAATTTTTCAATGCAAATATCTAATAATTTTTATCAGTTTATAGCTAACAAATTATATTGTGCACGAGATTTGTTATTCATTTTTACCAGACAATCAACAATGCTAAATACACTTATATATATACAGTATATTTCAAGTGCACCAACACGCAAAACATTTTCAATTCTATAACTAATTAATTACGCCCCCCCCCTCGACCCGCCTGTGGTTCATTGGTTGCGATAGCATATTAGAAAGGAAGAAATACTCGTCGGTCGATTCGATGCAAATTAAGAATTCAAATTTAAGAATGCAAATTTAGCATGTAAAACAAAGCAATCAAGTTGAAGTCTTTACGTAAAGTTCCGCAGTGTATTCATGACAGATTGTCGGGGCAAGAAGTGTAACACTCGCCGGTAAAAACTGCGGTGATTTTAAAAGAAAAGTTATGAATGAAAATTGCAAAAATACCTGGCATGGCAGCTTTGCAGGTCCTGGAGAAAAATTAATAACTTCGTGTCTTTGTTTAATATCCATTTTGAGCGTTTCTGTGAGCACAGGGATCCGTTTCTTTCAGATGCCGGTCAGAAAATGTTTGTAAGTTGCGAATAGAACGGATGATGCAAATACAACCACGTGACTTTGATTGGCTCGCCCGGATTGGCCAATATCTAAGGTCATGGGTTAACACGCACAGAACGAGTGATAGAGAATCCGTAAAAAGAACTTTAATGGAAAATTTCCCAGTGCACGCGCTATGTTCGTGATTTTCACAAACATCGAAGGTCGATTGTTATATTCTAGTCACATAGCGGGTTATAATATCGTTTTAGACGAGTGGAAATCTAGAAGTTTCACGTTTCGATACGAATTATTCCGGAACGTACAGAAATAGGCTAATAATGACAGATCGACGTACATTTTGTATGGCTCTATGACTAAATCTAGTAGATAAGGACGCTTAAAATAATTGTTTGTTTCTGGTTACACGATCTACGCTTATTTTTCCTTGCGACCCTAGATTACGTTATGTAACTCCTTAAAATTCCGAACGCTTTCTAAAATAATAATAAAGTACTATAGGCTTATCGGAAGGTGATTTCTTTCCATACCAGAGACGTGTAATACAATATCATACGAATAACTAATTAAAGAGAAATTACCAATGTAGACCCATTGTGTCCGTACCAATACAAATATTTCTAACTTTTACAGTAACGGACCGACTTTAATTTTAAAACATTTACATACTGTCAAGATATACATATAATGTCAAAAAGGCACATTTTTTAACACAATCTAGATAAGTCTTCATCAATGGTAGATTATTGCAAATGCACGCATATGCATCTATATATAGGTCTGTAGAGAACTGACCCATTGAACCGAAAGTAGAACTATTTTAAGTGCCCGGAAACATGATATCCAAAAACCACAAACTTCGGCACCCTCTATGATATCATTATTAAATATATGGTTATCTATGTATTTTTTTATCCAACACACTTTCAAAATTGAGGAAATACCACATCATAATATTCAAACTATTTATATATAGTTCCCGCGCGTTAAGGTATGGGGCTGTTATTCAGAGGTCGACGAATAATTGTTTCAAACGATGACATAGCTAGGAAACTGAGTCAACAACGACCTTGCAAAAACCCTACAAATGACCCTACTGAATCAGCCTGTAAATAAATATGGGCCCAATATTTTTGCACAGTATTGCGTACATATAGGCCTACATTAATTATCACTTTTCCAGTATCAGGCTTATATAATTTTTTTAGACATCACTAGATTTTTGATCTACTTTCTGTAGCCTAAGTCCTGTATACTGACATTCAGGTAAACTTTCATCTTGATATTAACCTCTTGATGTATGTCATACAAATTATACGTATGTAGCTCTAGTAGCCTATATAGCTACATGTGCATGTACATCTTAATTGTCCGATGATTAATGTTGATATCTGTATATGTGAATCAAAGTATCTCACATCTAAACTGAACGTCGTCTGATGAATATCTTATCAATTGATGCCTAAAAACGCAACACGGACCAAACCCACACTTATTATCCCTTTATTAATGATTTTACCATATATCACACTACATCTTACATAAAAATGAAACTTAGTAAAACGATACATCAACTACAATTAACATCTATTAATTGTAAGAAATGTGAGAAATAACTTTGCATACTAGCAATTAAGATGTTATATAAACGAAATTAACACAAGTGGATTAATTTTGAATAATTATTGGTAAAAACCATGCATGCTACATCGCCATGAAACCATATAATGTAGCTAGATAACATAACGTACAACATTTCCATAGATGAATACAATCCCAGTATGCAGTGTTTTATGCCTGTCCGGTATTTAAATGATGCGATGGCATTTAGTGATTGCCTTGTCCGTCCGTTCATCTGTCCGTACTAGCTAGGTTAAGTAGATTTTATCGTCATGCATGCCCGTCACCACCGGCATACGCGTTTATCTATTTTTTTGTGCGTTTTCAACTTGAACAAGATTTTCTCAACGCCTATAGCTATAAACGTGTATTTGTAACTTTGGCCAATACTTAATTAATGGAAATTTGAATTACCGAATGGCTGCATTTAATAGTACCAAAGACACGAATTTAACGCAGCGTATATCCTCCGGCCAGTTATATGGATGTTTAAAGTGAATAATAATTACAATCTCCGTCAAGTTCATGTAACTAAATTATTTAGCCTGTACGATTCGTACGAACGTCTACTACTTCACGCAATTGAAACACCTAGACTTCAGCGAACAGTATAGAATTTATCATGAGTGTATCATAAACAGCTGTTTTGTTAATAGGTCACTAGTTCAAGCGTTCGTTAAGTCTCGCCTCTCTTCGGATTTGATTCGTAAGTTTCCGTTGGGTAACTTCGGTCATTTCCGTATATTTAGTCATTAACCTTGGCGCGAGACTGAACGAGCACGTGGTTATCATAATTACAAATACGTAATGTTGATCTTGATTTTATCAAGGAAGTTCGCGAACAGTGGCGAAACGATTAAGCAACGTCTAAATTTGTCAAAACGCTCAGAACAGACCGATCATAAATCTTTTAAGATGCCACCATGCACTCAACCAAAATAATGCAATGTCATTTATTACACTCAATCAGGTTAAGTTAGACATTTATGTAAGAATTACTAATTTGTAATAGAGAGAATTGCTCTTATTTGCTTAGCCAAGCAATATATTGGACAAAGATATGACATAGGCTTACAAATGTAATCATGTCAGTAGATATATTCACCGGTCTGACTGCCCGAAATAACCAACACTCGTACATTAATCACCGATATTTCGTGAAGTTATACAAAGAATTTTTGAGAAATTGCCAGATAGGTACACGTGCGAACTTGAGATTTCTAGATCACAAATGAACGGGGAATTTCCACGGTCTAAACTATGTCAAGCCGGAGTGCATATTGATTTAAAAGGTGACTGGTGGCTGGGACCATTATAGGTAGTTACACCTATTTAGATCTCTTCAATATTCGACTAGACTATATATTGGTAAATCGTTCGTAGATAGTTCAACGTCTCCATAAAAGAGTCCTGGGTTAGAATATATAATGAGTATGCACACAGAACTAATAATCTGACATAAATATTATAATGTGTTTCTTGAACCTCGATCGAAATAAAATGATTGTAAACTCAATACCATTCCAAAAATAAAAGTTTAAACATTTATTAAAACAGAACTTGAACAGCCAGTTATTCACCAATTACTACTAATATACAATTACGACTGTACTTTGCGGCTTTGCGGATTATTTTTGTTCGGTATAGCATGGATTTTCTAATGTCGGTCGGGAAAAAACCCAAGCAAACAATTGTTTATTAACTTTGGCCGTTCTGTGCAATTTTCTGCACAAACAGATATGCTTGTACATAGTAAGCAGTACAGACACGTGTTTGCAATGCAACATAAATTATTATATAAATCAGATGATTTTACTACACAGTGTTTGTCTGATTCCTAATTTATTATATTGTCTGCACGATATCCTACTCTGTCCTTGAATCATTTGTACTTAAAATAGGCTAAACTTATTTGAATTAGCTGCTGATTAATATATCATTCGATACTGCTAGGGACGCTTCAGTCAGAGGGGAGAGAATTAAGTTTGAAGGGAACTGGACTGTTGCATTTTTACTCTAATTTCGAATAATTTTCCTGGTTCTTTATTCTGCACGATGCAAAGCACCAATATACGTCTGACCTGGCTCTTTCCTGTGATTTATAAGACACAGTTCTGGGCCCGGTAGTTAGGATGCCGGGACACTAAAAGGCTTCCCTGAAATATTCGTGAGACGAGCTCCGAACCAAGGACCTTTCTTTCAGTAGTCCAGCGCGTTACCACACAACCGCCGATCGTCCCTTGATCGTGACATACGAAGTCAAAAAGAAACGCTAACTGGTATTTCAAAAATTTATTTGACAGACATTAATTAATAATTAACGTCATATATATACGAGTTTCTCAGTGCATACTTAGTGAACATAACAAGATAGTCTGGATTATCTGCCCCTTTGTATATTTGTTTACAATAGACGCTAGGTATTTATCAATCTGGGTTTAACGCCGTGTTTCAGCATTTTTCAGTTATGCACGATGGTCAATTTAACTAACCAGTGTCCCTGGACAGTAGAAGTATTCTAACCAGTATACTAACTTAGTCTTCTACAAGAAAGTGGCAACTTCTCTACATGTAGAGAAAAGTCGACATTTTTGTCCATTTTTAGGATCGAAGCTACTTTAGCTATATACTATTTTTTCTACTTACAATTAACAGACACCTCTTAATTACATCCGCGTTGAAAAATAGCACAACTTGCTGTATTTTTATACATTGCAGACTTTGCAGTAGCTTGTAATTTTCACTGCATGCCATGGCTTAGGAATAGAAATATTTCTTCCAGGCAAACATTTAAAAGATGTAGCTTTCCTTGGTAGTTGTGGTTAAATGGCCTAAAGATGTATATTGTGCCAAGACTATAATATCATACTATATACAAATGTATATGCCATCAAATTTTGATTGATAGTGGTTTATCAAACTTCACTCCTGACAGTACTCTCAGTGCTTTGATTTACTCCGTAAGTCTGACTCTGGTACTGAAAGTATGGATTAAGTTCCACTTACTGTACATAGCTATGGTTTAAGTTCTATTTACTGTACATAACTATGATTTAAGTTCTATTTACTGTACATAACTATGATTCAAGTTCTATTTACTGTACATAACTATGATTTAAGTTCTATTTACTGTACATAGCTATGATTTAAGTTCTATTTACTGTACATAACTATGATTCAAGTTCTATTTACTGTACATAACTATGATTCAAGTTCTATTTACTGTACATAACTATGATTTAAGTTCTATTTACTGTACATAACTATGATTTAAGTTCTATTTACTGTACATAACTATGATTTAAGTTCTATTTACTGTACATAACTATGGTTTAAGTTCTATTTATTGCACATAAATATGATTTTAGTTCTATTTACTGTACATAAGTAAGGGTTAAGTTCTATTTACTGTACATATGTATGGGCTAGTTATAATTAACATGCTGTTTAAAGATAATTTTAATACTGTAAGTCTATTTAAGGTCTATATACTTTACGCCTGTTTAAAAAATGTTTAATGTAGGTCTAGTCAAAGATTGATGACTTAATTAAGTTTGTTCACGAACTTCTGATAAAAGTTTATGCGTTGTTTATTTGGTTAAAGTTTTTTCATAAATGTGGTAAATTCTGATAATAGTTTATTTACTTCCCAAGTTCGCATATCTGTATTGACGAAACACATTTAATTTACTAATATGACATTTGTCACGTAGTTTCAATACACTTAAGAATAATTTTCCCTTCATACAAACAGGAATTATTGCCATAATTATATGCCTTCTAACACAATATAGAATTTAGACAATTTAATTCAAAATGTGGTCATTATATAGACGAAAACAAATACGAATAATAATAAATTTCCGTCAGTTTTATGTATTTTATTTGAATTTAGAGATGGAATTATTAAATCATCATTTCTATTTGTTACAGGTGTTTAAATGTCTATAAGTTACATTAATAATCCTGTAAAATAATCAAAGTACTGAAAGTACTCATGGAAACTGAACTTACACAGACTGACACTGCAACGTGGAACAGGAACTAGTTTAACAATGACATGATGGCTGTAGATAAATATGCAGTGTAACCTCACCAATGCAACACCCTATATGGGAGTATCAAAATTATATATGTTGTTGTTAAGAGGTTGTTGCTCTAGAGGATAAAATTAATAGTAAAATCGTGCAGTTTGAAAAAAGACTATGCTGTTGTTGACGGGAGGTTGTTGCTCAAGAGCGGGTCATTTTGGAGAGGTTATTCTGTAATCCAATAGTCCGCACCAAAACTCATGAGCGTAAACAAAGACCTATTCTATACTGCTATATGACAGCTGAACTATTTACTATCTTTCAGTTTCCAAAAATAGTATGATAATGATAGTTTGGGGACAAGTCCATGTATAAGGATCCTAGCTAGTACTGTTAACGTTATTTAAGATTGGACTTCTATTTTGGTTACCAGAAACATATAGTTACATTAGCTTGGCCTCATATAATACAGATGCATTGAATGAACGTAATTGTATGCACACAATGATTGATTGTAAAAAGGTTTGCATTTTATATTTTTAGATCCCCATTAACCAGCTGATGCAATACCATCAATAATTATTTAATGTTTACAATAAACAAACATATGGGTGTCAAGGACACATCCACTCCTTTCTCTACTTTAAACCACTTTATATGATATAACCACTGTGTAAATAATTTGCGGTTTGTGATTAAATCACCAAGCCATAATGACTACCATTCAGATAGATATGAGTTACGTAAATGCGTTCTAAATAATGATGCAATATATGTGTGCATTGCTGCAATGTAAAAGACCTATACAGTCAAACCTGCGATAACAGCCACCTCCGTATATAAAGGCCACACTGCGAATAAAGGACATTCTTTTAAAAACTGTCATTACTTATATCAAAATGACCTCTAATTCTTTACCATTCAACTAGTTGAATCTCATATTAGACTCTCCACACTATCATCTGAAACCCTGTAATTCCAAATGCAATAAACCAACTGACCCTAGCTCTTTTCCTCTACTTCATTGTCCCCATCATCACTCAAGAGTACTTTGTATTTACAAACTCAAATGTCCATCAGCCTGTGTATATCATTCAGTTGCGATCCAATCCTTGAAATCAACCACCCAGACTTACGTGCCCTTCAACTTTCTCTTCAGCACCCAAACTCACACAGGTACCCTAAACTCCAATATTCACAAACAAGCTAAATAACTCAAGTTTCCATCCATTCTGAAGACTCATGTTGTACAATTGTCCACATCGGTCATCATGCCCCTTGGCCCAGGGATGCTATATAATTATTGTAATATAGCATCCCTGCTTGGCCCAACATCATTTTACTCGGATTATTCTCCAATCCACTCCATTGTCTGATGTTATGATCTTTTGTTCAACAGTCCATTCCACAGCTATGAATATTTCAGGGCCATCCCAGGCAGAGAGAGAGAGAGAGAGAGAGAGAGAGAGAGAGAGAGAGAGAGAAAAGATACATGAGGACCAGACATTTGTATCCCTACTCTTATTTCAAACAGTTTTCCAAGTTCCTTATCATGTCCTGTGTAAAGCACCGATACATAACTCACCTGTTTCCAGTGCTTTTCACAGGAGCTTCAACTTTACACAGTGCATGGCTCAGTAGTTTGTACGGGAACACTGAAAAAGGTGATTTCCTCTAGATCACGCACCTTACCTTGAAAAAAAGAGAAGCGATTTACGTAACTTACCACAAACACATTGTTATACAAATATTTTATTACATGTCCATGTACATATGAAAATAGAGATCAATCTATGTCATTAACAGGATACAATGCTATTAACAAGAAATATATACAAACATGTAAAGTTGAACCGGCAAAAAATGGCGATCAAAGGAAGAGCAGATTTAGGATTTTCAAGCAAGGTCAGCCTTTAATCAGAGGTTTTTTGGTTTATCTTTTCACTGTAAGCTAAATAGCAGCTGAAGCTCACAGGAGGCCAACATTCGCCAGGTTTAACTGTTTCTGTTCTTGCAGGAATGACAAATACTGGTTAGTAGATTACAATATACCAGTGTCAGAAAGCTGCCAGCAGAAAACAATTAAGACAAGATTAAATGGAATTCAAGTCAAATATCTTTGTAAACAAAATTTTCCAAAAAATTTATTGTGACAATATTGTAAATAAAAGTAAACGCATGGAGTATTAGTGTACAGTAAAACTTGTGAACAAAGGCCACCCTTGGGGAAAAACACAATGTGGCATTAATTAATTGATAGGTGAAACTTGAAACTTAAAACTTGAAACTTGAGAATTTGATTAAACGCCTATTTCTACATATAAATACATATTCAATGGCGTTGTACAATGAAAGACAAAAACAAAAAATAGATGAAAATACACAAATATACACATCAGAGTGCACATGTAGTAAACAAGTTCATCAATTACACACAGTTAAAATAGTGCAAAATACAAAAATGTAGTTCTTGAAGTAGTATGATTTCAATAAACGTTTGAAACTGTCCACAGAACCACATTGTCTCAGACTAACAGGTAATTCGTTCCACAATTTTGGACCTATCATGCTGAAACTTCTGTCTGAAAAAGTTTTGTTCTTATTATAAGGAACCTCATAACAACCAATAGATGATTCTGACGATCTTAAGGTACGTTTTGACACTTTATGAGACAAAATTTCAGTTAGATAAGATGGTGCATTTCCTACTGAACAGTTATGCATGTATGTTAAAATCTTAAATCGTATACGTGCTTTAATGGGAAGCCAGTGAAGATCAAACAATGCATTTCTGGAACTATCATACTTGGAACGGTTTAACACAAGTTTAGCACACATATTTTGTATACGTTGAAGTTTTGATAATTCAGATTGAGAGATGCCAAAAAGAATGGCGTTGCAATAATCTAAGTGAGATATAACCATAGATATAAGGTGGCCTTTATTCAGAGGTCATTTTGCTAAAATCACTAAAAAAGAATTTAGTCTTTAAAAGAATGGCCAGTATTCATAGGGTGCCCTTTATTCAGAGGTGGCCGCTAACACAGGTTTTACTGTATGTACTTTAAAGCACAGAAATGACATTTTTTGCTTAATTATAGCCAGAAATAACCATTACAATGTGCCATGTTTAAGTGTACTAAAATTAATACTGTGATAATCTTATTTAATAATTCAGCAATGAGAAATGGCAACGAATGTATTCTGAATCTTAAACTGGTTCCTATTCCATATTGCAGTGCACCAATGAAGAGGCAGTCAACGGGAACCAGTTTAATAACTTTGCTACATTGCTAAAGGGAGACAACTAAATCACAAAATGTTGGAAGACATGAATAGGTTGAACCTCTGGATTTCCAAGTACGGTCAAACCTGTGAAGAAAGGTCACTCTTGGGAAAGACTAGTGGCCTTTATTGACAGGTGCCCTGTATTTGGAAGTTATTTGCTCTAAATACTATAATAATCAATAACAGTTTTTGAAAGAAGAGCCTTTACACAGGTTGGCCTAATATGCACGTAGCTGCTAATACAGGTTTGACTGTACACTTAATTGGTCAAAAGATGATTTCAAACATCAATGCGTATCATGGTATTATGACTAAAATAGCAATTTTCACTAGCATCAAAATTTCAACAAAATTATATCAATGCAAAATGAAAATATTTTATTGAGACTTATGATAAAGACGCCTTATAAGATGTAACTTTTATACAAACTCATATATGGTAATCATCGTTTGATATAAAACTAAAAATATATATCTTTTTATTTTAAATAAATAACTTTGATTTCTATATAAACATAATTAAACAAATTACAAATAAGTGAGCAAGAACGAATACTACATAAAAAATATTTAATACTAATGAAATACAACTAACAAACAAACAAAATTAATAATGACATAAACATAAAAAGTTATCAAAACAAGGGATTAAGACACGAAAACATTCAAAACATGATTCTCAGTCAATGCGGGTTCTAGAGGGTCCTGCCCTAAATTTTGACACAAAAAATGGGGTCATCGCCATGGCCAGTATTCCGATACCAAGCAAAGGTCGATAAAAAATCCATCCCAGTGCTATCACAGTCAATGAAAGGCTTATAGCCAGACTGACATTCATCATAAATACACCAGCAGCAACCAAATCTCTAATAAGAGGAATCCAGTCAACTGAAAGAAATACAAGAAATTGATTATGCTCCAATACAAATAAT
Source organism: Lutraria lutraria (assembly GCA_964023205.1). Classification (NCBI taxonomy): domain Eukaryota; kingdom Metazoa; phylum Mollusca; class Bivalvia; order Venerida; family Mactridae; genus Lutraria; species Lutraria lutraria. The sequence continues at coordinate 26,507,774 of OZ026847.1, forward strand.
TGTAAATAGTAAGTCCTTTAAATTCATAATACAAAATTTCTTGTTTTTTTTTTGTAAATCATTAAAAATAACAATTAATTGATTTTTCTCCATTTTTAGAAAATTAGAAAAATAGTTCATTAATAATAACAAGACACTGCGTTCAATAAATGCATGCAACATATGCCCCCAGTGGTAACTTGACTTAACATTTGGCAGATAGACAAGGACAAGGCAATCACTTTATATGCCTGCATTAAAATGAGTTATAAATCATTTTGTATAAGATGGCTTGTTATTCTCAATTTTATGAAGTGAACAGCTGTACAGACAATGCTTTTATTTCTAATAAATACCAAATAATAGTATTGTTCAATACTAGACTAGACAATCAAACAAAGACTTTATCAATTAATGACTTATAGCATTTCATGAATATATGTTCAAAATATAATTGAACAAGAAATGTTTGTGAAACACGGATGCCCCCTCGTGACCTTGACCTTTGACATACAGACCTCAAAATCAGTAAGAGTCATCTACATGACCAACCTCCTTACCAATTCTGAAGAGCTTAGGCCAAATCGTTCTCTAGTTATTGGTCAGACAAAGGTTTGGTTACGGACGGACGGACAAACTGACCGACATGTGCAAAGCAATATATCCCCTTTCCTTCAAAAGGGAGAATAAAAATGACAAGCATCTAGTGTTGATGCACATGAAGAATGCGTACATCAACAATGCCAGAAATCGAAAACGGATAAGGAGAAAAATGATTACCCAGAGTTGATATAATGTTTGTTAGACAGGAGAATCCAATAAACATAAGAAGCCATCCACCGAGACGTATACCCCATGTTAAAATTGCATTCTGCGTTCTTTCTTTTCCAAACACTTCCTGTAATTGTGACAGATGTAATTTCATGACTTGATGAATTAAACAAATCATTTAGAATAGAACATTTTTGTAATGCAAATTTCAATTTTAAGTAGTGTGACCTTGGTGAATTTCACTAGTTGGCATAGTTATGATAATACTTATTTGTCCAACATGTATATTCGTTGTACAGTACTACCTCTCCAGAGTGGCCCTTTGTAGAGCATCAAACTCTCTATAACAACACCTTCAAAATTTCCCTATGCTGATATTTACTATAAATTTAACCTCTGTAGAGCAACAACCTCTAAACAATGGCAAACAAACAATATTTGCAGCTCCCACAGAGGTTGTACGGTACATATATTGAGCCCGACTAGTTGTTGGGTGATTTATTTGCACAGCAAATATAGAGCATATACCATAACCATACTAATAATACTATTTGAAGGTCACATATCTACATGAACATATATCTTTTTCAGATATAGTTTATGTTGAAGTTCATATGTATGAGTATAATAAATTATTTGTTAAGAAAACACATAAGTAGCACTTAATTTGACTTTGTCATAGTGAAGCATTTAGGTGAGTAGCATTCATGACGAACCAGCCAAAGGTGTTTGTACGAAAAACTGGCACAATAATCAGACTTCAAAATTTGGTTTAATAGCAGGTTGTTATTTCAAAAAATTGATGTGTAACATGGTACAAGGGAAATAATACATTATTTATTATGACAGTTTATTGTATACCTTTGGAGACAATTTTCCTTCATATAAGATTTCTAGTTTATCACCAGCAACAGTTTGGTACGGCAACAATTTCCCATTTATTTGTCGTGAAATGATTGTCACCTGAAATATGTGAGTAAACAAAAGATGAAAATTTCAAAACATGACACATGTTATATGTATGAACAATAAAAGATGTACCCAGTAAGTAGTCAACCCAGTAAGTAGTCAATAAAGATGGCTTTATATGAGGATCTGTTTGTTAGTGGCTTGACATTAGTAAAACATCTGACATCCCACTTAACACAATGCATGTATAAGACATTATGTGATTTAGGACAAAGTACAAGCACCATTAGCAGGATAAGCTATGCCACTTAACACTGTTAAAAGACCAACTCATCCTTTACAGTTTAAATTACTTTAATCAACTACATATTCATTTACAGACCAATTTTTTTCAATGTTATTTGGCCCTTACATTTCAACAGATTTTTTTTTTCAATTATCAAAATATTTTGTTAACATTTTTTTGATGAATTGGATGTATAACTATTAAAGCATTCATAGTGAGTCACAGTTTTTCATTTTCTTAAAAAAGAGGGGCGTTAAATTAGAAAGGGGCGTTCATTTTGGAATATTTGGCGTGTGATGATTAAGTTATTATACTTACTATCATCTGTGATCCCAGACTGGATTGACCGCTTATACCAGCATATTCAAATCTAACACGAGTATCACCAACCTGAAAATTTACGAAAAAGCAGAAATGGTCGCATTAAAGGAAAAAGAAATCGAAACATCAAGACTGTTTTACTGTACAGTCAACCTCTGCAGAGCAACACCTTGTGGGTGCTGCCAATATTGACCGTTGTTTAGAGGTTGTTGCTCTACAGAGGTTAAATTTATAGTAAATATCAACTTCGGGAAATTTTGAAGGTATTGTTATAGAGAGGTTGTTGCTCTACAGAGGTTAAATTTATAGTAAATATCAACTTCGGGAAATTTTGAAGGTATTGTTATAGAGAGGTTGTTGCTCTACAGAGGTTAAATTTATAGTAAATATCAACTTAGGGAAATTTTGAAGGTATTGTTACAGAGAGGTTGTTGCTCTACAGAGGTTAAATTTATAGTGAATATCAACTTAGGGACATTTTGAAGGTATTGTTATAGAGAGGTTGTTGCTCTACAGAGGTTAAATTTATAGTAAATATCAACTTCGGGAAATTTTGAAGGTATTGTTATAGAGAGGTTGTTGCTCTACAGAGGTTAAATTTATAGTAAATATCAACTTAGGGAAATTTTGAAGGTATTGTTACAGAGAGGTTGTTGCTCTACAGAGGTTAAATTTATAGTAAATATCAACTTAGGGAAATTTTGAATGTATTGTTATAGAGAGGTTGTTGCTCTACAGAGGTTAAATTTATAGTAAATATCAACTTAGGGAAATTTTGAATGTATTGTTATAGAGAGGTTGTTGCTCTACAGAGGTTAAATTTATAGTAAATATCAACTTAGGGAAATTTTGAAGGTATTGTTATAGAGAGGTTGTTGCTCTACAGAGGGTCGCTCTGGAGAGATTGTACTGTATATTACTTTGAGCATATAACCCTTTAAATGGATCCTAACTATCTATAATTAACCAACCTGTGGATAAACAGGATCCCGACTGTGATAAACCATACCATCAAATATTTGTACATTTGACTGTCCTGTGCTGTGGTGTTTATCTAATGGTAACTTTTTAAAGTTGCTGATCTTTGATACCAAACCTGATTAAAATAAAACACAGAAAATCAATCCATGTAATGTATTACTATGCATTTGTGCCTCAAACAATCAGTGACTGGAATTTACAACCAGACTATATATGGTAGTGCCTTAAGTCCAAAAAGAAACATTCAAAAGTGCACTTTCGGACTATAGAAAACACAAACAACATCAGTATCATCAGTGCACCAATCTCACCATAAGCAGCAATGCTCATCAGTAAGATGATTTCAAGTACCGAAACAGATACAATAAAACACAGTTGTTTAATTTTATCCATCAAATTATTATCCAGCAATTATAATTGTCAATTAATAGTTAGGTTTTCAGACCTCGTGTTTGTGAGTTTAAACCTTTGGTGCATTACATGTTCTCTGTGTTAATTTAGCTGCAGTCATGTATAAGCCATATGTCCCCCACTGTTGATTTGATGTTGGCAGTCACTTGTGGAGAACAAGGTTAGAACTGGTACAGAATACATGTACACTGACTGGTAGGGTAAACTCGTATAAAACTTGAGTAATTTTAACTTTTTAAGAGGGTTTGTGCTGTACTTACCTTCAGACAATGTAAACAAACCTACATCTACATTTGGAGCAACCATATTCTTTCCTTGCACACTCATAGATCTGAAAATAAAACGTATTGTAAACTATAAACACAAGCAAATACTCAAGCCAGCATTTACCAGACTGAGAGTGTATCTTCTCTTCGTTAAAATGAAGTTCACAATGTGCAGTGAAGATTTTAACAAGAGGGCCCTAGGTCGCTCACCTGAGAACAAAGACACAACAATTGATGACCAGGTAATATAGATTTCATCTTGCATAACAAGTTTTTACATAGATTTTGATCAAAACTAAGAGCTGTGGATGCTAGAGTGTAAACAAACTAATTGTGGACAAGCGCCGACGCCGGACATCCATCGATTTTAAAAGCTCACCTGATTGAATCAGGTGAGCTAAAATAACATCAAGGGAATTACAGTATAATCAAAGTTGACCATGCTATAAAATGTATTGTCATAAATTTATGTAAGTCAAACTATTGATACATGAATACAACTCACGCTGGATTTCTATGGTTAAATGAGTCATCAAATCCGCTACTTTGAACTACATCTGTACGCCATTCCTGAGCTGAAAGTGGATGAAACAGAATTTATTAAAAATCCCAAATACAGTACAAGTACACTAAAATGTATCATTTACCATCAACTTTACAACAGTCAGTTTTAGATCCAAAAACAAACAAGGAAGACTACTAAAATTCAATGTAAATTGGATAGTATTTACCTGTTATTGGATAGATAAGGTTTTTCACAGTGACCTTTGACCTACTGACCTAAAAATTGCTAGGGTTTATCTACATGTAATGACCAACCTCTCTACCAAATATGATGGTCATAGACCTAATGGTTCTCAGGTTATTGATCGGACCAAGTCTGGTTATAGTAGGCAGACCGACAGATCAACTGATAAACCGACCTACATGTACAAAACAAGATACATCCACTTTTTCAAGACGGCATAACAAATGTCATGACCAAATTTGCTTCATTCATTCAATAACCATTTTGAAGCCCGGGCGCATAAACCACATACGATCTTTAACATCTTACTGTAAGAATATTCTTTCTCCACTCTTGTCTGACCATTACCTTCATCATGTTTGCTGAAAATAGTGATGTACCATATTACATACATACAATTACAGTAGAACTTCATTTATCTGAAACCGAAGGGACCGGAATTTTATTTCTGATAAACCAGGGTAGAGGAAATCTCAAGTGTTGTTTGAAAATATATTGGTATTACTCCTGAATAAATTATGTCTTGTCAAGGTCACCTTGTCCAACAAACAAGACAGAATTTGACAATGAAGACTACAGGAAATATTTGCAGTAAAACACTGTCATAGTACATTCCTGGTGACACAAGTAAGTATAGTAAAACCTCTGTAGAGCATCACCCTACGGGAGCTGCAAATATTGGCTGTTGTTTAGAGGTTGTTGCTCTACAGAGGTTTCATTTAAAGTAAGTAACAGCTTAAGGAAATTTTGAAGGTGTTGTTATAAAGAGGTTGTTGCTCTACAGAAGGCTGCTATGGAGAGGTTGTACTGTACTTCATTCTATCTGTATGATGTTCTTGGAAAATGAGTATGCACTGTATCTGATTGTTCACTCTATGCAAGTTTACTAGTAACCAGGTTTTACTGCGGGTGGAAGATGGCAGCAGTTAATTTGTAACCTGGCGATGCAGGTTCGATTCCCGGTCATGGCAGGTCATACAATTCCATGATAATTTGACAACAATATTGATATTCCTCCATATGATGCGAAATTCCTGGTTCCTAGTGGAAGGGTAAGTTAGTACTGATTAGAATACAGTCCAGGAAAACAGGTTAGGTGAATCAGCCATTGTATATAACTGAAATATTGTTGAAAAAGGGCGTTAACCCCATTTAAATAAATAAATAGGTTAAAGAAAGTATCTTACCGCTCTGTTTCATGTTCGATCCACTGGTACATTTCAACAATTCTATTCAACTTAACTGCATGTACAGCAATATTGTATTCTGAATCCCTCAGAGCCTAATAATTTTTATTAAAATTTTTATTACTAGTAATAACAGTGCAACCTCTTCAAAGCAACACCCTTTTGGAGTAGCAAAATTATTTTGTTGTCAAGAGGTTGTTTCTCTAGAGAGATTTAATTAATAGTTATATCTTACAGTGGGAAGGTTCATGCTGTTTTTGAAGGGAAGTTGTTGCTCTAGAGAGGGTCACTCTGGAGAGGTTGTACTGTATATTCACAAAATGCTCACATACAGATTTATTTCAAATCTTAGTAATTGAAACAATTATTTACTGTTTTTTATTAAAATATTAATCTTAACTAAGATGTTTATCAATAACAGGGACTGGCCATTAGAAATTTTATGTAGAACTTCGAAAGTCAACAAGCAGCACTTTTTCACAGGAAGGGGGTAGGGGAAGGGGCCTTTTCCTTAAATTTGTGGAAAATTACACATAATTTTTTATTAATTTAATTAAGAAAAACTTGATGTGAATTGAATTTTAGGTGAAAACTGCATGATTTTAAAGAATTTTCCTGAGGGTAAGATCCCTGCTATAGAAGGAAAAAAGCCCTGACCAGTCATATCAATTTGTAAGGAATTGGAAATTAACACTCTTTAATAGAAATATGATGTGCTAAATATGAAAATAAAAACATGTGTAGGCTGTGGAATATGAAGAAAAACAGGAAGCAACTGATTCATTCATAAAGTTGCATTAAATTTTGACAATAAAACACTAACTCGACTTTTTTTTAATCTAAAGAATAAATGCTTTTAACTAACAAGTTTCTAGTATTTGTAACCTAAGTGATAATTTATAATCATGATATTGAAACACATTCTGGTGTGTAGTCAGCTTTGTATGAATGTTACTCCAAAGGGGAAAGGGGTGCTTAGGGTAACACTGCCTGTTGCTGGAAAGGTCTTGCTCCCTTAGTTTTCGACTTTGATGCCATTTTTGGCCATATTTATACTTTTCAAATTGATGTTACGCATTACCTATATGGATAGGCCCCTGCTATTGAGCATAATATTTATAACAATAATGTATAGCCATACTGTTTCCCCAACATCATGTGTCATGAATTATAAATAATACTCAGAACTTAAAATATATCACTGAAAAGATTTAAGTTTTTCCAACCTATCGACCCAATATCTTTTGGGATGTTAATGGAAGCATGGTACTTATGTTATTTGCCTTCTCAAGCTTTAATATATATAACATAATTGTGATGATCATACCTGTGATGTTTTTACAGCTTCTACAACATGTACCAGTTTTCCCTCATTCTCCACAGATATAACGTATGCATTTGGTAATGGAACAACTAGATTTAGACCTTCATCAAGAGATTTAGCTGTTTGCACTGCCCGTCCCTACAAGGGGAAAACAACTTTAACAATATATTTATTATATGCACAAGAGTCAGACTCATACATTTTAGTTTTTAACGTCTACAATGTATGTTGAAGTTGAAGACATTCCATATGAATTATTAACTTCAATTAGTCTGGTCAGGTGAGTCCTCAAGATAAAGTTTTTCTGCCTAAAGTATTTGTACAGATAAATTGGTGGTTAAACAGCCCCATTAGCTCAGTTGGTAGAGCATCTGATGTGTAAGCAGGAGGTCATGGGCTAGAGTCACACATTTGGTATTGTGAGTGTGACTGGTCTTGGAGGGCTGAATATTTTTTCTTACCTTAGTTCAGTTAGTTAAAACTCCAGGGATTTTTTTGGAGTGATTTTTATGCCGAAATTCGGTCATATTCCCAATGGAAAATAGTATCTTTTTTTCCAAATTCACAGACAAAAATTCCCAATCAAAAAAAAAAAATCTTTTTTTTTTAATTAATTTTATAAGTTCATAGTAAATATCTTATTCTGCTACTGTTCTTTGGGAGAATAAGTAGAATAAGTTGAACATTGCAAAAATTGTAGTTATACATTTTTTCCCAATTTTGATTAAAACACTGCGAAAATTCCCAATCCCAAGGGTATAAATTATAATGGGTCATAATCCCAAAATACCGAGAAAAAACCCTGAACTCATAGACCATGAATGTCCTGTATGTCAAAACGAATAATAACGAGTGACAGTCTAACAATATACAATCATATGTAATAATCTCATGAAAAAAGAATGAATTTGGTATTCGAAAAGGCTTTTTTCACTAACCTCATTCCAAAACAATAACCCCGAAGCTACTATCAATATCACAATCCCAACCAAAACTGCCACCAAGCTGCTTCCAACTCTCTCCAGAAATCCTGGATTTCTTTCATAACTCACACGTGTTCTTCCATCCCTCATCTTTAATTGTTACTTATATGATTAAGAATTAGAAGTCTCACAACGGTCCTTACAAAACACTACTTTCACTCTCCGTCCGAAATGTTGCGTATCCGAATTAAGTTGAATGAGATAACGGTTGTGCCTGCTTCAATTTATTAATTAGAGATTGTCATCAATATAAATGGTGGAGAATTGATCTCAAATGTTTATAAATAATCAATGATTACTATGACACGTCAACATTAGGTAGTGTTACATTTATAAAGAACGATGCAATTTCTTCTTTCGATTTCAACGTATTAGGAAGTGAGCGTCATCACAATCAGACAACTGGTTCCTGTTCCATGTTACAATGTAAACTGGTTCCCGTTCCATGTTGCAGTGGACCAAAGAGTTCAATCTAAGGGATACAATCAATACAACATTTCAAAGGAGTTTTGGATAGTTTACCTCCCTTATATAAACTAGCCTTGTGCTGAAGTAAACAGGTTCCAGTTTAGTACTGAACGGATATTTCTTTCGGTAAATATCTATATACATAGCCAGGCAGAATAAAAATACCTGACATAGCTAATGTTTATGGAGCTGACTTGAAATAAATAGTTGCGTTTACGTGTGTCGATAGATGATATTTGAGTTATTTAATTGGGTTAGAAAAAAATCATTAATATCTGAACATGTACAAATTTTATCTGATTCACGGTTTTATGTTCTTTAGAACTTAAGTTTCAATAGCACATGCATTTTGTAGCTGCAATATTAACATACCATACAGTTCTAAATATTACAATGATATACATTGCATCGTGTAGAATATTAATATTAGTAGCGCCGCAATTCATTTCAAGTTTTAAAAACTATACAAGACCGTGAGGGATAATTTTGTAACTATCAGGTAAGCAAGAAGATAATATATAACATAATTACAATTTATATCATTGTAAAGAAGAAAGATGTAAAATTGTGCTCATAACTGGGAAAATGTTTTGCCTTTATTATTAATAAAGTTATGTCAAGTTAAATACATATACTTCCTCTATTACTCTATATGGAGACAGGGATGCTATAATATAGCATCCCTGATATAGAGCACCTGTTATCGCCATGTCATCGATATCGCAAAGGGGGACAACTTTCCTGATAAGCCAACTGATAAGCTGTGAAAGCTGGCAATGATTTTCATAACTATCAAAATATCACGCCATTTGATTTTATCAAACAGAGGATATTAGATCAGTATCATCAAACTTGGTATGCAGATATAAATAACTCACAGAGATTGATTACATACTGTAGGTACAAACATAATTTTATCATTGAACCGTATCTTGATTATCATAGTTTAGAAAAAACGATCTAGAATCGCACTGAGTAGATTTCGTTTATCCTCACATAACCTTGAAATAGAACGGAGAAGATACTATAACGTTGCTAGATCAGAAAGAATATGTATACTTTGTACATTTAAAACTTTGGAAAACGAGTATCACTTTTTGTTAACATGCCCTATATATTCAGATTTACGTAAAAAATATCTAAAATCATAATATTTTACCTGGCCGACTTTACAGAAAGGGGTAGGTTCACTTAGGGCCTAAAATGGCCCTGTGCCAGATTTCCTTGATATTTTGACAGTATAATATATTGGATGTTTCTTCATCAAAAACATGTTTTCAAATTGTTCTGAAATGAGTTTTGTTGCCATAGCAACGAAACTTAAAAAAAAAAAAAATGGAAAAACCTCAAAATCTCTGTTCCATGGCCTCAATGTTCTTTTTATTAAGTGTATATGATTGTTCATGTTGACTAAAGTGACAAGATATTTTTATTCCATGGTTGCTATGGAAACGTGGAAGTCACGTGACTGGGCATACTATAGCGGTGTTTCGTGATTATATCGATGATATACGAATTATTTTGACAAAATTTATACAGTAGAAAAAATAACATACATATATCAAGAATGTGTGAAGAAATCATTTACGTGACGCTAAAGGTTTTCGTAATATGACGTAATTAGTGTGCCCTCCTACATAGTTACATCACACATAATTTCATCAAATATCGAAAGGAAAAAAATCGTAAAAAGGTCTCTGCCGTTCAAAATTAACTGGCAATTAAATTTTCAACATCTATTTTTGCAACTACGCTAAAGAATACGGCTAGAAAACACCTTGGTATAACAATAATCGAATATGAAAGTACCATACCACACACTACGATCCGTCATCCTCGCCTAGTACCGTTCGAATAACTGGAAATTTAAATATGAAGTCCCACACCCGACACATTTATATTTTGCATATGTATTGTTTACATTCTGACTGATAATTGTTCAAAGTTTCGTGGTAATAGTGAACATATAATGAGATTTTGGACAGAATTTGACACAGGGCCATTTTTGGCCCTAAGTGAACCTACCCCTTTGATAATCTTTTGCTGCCTATAAACAAAATAACTATTACAAACCTATCAAAATATCTGTATTTTGCAAATAACTGTAGAAAGGAACTTGATAAATAATTTATTATTTTATTAACTTTATCGTAATAATATAGCTTCTGCTTAAATGTTTAATTAGTTTCCATGATTCAATACTGTATTGATTCATTGCTTGTCACTGCACATACTAGCTTTTGTAAACTAAAAGTCATGTTATATTACTTAATGTTGAGTAAAAGTTGTTGTTGTTGTATAGTATAGGTATTTGCTTTTAGATTGGACATACAAAACGTAGCTTTTTTTGTTATAGAGTTCAGAATTACGGATTTATCATAATAAGTGAAGAAAATAACCCTTCACACATTGCCCCTGTTTATCAAATATCGTGTAGCCAATACATATTTGTTTATTTTGATACCAAATTTGCCTACATTTACTGTAAGTATAAAAAAGTCCCTCGGACCAAATGCACACTGAAATTTCTTTTTCATGCGAGTAGCCCTATAGGTGTAAGGTCGGAACTGTTAACACCATTCAAGGTACTTATACTGAATAGAAAAAGGAATAATTTCGATAACAAGCTCACCTTAGTATAACTAAATTGTACCCGGTTTTTATTTTTCTGATCGTTTCCAATTATTATTCTTAATGATAAGACACCTTTATGTGAATATATTTTTCTTTTGAATTAAAAGTGATCTTAAATTTACGAATGTATAGGATTAAACCCACGGATGATATAATATCTTTGTTGCGTGCCTTTTGACGTAAACGAAATACGAGCTAGCTTTTAAGTTCCTTTATACATAAACAAGCGAAAACATGACTTTCAGATGGTAAAATACAGTATTAATTACTTCATTTTTAGCATCGATTTACATGTATCTTAAGTACATTAACAGTAACCTACTCACGCCAAAGATATTACATGTATAAAATATAAATAATGTATATATTTAGTATATTGGTATGACATTAAATCATGCATATTTGAATAGCTGTGTGTCCGATCATATTCCATCTTATCACTAAGTTTATCGTATTTCAAGATATATTTCACAAAAAAGGATGAAATACTTCACTTTTACATGTAATATTAATTTCGGTTTTAATCCAAATAAGATAATGTGATAAAACATGTACAATCGAACCTGTGATCAACGAACACCGAAGAGATAAAAATAATACACAGAACAAAACACTACTTTATTTTGACGTGTACACAGTATATAGCCATATAGACGTGGCTGTAATACCCCCTTCTGGGACTCTGGAGTGCGTTTCATTAAAATTCCTAAGTCAGTATTTTATCCAAAGTCCGATTTTTTTACCTAAGTGCGTTTCATCGAAATTCCTAGGATTGCTCCTAACCATAGGACAGGTCTAGGACTGTCCTAAGTGCAAATTTTGTTCTAGACAAATGCATTTTGGGATATCTTAAAACACCAATGGCTGCGTTAGTCGCACTATTAGCTAACAGAAGTAGGCGAATCATTCGTAGGGAAAGGATTTTTAGGGACCATACGCAAGATCTGGATGCACTGTCTGACAGGTAGCTGATGGCTAGGTACCGATTCAGTCGGGCAGTTATTTGGGAAATCGCTACTGGATTCGGGCCATTTATAGGCAAGACGCAGGACACATTTGTTCGTAATGAGACGCGGGACTCAGTGTAAAAAAGGAAAGGGACGCAGAACTCGTGGGTAGGGGGTGTTACAGCCCCAAAGATACAAATAGATACAAACATATTGAATGTAAATTTTAACAAAACCATATTATACATGTCATTCTAAAGAGACATATATTATTTGAATCAACATATACTAGTACATATATTAACTGTAGAGAATAATTTTTTTACATACAGGTTCTTGATTTTGACATTTGACACACACAGTTGACATTTGCTTAGATGTCATATTACTTAGTTAACCGTTATTCACAGATGACTGTTATTTACGGGTTGCCAATAATTCTTCAAGTAACCTGACAACTATGGTCGTTTTTGAGCCACCACTCTCTTTGAGGAGAGATAAGATACAGGATACCTGGGTTTTATATCCTTATTCGTACTGATTAGTTTTCCTGGTTCTTTATCGTGCCCGGTATAAATGACTGATACACGCCTCTATCGTTTCCTGTGTTTTTCTTAGCACAGTAATCAGATCGGTAGTTTGGATGGGGACATTAAAGTCCCATAAGCTTATAAATGTATTGGTCCCAATAGTTTCTGTTTGTTCTATAACAGAAGAATCCGGTGTGTTTTCCTCCCGTGCATACTTTATAACAAGAAAAAATGTTTCCGAAACCACTTTCGTATTTTTTCAATATCATTGAAATAAATACTATTTATAGAACACCTGAGTTTTCCCGCAGTCATGCTATGCACACGTAGTAAAGTGACGTCACGCGCTCTACATATTTCAAGTTTACAAAAGCAAAAACACAGTGAAATGAGTGTTTTCAGACGAAAAAGGGCTTGTTTCGTCGGTAATAATTATCTTGGGATAATATCAGCAATTAAATGTTTTTGCATATATTTTTCTTCAGCAAAAAGCTAATGGGGCTTTAAAAAGCGTCCCTGGACTATTGAAAGTCGAAACCGAGTTACGAACCAACGACATTTTGTTTAGTAGTCCAGCACCACACCTCTAGATCACCGGTCACGCCAACTAATGAGATGTTACTGTATCGACATGCTCATCCTATCCCATATGTAGTAACTAGAGTGCTCATTAAATGTTCGTGTTTTGCTACTTGTATGAACGAACTAAATCATGATGAAATAAACCGCAGATATAGCTAGATCTGATTGACTTAGAATTTTCCGTATCATCGATATCTGCTTGAAGTGCATTTTATAATTTATGAGTACAAAATATTGTAATTCAAAACATGGTTTCAAATGTCTTGTAAATGTTTTCGCAGATTTATTGTATTCAGAGAATATTAGCAGTACTATATTGCCCGTATATCACTGAAATCTGTTTTCTGAAAACATATAGAACCGTTAATCATTTACATAATACATAAACTTGAGATGCACACCACGAAGTGTGATTTATATGATAGTACTCTATTAGATATATCTCGACCTACTGTGCTTGGTCAACTTACGTCAAACTTCTTTGTATACTTGGAATTTCCTGATTGCAAATCTGGCAAACATGGTGAAAGCAACGCCTTTTAAGTTTGTTTTATCTAACTGCTGAATGTCGTACTATGTTACCATGTATCGTGGGGCATAGATGAATACACAGCTTGTGGGACAACTTTACAATACGAGGTACGAAATAGGCCGAGGTATACTGAATGATCTGCGTCCTATACAGTTCTGCTTTTCTTCAAACCATACATAAATGGTAGTTGCGAGAAAACGGATTCGAAAATGGTAATTGTGTCACATATAAACACTATTTGGATTACCCAAATATAACGGGCACTCATTGCTCATGGAAATGGCTATGAAATGTCTGACTGTATGAATTATAAAAGGTGCACGCACGGTAGATTTAGGATAACCGTTTAATGATGATTAATAACACATTCTCATATTCCTATAAAAATGCATTACTAAAGTTTACCCATGTCGTTGGCGTCTTATAAACATTACACATCATATAGAATAAAAGGTACATTTATTACAATACTCACCTCAGAGATGTTATAATTCGACGCCTCAGTGCTATACCGGCGTAAGTGTATTTTCACAACTTTTCAGGAATCGAAAAAAACTGACTACCATTACAGTTTTTTATGAATATTAATGAAAGTTTCAAATCAAATTAGAAGCAAATCAATGATTTCATTGTGATAATTATTTGGCAATCGTTTTCTTAATGTTATCAGATAATTCGATTTTTTCAGTTACAACCTTATTATATTATTACCACCAATTGCGTTTCTTTACATGAAAAACGTCGTATGTACCAGATAAGACCTTTAAAGTAGGGAAAAATGTATACAAAAGGTTGTATGTACCACTTACAACCTTATTACTTTTGTTATATATAGTGCATGAAGCTATCTGGTAGTTTGATTTAGACGGATCATAAATTTTATTTGTATACTTTAATTGATTGAAATGAAATAAAAATACATTTTGTATCAATTTATCTATATTCCGGTTAACAATTACCTGTCTTTGATTTTACAACAGATGTATTAGGAACAGTTCTTCAAAAACACTGTCAAGCAGTTAAGTTAAAAATGTAATAACAGTCGTCAGTCAAAAAACATTGTTATTGAAAATTTCAGACAATAAAATCAATAAAAAAGCAGAAAATAAGGACCACGGTTTCTATTTACTAGGTTCGTTTTGGAAAAGCATATTTTCTATAGAGATTGTGTGCATTTAGTTGACGCTCAGTTTTATCAAGGTATCTATGTTTGGTGTTTTCTTACAGTGTTGTGTATTTATGGTTGAAAACTGTTTATGTGTCGTCTAATCACGTTTCATGGAAGTTCAGGAATAGTTTTTCGTGTGTTTATCACAATCTTTTATCTTTTGATACGTATTGCTCCCTTGTTCTATTTTATATCTTATGATGTTCTAAGGACAACCTGCATCCACACTTGGACCCTCTCTTCAAAATCGGATGCAAAATAATATTCATAAGAATACTTTCTTCTCGACATTTTGTCTCCTAGTATGTTCCTCTTTTTTCCGAACATGGTGTAATATGAAGCTTCTCTGACTTTCATAGTCTAATTTCTTGCAGTGTTGGAATGTTCTATCTTTGTCTAAATTTGGATTACACCAGAATTTACATAATAGTGTATATGTTGGGTTTTTCCATAGGTACTCAATGGTTTGATTTCGCAAATGTCCATAACGGTGGTATCAAAATAAATCCTTGTGCAAAACATCTTATTCAAAAATAGAAGTCAAATTCATGAGGCGTTCTCTAAGCTGTTCAAAACATTCTGATCAATGCTGTACTTCAAAATACAGTAAAACGTCTTTATCATGATCATCAATATCACGAGCACCCAGTCTTATCTCGAGGTGTTCTTGATGTACCATCAATTTTCAACAAAGGCATAATAACCTCGTTATTGCGAGCACTTGGCTATAAGGAGCTGTTTGTCTATTTTGAGGACTCCTCAAGAGTACATGTATTTTCTCGTAATGAAATGTTGTTGTTTTTTATGTGAAATAATGTGCGAGTACAATTGAAGATTCATAACATAACTAATTCATTTATCAACAAAAGAAAAGTGAACTTATTTCTGGATTTTTCTTTGTTTATAATAATGAATGAAAATGGCAAAAGAAAGTACTGAGAGTAATCAAACAGAGAGTACTTATATACACTACCAATTAATTAATAGGGTCTTAAGTGACAGGTACCCCCTACTCAGCTTATATTATTTGCTAGTCAAGTCAAATTCTAAAAGGTATTATCTGCCACTTAAACCCCTTTCTGTTTTAAAGAACATAATATTAAAAGGCCGTAACTGGCAGTTAAGACCTTCTAAAATATGATGATGTTGTAGATACAACCTTTTATTTGGTTGCACATAGACCCCGTACACTTACGACCTACAGTAAATGCTTAGTTATTACGTCAATATTAACAACACGGAGCTGAAATTTTCACAGCACATGCGCAGAAAGCCTGTACCTCTAAATCTGCGTTTTGGTAAAAAGGGCGTAAGTACCATTATCTATACGATATTGACGCATCGAATGTACATGTTCTGCACTATTTACGAAGATGCTCGATTCTAGAATTGCGTTTTAGGAATTGGCAAAAATGTCCGACGATTAGAAAATTGCGATAATTAATTCAATTTCAAGGAAACAATTTGTGATTTGGACATTTTTATGATAGTTTATTCATATTTGGAATCGCTCATTACAAAGCCGATACGATAAAAGATACGTTTTTTAGTAGGCTTGCAAATTATTAACTTTTTCCGCGTTTAATATAAAACACTACTAGTGTGATTTTTGACATTTGATAAAGTTTTGTGAGTTTCCAAATTTCGCAATTTAAAATATGACTTGTATACGTTTTTGCTTAGGGTGATATAATTCTCAGAGAGATGGGATTTTGCAGTGCAGTAACAGGCTTGCTTTTACTTTTCTCATAGGTCTATGTGTTACCTTCGAGTAACTGATTCTTAGCTTTGTGACTTATTGCTCATTGACATTAAGACGAAGTCGTTACCCAATCATAACACGCGGCTCTGTGATGTGAACTGTTCAATCGCCGTTTTTTAATAGCGGCATTAGGATTGGATAATTTCTCAATAGTCGCTTTGGTTGTCTGATATATAAAACAATTGTTGGAATAAAATCTATATTATACTATATACTTGTTCTTTTCTCGATCACAGCACGCGAGAGATTAAACACAAACTTTCTGAGGACTGGGGACTCTAGTTCATATTGAATAGGATTATCATTATTACACATGTGTTGTCTATGGTAAAATATTAAGTCGCTGCTTGGATTCAAAATCGCCAACATTGACCTCACATGGTTGAAAGTAAATATCTATCAAAATGAAACTCAAAACTACAATTTTATTTTTTCTGCTACTATCAACAGAGACTGTCTCTTTTGGTGGATGGTTTGACTGTCCAGGTTGCAATCCTTTTCCTGTTGATGACTTTACCCAGACGCAGGATGTTGATATAAAGATGGCGGTTGTTGAGCAACTCAATTCAAGTGAAGCTCAAGAATTCTTATCATCTTTCAATTTCCCATTTGAGCGTACTTCTCTGTACAAACAACTCTACGCGTGTCCAGATACACCACTGTGTGAGTATATGTTAAATGTACAAATGATGACTCCGTATGGGACAGAATCGTGCTGCCAATTATGTAGTTGTGTTTTTCCTACTTGTCTTCTGGATAATTCTTGTTGCTTGGATATCATGTATAGAAATGCTAACTTAACTTACCAAGCTAGTCAAAACGCCACAGATTCGATGAAAAGTTGTGTCCAAAGTTATCTCTCAGCTGCATCACGCGTACAATACGACATTGTCATGTATGCTTCGTGTCCCCCGTACACCGCAGAACAACTGAGAAGTAATTGTACAAGAGAATACTCAAGTGATATGAAAACATTTAAAGATATCACACCAGTGTACGATATTGAGACAAGTGAGCTCTACAGAAATGCATATTGCGCATACTGTCACGACCTTTTGGATAGTAATATAGAGCAAGTGAAAATGAGGTTGTTTTGTAATAAAACAATAAGATATTATTCTGAACAAGATTTCATCACGTCAGTAATGACCACGAAAATTTGCAATATATCGTTTGAAGTATTAGACATATCAACTGAAGTGTGCATTATCACGGTGTCCGAATGCAACGTGACAGGACAATGGCTTATCTACGATATGGAGTTAGAAAAAGCTTGTAGTATGTACAGTACAATAATTCGGATTAACAACAAAGCTTATCAAAATATATTTTGCGCCCTTTGCAACGGTGAGGAACTCAAGACTGAGCAGTACTGTGAGTGGTTAGGAATGTTCGAACCCAGCAAGTCCTTTTCATTCTCCGGGTTATTGAAACTTGGAACAACAATTAATGAGCAACACGAAATAAATTCAAGGAAACGTAACTGTCCACCTGGTTATATATTTGACAGTGTGCATGTAAGTATCTTATGATATTTAGTTCCATTACCTTTGGTAATTTAGAGTCCAAACCGGACTTACAATAATGAGATGGCCTCAGTAACAAGCTGAAGTAAAAATGGGGGTTGGTGGCGATTACCGGTAAGAATTAATGCGGTGATCTAATATCTAAATGGTAGCAGATTTGTTTTTTCATTTTCAACGACCAGTTAAAGTAATTTGTGTCTGTGAACTTGTATATGACTTGTAATCTTCTTTCGGGGCGAGTCCTGGTCAAAATCCAGGAGTCTTCGAGAGTGGTTAATATAAGTTGTAAGAACTTGCTCTACAATTGATGTAAATGTTTTATTTCGACTTTTACGCCCCTTTTCAACAGTCAGAGTCATATGAGGCGGACAATTCATATAATCATCGTTCCTGTGAAGAACCAATAAGCCTGCTCTACAACTGATTTAAAATAAATATTTTTCAATACAAATACTGTGGAATCATTAATTTTCGTTAGCGATTTAATTTCGTGGATTTCGGGGGTCTGCTGATCCACGAAATCAAATCCCCATGAATTTAAATGCAGAGATAAGGCATTTCTTTTTTTAAGAATCTAAATCCACGAACTTATGTCCCCACGAAATAGCCATTTTAGTAAAAACCACGAAAATTGAGCCCAACGAAAATAAATGAAACTACAGTACATAGTTACATAAACAGGTAAGCTCTGTAATTAAGTAAAGACCTGACTGTTGCTATAAATATCATAGTGCTGGCTGGTTAACTTACGAAAGTCTTATGTTGTCCTAATATGCTGGATAATTATTCTAATGTCAAATACTGTAGAGTCAGTATGCTTGAACTATGATTGTTGCCCTCTACAGTTACATATTGTTCATGTTTTTGACATATAACCACTTTATTAATTCCAGGATACGTGTCGTGAGCTGTTTTGTTCTCCGTTCCAAATGTTTAAAGATGGGAAGTGTTCAGACTTATACACTAGATTAGATAATATTCTTTGCATTATTGATTTCAAAATCATTCCACTTAAACCTATTACTGCACGAGAAGCATATGCAATTGCTAGTAAAGTTAAACAAAGAGTGAATGAACTTCTTTTTGGTCTAGATCCAATCTGTGTTGGACAAATGGTGTACAAAATAGATGCATCGTTCGATACAATGAGAACGGGCGATGTGATAAACTCCGCCCTTAAGTATATCATATTAAGGATTGATGCGAATTTATATTCCCTTAACAGCTCAAATCAGGTGTTGAAGACAGCAATGTCTATGGATCAATTAGATATTAAAATTGAAGAAACAAAAGAAATTAACAAGACACTAAGATTTGATCTACAAATCATCCATGGCCGTTCTGAACTGTTCCACTCTTTATCTAATAAATCATTTTATCTCGATGCTGAAAAGATGTTCGGACAAACAGCAACTCGGATACCATTAGACACTGTCATAAGACATTTTGCAATTGAAGGAAATACACCTGGTTTAGAGTTTCCCCACCTCCAAATGTCTGACTGGAGAAGTTCAAACATACAGAAATTGGAAATGAACGTGCTCCAACTTAAGCAATGTCCTCAGGTTAAACTATCTAAGCATAAATTGAAATGGATATACAATGATGACGGTATAATTCTTGGGAATTACAAAATAGAAGCTTCCGAGCTTTACTTTGAAGATGACGACAACATTTTAGTTTGCCATGAAACTTATAAGAAATATCTATCATATGAAAGTCACCACACAAATCAACATGGAATGTCTTTGGAAACCATCGTTTCCATTATAAGTACATCTTTATCAATTGTGTGCCTTATTTCAACCGTCCTTGTGTTTTGCTTGCTACCTAAGCTACGACAAACTCTGCCTGGAAAGAACAACTTGTGTCTTGCATGCGTTCTATTATGCGCTCAATCTATGTACCTGCTCACTGGCATTGGTGTTCTGCATGTTGACACTACTGCTTGTATTGTCTTTGGTATGATGTTGCACTTTGTTTGGCTTTTGTCCATGTTCTGGATGAATGCTTGTACTTATCACATGTTTTATGTTCTCACGAAATTGACCATAACTACACATAGTTCATTATGGCGCCGCTTCTCCTGTTATCATTTCTATGCCACTATAATGTCAACTATTCCCGTAGCTGTCAACATAGCTGTATCACTGTATACAACCGGCAGTTATGGCTATGGAGATGTCACATGCTACATTTCCTCGCAAACAATGGTTACATACACGTTTGGTATCCCGACCTTATTTATTGTTGTAACAAATTTGATCATGTTTTCATTTGTTACAATTCGAATTAAAATTACATCAATGGTCAGAAAAAACGTTACAAACGAAAGAAGGAATTTGGTCATCTTTGCAAAACTGTCAACACTCACCGGAATTACTTGGTTATTTGGCTTCGTATATAGCTGGACTGACCATGTTGTATTTTCCTACATATTCATCTTCTTGAATGCTAGCCAAGGAGTATTCTTCATGTTAGCATTTATTTGCAATCGGCGAGTGGTCAACATGTTCAAAAGCAAGTATCACTCGCATGGTGTGAGGACGTAATTATATAAACTGTCAACAGTGTCAAGAAGAAAGAATGAGTCACATGATGACATTTGATTTTGGTTTGAACGTCAAGGAATCCTATTGTAAAGTTGAAATGCACTCCAAAGTAACACTCTTTAAACGAAGCAAAAAACCATATTGTTGTTGAGAGGTTATTGTTCTAGACTCTAGATTCTGTTGTTGTCGGAAGGTTGTTGCTCAAGAGATGGTCGCTCTGGAGAGGATACACTGTGTATTTTGTACTCTGAAGTGTTCTTGATACTCAATTTACTCGAGGTACAGAACACTGAGGTACAAACATGTCTGATCCGATGTATAACTGTGCTGAGTAACGTTCCAAAGCAGACAATTTCGAGAGAGTGTATTTTTGTTTATTTCTTTTTCTGCATGCTTCCATATGTTATGTGTTTGTAGGTTTCGAGAAGTTAGTACAATGTATTTTATGGAAGGTGTGTTTGTTTTGGCCGACATGTATATCAAATACAAGGCATATACTTTTGTATCAAATTTAATCCTGGTAACCAGTCTATAAGAAAACTTACTACGGAGTTGTATTACAACAGACGCCAAGAAATACATACTTTCATCGTCATATTTTTTTAAGTTTTGACTAAAAACAGCAGTGTGGTTTATGTTACAAGGTGTTCATGTTTTGGCAGTATACAGTTCTGGGGGATCCATTCGCTAGAACATGTATAAATATCAATATAAGTATCGTTCGAGTTCATTTTTGTTAAAAACAAAAAACTTTTCATTCTTTAAAACTTCAAGCGGGTTTATCCCCGTAATAAGACTTTGATAACATTTAGATAGACAAGAAAAGGACTGCCAGATAAGTTAAAGTACTGA
Source organism: Lutraria lutraria (assembly GCA_964023205.1). Taxonomy (NCBI): domain Eukaryota; kingdom Metazoa; phylum Mollusca; class Bivalvia; order Venerida; family Mactridae; genus Lutraria; species Lutraria lutraria. The sequence goes on from OZ026847.1 coordinate 26,529,493, forward strand.
AAACTGAAGGAAGGTGATTTTTCCATACGAATAAAAAAGAAAAAATGTACCCATATTATTCGTACCCACGCAAATATTTATATTAAGACTTAACATTTACATATAATGCAGGGCATAATGATATAAGTATGTGTTTGACACTGAAGAAGGGCATACGCTTTACTAGTCTTTTTGCATAAAAAACAACAACAGAAAACAAATCATTGAAAAGGTTATGTGAATACTTCGATTCTCGGCTCCGCCTTCCAGGGACTTTTTCAGGGAAATTTCAGGAACGCCCTTTTCGACAACATATTCCAACAACCAAGCAAAGTACTGTGTAATCATAGGAAACAGACGAGATGTGTATCAGTGCTTTACACAGGACACGACCAAAAAAAACACACACAGGAAAATCTATTTGAAAATAGTAGGTATGTAAATGCCCGCTTGTACTGAATCTTATCGCCTCATTCTCAGTGTATCTCTGAAATGACCATAGCTGTTGAATGGGCCGTTTAATAGATAAATCACAGCGATGTCGTCGAATGTATGTGGTTATATGTTTGGTATTTTGTCGTTCAAACATTTCTTTCGCATTCGTACTGATACAGAAAATGATTTCCTAAGTCTGTTTTAACTTGGCGTGTTTTACTCCTTGTAAGCATTTAACTGAGAACGTGAGTCCAAGAACTACGAAGTGCGAACGTTCTTGTGCGTACAACGTGAAGATGAAGCCCAAAAGGGTTTCGCAAACAAGATAAAGTTATATAGCAAGCAAGAAGAAGAAACAGAAAAATAAAACAGAAACATAATACAAAAAAGCTGAGGAAGGCAAACTTATTTTGTGGGACGCAGTTCATGAAGCGTTCTGTGTTCTTTTAATAATTTGTTTGTTAGTGTTGTTTTTCATTTATCTGTTTGTGTTTTTTAGAATGTATCTGTTTGGTTAGTTCTTTTTAGTTATCTGTTTGTATTGTTTTATATTTATCTGTTTGTGTCGATTTTTATTTATCTGTTTGTGTTGTTTTGTATTGATCTGTTTTTGTTGTTTTTAGCTCACCTGGCACAGAGTGCCAATGTGAGTTTTTAGGATCGAGCTGTGTCCGTCGTCCGTCGTCGTCAGTCGTCCGTAGTCAACAATTTATTTAAACAACATCTCTTCCTAAACCACTGGATCAATTTCAACAAAACTTCACAGGTGTGTTCCTTGCTTGAAGCTCTACCAAAGTTGTTCAACGAATTCCATTCCATGCAGAACTCTGGTTGCCATAGCAACCGGAAGGATTTGTTTTGAAAATCTTCTTAAAATCCAGAGGACCTAGAGCTTTGCTATTTGATCCTGCCCCGGGGGTCACTTGATTTATATAGACTTATATAGTAAAATTGAAAATAATATTCTTGTTCATAATCACAAGGCATAGAGCTTCAATATTTTGTATGGTGGCATTTTATACTGGACCTCTACGACGTTTGCTCAAATTGTGGCCCTGGGGTAAAAATTGGCACCGCCCAGTGGGTCACTTGATTTATATAGACTTATATAGGAAAATTAAAAAAACTTTTTGTCCCAAACCACTAGGCCTATGCTTTGATATTTTGTATGTGGCATTGTCTAGTGGACCTCTACGAAGTTTGTTCAAATTATTTCCCTAGAGTCAATATTGGCCCCGCCCCGGGGGTCACTTGATCTATGTAGACTTGTATAGGGACATTTTAAAAATCTTCTTGTCCAAAAACATGAGGCATTGGGCTTAGATATTTGGGATGTTGCAGTTTCTTGTGGATCTCTACCAAGTTTGTTCAAAGCATGGCTCATGGTCAATATTGGCCCGGTCCTGGAGTTCAGTTGATTTCAACAACTACTGAACAGTCGGGGTAAATAACCCTTTACCATGTCAAATAGCTTTCCTTCATTTGATTATCCCTTAGTGTTACAATGCTCAGGTGAGCGATATAGGGCCATCATGGCCCTCTTGTTATTGATCTGTTTGTGTTTTTTTTATTGATCTGATTATGCTTTTTATTGATCTGTTTGAGCTGCTTTTTATTGATCTGTTTGAGTTGCTTTTTATTGATCTGTTTGTGTTTTTTTATTGATCTGTTTGTCTTGTTTTTTATTTCAATATCTGTTTGTTTTTTTATTTATTGATCTGTTTGTCTTGTTTTTTATTTCAATATCAGTTTGTGTTTTTTTTATTTTCAATATCTGTTTTTTATTGATCTGTTTGTATTTTTTCATTGATCTGTTTGTCTTGTTTTTTATTTCAATATCAGTTATTTGTATTGTTTTTGAAAATCATCCGATTGAAAAAAAAAATAAATAAAAAGTTTATATGTTAGTGTGTGTGTGTGTTTTACATTGTATATTTGTGTTGGTTTGTTTTCTAAAATTGTATGTTTGTGTTGTTTTTGAAATTGGTCTAGTTGTGTTGTATTTTTTTAATTTGTGTTGTGTCACTTCTTTTATATTGGATTTCTTTTCTAATTCAAGCGAATTCCTTTAAAAGCACAATCTGTTTGCTCATGGCTATTCCTGTACGTTTTTGACTACAATTTTATTCCAGTCAATGTAGCATTTCATGTAGTACTACCTTTATTACCCTTTTGCTTGAATGTAAGGTATATACCGTAATAAATATTTATATTGTAACTAACCTTGTTATTTTTATTTACGATATTTTGTTCATTTATACAAGTAATTATGTTAACTAACAATATACTAATCGCTGTAAGTTCGTACTGTACCTGGTACCAGACAGATTTTACATGAGAAGAAGCTGTCTAGCTTGGTTATGGCAGGTTGATGGTTTCTCCCAAGTTTACGCATCGAAAGATGTCACAGGAGAACCGGGCTTTTGTATCTATCCTCTTATTTCGAATAGTTTTGTCTGGTTCTTTATCGATCCTTGTGTAAAGCATCAATACACGGCTCGCCCATTTTCTGCAATTTTCTGGAAACGGTACTGACTATGTATGAAGGATTACAAATGAATGCACTAAAATATTGCTGGTTTTGTAAATATATTTAAGAATTATACTCGTTGTATGAGAAACATTGATGTCACCTCGCCTCAGCGAGCCGGTATTACGTAAGGAATTTACTGTCAAAACAACACTGAACGTTCCAAATATTAGGACCAACTTGGATTTCAGCTTAACTTATCAGTAAAAGCAAAACGCCGGAGACCAAATTTGACGTATCTGCGAAGTAACAAACTGAAATCGGGCTTACAAAGGCTAAAATTTCCCCACGTTACGCTGTCATTTATATAATAATCTGGTTCCAGACTACACAGCCAGTAGTATGACTTTGAAACGAAAAGGCGTGATATAATCAAAGCACTGAAGGTACTGTGTTTCTAATCGGGACTCACAGTCTGTGCATACGGCGCTTGAACACGATTGAGTATCAATTATTTCTGCAAAACAATGTTTTGTTCATGTCCACATCATTCCTGTTAAAAAGGACGAACCGAGCCACTTTCTAACTTTTTAAAAGATACCAATATCTATCACAGGGGGGGGGGGGGGGGGGGGGCTTAGTGTACCTATGATAATAATTTGGTGAATTTATGACGAAATTCATGTTTACTTATCTTTACATAATAAAAGGGGTGGAACTCCGCTCGCCAAAATCACATTCTCATTTTGACACCTCTCAAACAAACCCCGATTTTATCGTAATCCTTTGTCCGAGGAAATTGAACTATGTTTAGATCAATAGCAGGTGTAATTTCCGTTCCAAAAATGTATAGGTTTCTATAGTGGTATGTAATGACTTAGATGCATTAGCTTTCAAAAACGAAAGTTGTACCCGAAAAACGCGTTTAGGACGAGATCCTGCAACCGGCTGTTTACACTGCACATTATACAAAATAAGACTGTTACAAGATATGCATGCTAAAATAGCCAACAAATCAACTAAGATAGTTATTTGGGAACACTTACCCCAAGAATTTTAAAAGAAAACGTTAATATATCCCTGTAATCAATTATTTGTTTTCTGTCTATCATTTTCGATAATATTTTTAGAAGGTAGCAATGAAGAGTTATGCATTTGGGAAACTGATTAAGCTGACATAAAGCTGTAAATAAAACTGCTTCACTGCTACCTTCTTCCAAATATAATATAAATAATTCGCCAGAGCAGTTTTACTTACAACTTTTTGTGAGTTTTATATCAGTATTATAAGTTTCCCGAATGCACAACTCTCCACTGCTACCTTCTTCCAAATATGGCCGCTGGCGAAGCGTAAATGATAGACAGAAAACAAATAACTAATAATGGGGATATATTATCGTTTTTTCTTTAAATTCTTGGGGTAAGTGTTAACAAATAACTTCGTTAGTTGATTTGTTGGCTATTTTAGCATGCATATTATGTGACAGTCTTATTTTGTATAATGTGCAATGTAAACAGCCGGTTGCAGGAATTCGTCCTAGACGCTTTTTTCGGGTACAACTTGCGTTTTTGAGAGCTGATATATCTAAGTCATTACAGACTACCATATATATATATACATTTTTGGAAAGGGAATTATATCTGCTATTGATCTAAACATAGTTCAATTTCCTCGGACAAAGGAATACGATAAAATCGGGGAATGTTTGAGAGGTGTCAAAATAAGAATAGAAGAGATTTTGGCGAGCGGAGTTCCATCCCTTTTATTATGTAAATATAAGTAAACATGAATTTCGTCATGAATTGACCAAATTATTATCACAGGTACACTACGTCCCCCTGTGATATCTAGTATACATTGCATATACTATTTTCTAGAAATCGCCATTACATTTTCTGGACCTTAATTCAAAAATTCCAATTCAAAACTCTATTGGCATAAACATTCTTGTTGCCAATCCATGTTATTTCATGGATTAGCACCCTTACTATACAAGGAGAATAAAATATACAAATCAAACAATTGAATAAATTTAGGTAAATAAAAAGATGAACATTATTAACAATATTTAGTGCCATATATTCACTAGTATCATAACAATGTACCTACAAACAAAGAATACTTATCAGTAAAATAAGTTTTCAGCATATATGGTTATATATAAATATATCATTGATGTATTATAACAATTTGTTATATATGTATACTATTCATACATGAATAAACAATAATGAATATATGTTAAATAGTATTAATTAGTTTAACCACGTAGAATGGTTGCAAAATGAATTTGGATAATTTGTTAATTAAACTACTTTAAGAACAATTTAAAAGAATCTTGAATTGTGTTAAGGAAGGCCAATGACAGTAATATCTAGGTAAAATTTCACTCTTTTTCTCTATAAAACGGACAGACTAGAAGGACATGATATTCATTTTCGATACAGTTCATATAACATTTTGTACAAATTCTTAGCCGTCTTTCAAATTTCTTTGTCTACCTTCTTCCATCAGCAAATTATGAGCAGAGCATCTAAACCGACTTAGAGCAATACATAGTTCCCACAACTACAATAACTACCTCCCTTGGCAGCCATCTTGATTGGCAAATTTCTTATGCACTTAATAGAAAAAATCATGCAGTTGGTTACCAAACAACTGATTTCATAAAAGATAACTTAATCATTAAGTTGTTAAGGCCATAAGCACATAAGTTTAAGAAAATGTAGTTGTCACATATCAATATCCTACATTTAGAATTATCAAAACAAAAATATAAATATCTTCTATCAATGCTTGTTGAATGATGGCCACAAAGGGAGGTAAATGTTGTAGTCGTGGGAACTATGTATTCGAAATTTATCAACAGTTACTCAACTTAAATACTTTTCAATCTCAAAATCTTCTATAAAATGCAATATGTTTCAAGTTTTGACGACGCATTAATATCAGAAAACCATTGTTGTAAATATTGATAATAAATACTTCTGATTAAACATAGTATATTTAAATTGCTTACAGTTGTATTATACCATAAGTAAGTATATCCTTAATTATCAAGCAATTCTTTGACGTTTAATGACCATTTATTAACAAAATTTCCGTTTTCATCTCGGAGATTAAAAAGTTTAAACATCAGGGGTTTTCAATAACTTATACCAGTATTTTATTAATCTGGTTTTACGTGTTATGTACATAGGAAATCTACCGTATTCGCCATAGATAGCAGTACTTGGAGTTTGTTGTCTTACATTAAGCAATTGTTTAAGAAATTTCAAGTGCAGTTTTTCAATATCCGGGGCCTTATGGAAACCCAAAATTTCACAGCCGTAGTTCAAAATTGATTATATCATAGAATCGAATCATTTGATTATATCTGCAACACCAAGGGATACTGAATCAAATAGTGCATATAAGGAGTATAGAGCTTTTTTGGCTTGTTGAGAAAGATATTTTTGTAAGCCTTCTTTAGTAATTGACATAAAGACTGTATCGTCAGCAAAAAGAAGGAAAATTTTCTGATTTCACTTACGCTGAATGGTTCAACTTCATCGAACAAGGATTGATACATATCATTTATAAAACATAAAAACAACATAGGTGATAACGATTCACCCTGTTTTACCCCTTTAAGACTTTCAAAACTTTCAGTAAGTTTACCATTTGTTCGGACGCACGATTTAACACTGTCGAATATTATTTTGCAACATTTTAACAAAGTTAGTAGAAGCTCCATATCTCAGCAATTTAAACCATATTCCATTTCTACAAAAAACATCAAACTCCTTTCGGAAATCCACAAATGCACAATATAATTTTCGATTTTCCTGTGAGATCACTTTATTAATAATAGAAGTCAAAACAAAAATACAGTCAACGGTGCTTTTGTCTTTTCGAAACCCAAATTGAAAAACGTTTTAATATATAATGTGGTTATTTGTGTTATTTTCAGCCCAATTACGGAGCCTATTATCTAGAATTGTTGTATAAACTTTGGCAAAAATACTAATCAGAGTGATACCCCTATAGTTATTTACATCATTTAAGTTTCCTTTCTTAGGAACGGGAACAACAACCCCATTAGTCCAACTTTCTGGATATATACATGGAGAATACATATAATTCAATAGATTACATAATAATGATGCAATAACATCTTTACAATCGAAGAACATTTCAGGCATTAAACAGTCAATACCACCACTTTTTCCCCTCTTAAGAGAAGACAAAGCCTTTGTGATTTCACAAACAGTTAAAGGAACGTCTAATTCTTCAACTTCAGTATGTAAATTAGATTCTAACAAATGTTTTGCGTTATCATTAGAAATCTGATCTTCCGTACTAAAAATTTTTCAAAATGTGTCTTAAAGTCATCAGAACTTATGTTACTTTTTATATTATTTTTTTACTTAAACTTTTTAATTCTTTACAGAATGCTCGGGGTTGTTTCGAAGCTAGTTCATGTAAATGTTTTTGTTTGCTTTGAATTATAATTTGCTCGTGCCTTGCTTTTTGCCCAATGGTATTTACGGCGCTGCTCAATAAGTATTCTACGTGTATAATCAGTTCTAGAATTTCTATATAATTTATTATTTGAGCTAAGCTCCCGTCTTGCATTCCCACATTTTTCAGAAAACCAAGCACTCTTATATTTCCGAGTTTTGTTAGAATTAAACGATGTCGAGTTCCTACAAAAACATCAAATGCTTTTTCGTACAGTGTGGAAGAAATTTTACTAACTCCCGAATCAATATCAATTTCTTCCGAAGTAATGCTGTTCACAATAGTTTCAAGCTTGTCCAACTCATTTTCGATAGCGGATAGATAAATATGACTTTAATAATAACATAATCGTAGGTCATAAAACATGATTTCAGAAAAGAGTGATTACCTGTTCAAGAATTGATACGTGGTGTAAAATTTAAACCTTGATTCATATTTCTTACGTTTGCAAAATGATCACTATGCTGAATTAACTTAGAATTATGATTTTATTCTTTTTCCAATATGTTCCTACCGATTAATTTCAAACGATTGTCTTCTGATACATGGAGGTAATTTAATAGTATGATATATATCCAATGTAATATTTGGTGAAAGATACGCTCAGGCTACATGGTTATATAATTTCAATAAATGACTTGCCTTGAAAACATGTCTTATAAATAAAGTAAGTCAGTGTAACATTAAGAAAGTGTATGTTTGCAGTGAACAGATTCACTATCATTAGTTACTTGATTTCTGTAGTTGTTGGTGGTTTGAGCTTACGCCATGCTTATTGGTGAAATATCATGACAAAATGTGAAAAGATACAACAAAAACAATGAAATAAGAATGACCTAGTAAGGACTTTGGAAACATACACATTTTAAATGATGCATTTAAAATGACTACTCCAAAAATTTAAAATTGAGAAAGATATATACATTTACATACACATTAGACACAGTGTTAACTAAATGGTTATTCTTGAAAAAAAAACATATGTCCCCCTATACCAAAAAGCCTTCCAAGCAACTTTCGAACATGTTTGAAGTTACGTTCAAGCGTGACCTTGTCAGTGAGCAGGTGCAACTTAGGCATAGGTTCGGCAGATTGCGTCTACGATCTGAAAATTTGAGCAAAGTAAAGAAAATCCTTCGCTGGATATAGGACTTGCTGAGGACACCAAATGTTACATGTTTGACCTTTGACTTCAAGGGTGACATTGCATGGGTTCTATATGTCGCCCTCAATGTGGTGAACATTAATGGCGCAGCCCAATAATTACTTATCAAGTTATTATTATTTGTTATAAAGTAAGGAATTACGGATTTATCATGAGTGAAGAAAATAACCCTCCACACATTGCACCTGTTTACCAAATATCGTATAGCCAATACATTTTTATACATTTTGATACTAAATTTTCCTACATTTACTATAAGTATAAAAACAATCCCTTTAACAAAATGCACATTTAAATTTCTTTTTCGTGTGAGTATAGTTGTAGGGTCGGAACTGTTAACACCATTCAAGGTACTTATAAGAATCATTTCGATAGTAAGCTCACCTTAGTATAACTACATTGTACCTTCTTATTTTTCTGATCGTTTTCATCTTTGTGATAAGACACTCTTTGTGTAAAGATATGTTTTTCTTTTGAAGTAAATGATCTTAAATTTATAAATGTATAGGATTAAACCACGGACATATACTTTGTTGCGGTTTGGCGAAAACGAATTACGAGCTAGATTTTAAGTTTCTTTATACTAAACATTTCCGAAAGATGTCGGGAGCGAAAACGTTAACTTTCAGATTGTAAAATGCAGTAAAACTCCGTGTTTTTTTCGACCATGGGCATCACAAAAAATTATTATATATATATATATATTCATTATGTAAGGTGCAAAACCAAGCGCATAACTTAAATGATGAATACATTAGGTAATAAATAACAGGGCTTGAAGACCTGTTGCAATGATTAAAATCGTTGAATGAAACGTGTAGCGTCATTTATTGAAATTATATAACCATGTAGCCTGAGCGTATCTTTCACCAAATATTACATTGGATATATATCATACTATTAAATTACCTCCATGTATCAGAAGACAATCATTTGAAACATAGGAACATATTTGAAAAAAAAATCATAATTCTAGGTTAATTTAACATAGTGATCATTTTGCAAACGTAAGAAATATGAATCAAGGTTTAAATTTTACACCACATATTGTTTGTCTTCGATTCTTGAACAGGTAATATCACTATTTTCTGAAATCATGTTTTATGACCTACGATTATATTATTAAGGTTCGATATAAAGCGGCTCGGTTCGTCCTTTTATCAGGAATGGTGTGGACATGAACAAAACATTGTTGTGCAGAAATAATTGGTACTCAATCGTGTTCAAGCGCCGTATGCACTGATCGTGAGTCCCGACTAGGAACACAGTACCTTCAGTGCTTTGATTATACAACGACTGTTCGTTTCAAAGTCATGCTACTGGCTGTAACGTCTGGAACCAGATTATTATATAAATGACAGCGTAACATGAGGAAATTTTAGGCTGTGTAAGCCCGATTTCAATTGGTTACTTTGCAGATACGTCAAATTTGGTCTCCGGCCTTTTGCTTTTACTGATAAGTTAAGCTGAAATCCAAGTTTGTCCTAATATTTGGAACGTTCAGTGTTGTTTTGGCAGTAAATTCCTAACGTAATACCGGCTCGCTGAGGCGAGCTGGCATCAAGGTTTCTCATACAACGAGTATAATTCTTAAATATATTTACAAAACCAGCAATTTCTTAGTGCGTTCATTTGTAATCGATAAAGAACCAGACAAAACTATTCGAAATAAGAGGATGGATACAAAAGCCCGGTTCTCCTGTATCTTCTTTCCCCTTTCTCTTGGGCCTTAACAGCAAGAGCCATTTCCATCTTTAACAGTCGAGGAAGGCTGCCCCAAGCGTAAACTTGGGAAAAACCATCAACTCATGTAAAATCTGTCTGGTACCAGGCACAATACGAACTCACAGCGATTAGTATATTGTTAGCTAACATAATTACTTGTATAAATGGACAAGATAAGGTAAATAAAAATAACAATGTTGGTTACAATATAAATATTTATTACGGTATATACCTTACATTCAAGCAAAAAGGTAATAAAGGTAGTACTACATGAAATGCTACATTGACTGGAATAAAAAGGGTAGTCAAAAACGTACAGGAATAGCCACGAGCAAACAGATTGTGCTTTTAAAGGAATTCGCTTGAATTAGAAAAGAAATCCAATATAAAAGAAGTGACACAACATATTAAAAAATACAACACAACTAAACCAAATTCAAAAACAACACAAACATACAATTTTAGAAAACAAACCAACACAAATATATATAATAAAAAAAACACACACACAAATATATACATTAAAAAAAACATTTTAAATTTTCAATCGGATGATTTTCAAAAACAATACAAATAACTGAATTCCAATACAACACAAATGGATAAATTAAAAACAACACAAACATATCAATAAAAAAAAAACACAAACAGATATTGAAATAAAAAACAACACAAACCGATCAATAGAAAAAACACAAACAGATCAATTAAAAAAACATCACAAACAGATATTGAAATAAAAACAAAACGCAAACTGATATTGAAATAAAAAAACACACAAACAGTTCAATAAAAAAGCAACACAAACAGATATCTACTTCTTTAGAATACCATATATTTTTTAACAGAACAGAACAGAATACTTCATTTCTCCAAGATTACATAGTAATAACATTGGGAATTTACATAGTACATGTAACATGAAACATATTTAAATCCGGTCAGGTAGCAGGTATTCAAAAAGAAAACAGGATCAGTTTAGAGTTGCACTCCGGGGAATGCAAAGATAGATCATTTCAGTTGATTAATTAGAAAAATACAACGCTTATTGGAAGTATATAGTTTTACACAAAAAGATAGGGAAAAAATTGTATCAGGAAGAATGATCAATTTCCATTAGTATGTATAGAAAGAAAATATAATAATAACATAATAACACATATACAAAATGTTACATCGATAATTTCGGACAAATAGAAAAACGTAGAAAAACGTCGTCTGGAGTTCCTGTTTAGAAAGAACAAAGCAAAACGAACAAAAACAAAACACACACTTGTTAGAGATATTCGATTTTACACAAAAAGATAAGGAAAAAAATGGTATGAGGAATAATAATCAATTTGTTATGTTGATGTATGATGATGTTCGTTATACTGACGGTTGTTTTGCTTACTTTTCATCCTAACATCTAGGTCACATGATATTTCATTCATAAATCGCACTTGTAAGTTAGATAAAGTTTCTGTTCTGTTCTGTTTTAGAAAGGAAAGGCTTGGTTGGTTGTTGCTGATAACGTAAATAAATTGGTGTTTTTTTTATTTCGTCTTGTTGAGCATTTTAATTATGGAATTGTCCTCTTTCAAAGTCAACAGGTAGTCTGAAACATCAGCAAACTATTCGATACCTTTCGCCTGTTGATGGTATATTTTTGGTCATGTTGATAGATTTTACTATAATTGAGGGAATATATGCCTTAAATAGGAAAACGAACGCGACTCAGTTTGAGTCGTTTACCTGTTAGCTTTTAAAGAACAAGTGGCTTTGACGACTGAACTGCAATGTAATTATGCATTCGTATCATCGTCAAAGACCTTCGACTACTGAAAAGTATGAAACATACAAGAACTAGGGGGGGGGGGGGGGGGGGTAATGGATGAAACATAAAGCATACAGGACAATAGGATTACTAAGTCTTATAACTTAGTTCGTGTTGAGAAGAGAACATTGTCATAGACAAAAAATCTCTAGACGCCTGCGCGGTATAAAGTCGCAGGTTACATCATAATAGGGGTTTCGTTGAATTCTCTTGAACAATCTCCGCTAATATGTCTTTTAGTAATGATTAAAACAATTGATTTAAACATATTGTACATAGTTACGGAAAAGAGATCTAGACAGTTTTAAAATGTTTACATTTACGTATAATGAAGGTAAATAGAGCAAACCGATCAATAGTGAAACACTAGTAGTATAAACCAATCACCGGACTGTCAACATATAACTGTCAACCAGTCGCAGGACTCTTTAACATTTATGTGCACTTGTATCCAGCTTTCGTATTGCATTTACCAGCATTTAGGGAACAAACGTAACCGAAAACAATACTTAGGCTTGGAACTGTTGCTCCAAACCAAAAATAGCTCAAACAATGTAATGCGGAATTATCGATTGTTTAATGTGTAATCATAAATGCAAATTGCTGCAGTATTCGACGATTTGTTTTAGCGCGACAGTGCAGGTAATATATTTCAATATGTCATCGAAAATACCTCACACGACGAACGCTATCATTACATTGATTGAGGCCCCCATTTGTTTCCATTAGCATTTATAAGCCGCTATGAGTCGAATTAGGCCAAGGGTAATATTAGTTTTTGCGTCAGTAAAATAGATCGTGTATAAGTCATATCTACTGCATATTCACTAAATGTAAAATATTTGTCAAGAACCTGTGTATAACTTTATTTCGACCGCCTAACAATAGACTTTCGTACATTTTTACTTCATAAATTTTACTAAAAGAAAAAGGGTACGCATGAAACGCTGTTGGTATACACTATATTTGCGTACCCTTAATTTTTCAGTGCTTGTAGATTTCACCCAACAGAAAGTTATGATTAATGCGTCACTTTTCAGATTTCGGTCTGCATATAACCTATCACAACGTGCGAGACTATGGCCATTGGACCAATCAGCGAGTGGCTCTTACAACCTATCCAAAGCAACACTTTTCGGGAGATGGTGTTGAGAGGTTTTTGCTATAGAGAAGTTAAATTAATAGTTGCAGTGGGAAATATCATGCTGTTGTTAAAGGGAGGTTGTTGCTCAGGAGAGGGCCGCTCTATGGAGGTTACACGTACAGTATTAGTACTTGTTTAGAATTGAATCTAAAATTCTAAAGAATATAATTATTCATGAAACCACTTCAAGCAGATACAATTTGTATAGGTTCATATTTTAAGGATTTTTCTAAAATAAATGACATGTAGATACAAATATTAGTTTTAGTCAGCTCCATATCCCGCGCACAAGGCTAGTTTTTATAAGGGAGATAACCTCTAAGAGATAGACTCTTTGGAAATATTGTCGTGATTGTTTCCCTTACATTAAACTGGTTTTTGCTGTCTTTCTGTACATAGACTTTTGGTCCACTTTTACTTGGAACCGGAACCAGCAGTTGTCTGATTGCGATGATGCTCACTTCCTGATGCGATGAAATCAAAAGAAGAAATAGAAAGGTGAAAAAGAGGTGCAAATAGCCAAGCCAGAGAATTGATCATTGCTTTTGAAACAAAAAAAGTTAACTAACTTTCTTTTCTTTTATTATTGATTATTTAATGATTTCTTTTCATTATTATAATCAATGATAGTAGCTCTTTGTTTGGTTTACTAGTCTGGGTGTTTTTAAAACAACTTTTCTTGATAACCTCGGCATGTAACATTATTTGAAAGTATCAGGTGTAAAAGTACAAAAACCGTAAAAAATACATGTCCGTGAAGTTGGCAGCCCAGCAGCCTAGCAGCCTAGCAGCGTGAAGTTGGCAGCCCAGCAGCCTAGCAGCCCAGCAGCGTGAAGTTGGCAGCCCAGCAGCCTAGCAGCCCAGCAGCGTGAAGTTAGCAGCCCAGCAGCCTAGCAGCCCAGCAGCTTAATATATTTCTACAGTTAAACTGCACCACAAATCATGCAAAAACTTAAAAACGCATGAAGTAATAACATTATGTTGCTGTCATGTTTATTAGAAGAAAAAATACGATTTTTATCGATTTTGTGAATCTGGCAGTGTAGCGGCCGCATAGCGGACTTCTAGTCAAACATAAAATGCACAAGAAATCCGGCTAAACACTTACGAATCGATGATATAATTCGAGTTTATACCTTTAACGTTCATTAGATGAGAACTTACACATTTTTTCATTTTTTTTTGTGAAGTTGGCAGCCCAGCAGCGTCACAGCGTAATCTATATTTCTACAGATAAACTTCACAACAAATCAAGAAAAATACTTCAGAATGCATAAAATAATGTCAGTCTGTTGTTTAAACATTAATTAACAGAAAATATATAATTTTCATATATTTTTTTTCAATGTGAAATTAGCCGCTGCTAGCAGCGTGAAGTTGGCAGCTCAGCAGCGTAACAGCGTAATCTATATATATTTCTACAGATAAACTTCACAACAAATCAAGAAAAATACTTCAGAATGCATAAAATAATGTCAGTCTGTTGTTTAAACATTAATTAACAGAAAATATATAAGTTTCATTTTTTTTTCAATGTGAAATTAGCCGCTGCTAGCAGCGTGAAGTTGACAGCCCAGCAGCGTAACAGCGTAATCTATATTTCTACAGATAAACTTCACAACAAATCAAGAAAAATACTCCAGAATGCATAAAATAATGTCAGTCTGTTGTTTGAACGTTAATTAAATGAAAATATATGATTTTTAAAAAAAAAAATTGTGCGTGAAATTAGACGCTGCTGGGCTGCCAACTTCACGCTGCTAGCAGCGGCTAATTTCAAATTGAAAAAAAAATGAAAATCATATATTTTTAGTAAATTAATGTTTAAACAACAGACTGACATTATTTTATGCATTCTGAAGTATTTTTCTTGATTTGTTGTGAAGTTTATCAGTAGAAATATAGATTACGCTGTTACGCTGCTGGGCTGCCAACTTCACGCTGCTAGCAGCGGCTAATTTCACATTGAAAAAAAATATATGAAAATTATATATGTTCTGTTAATTAATGTTTAAACAACAGACTGACATTATTTTATGCATTCTGAAGTATTTTTCTTGATTTGTTGTGTAGTTTATCTGTAGAAATATAGATTACGCTGTTACGCTGCTGGGCTGCCAACTTCACGCTGCTAGCAGCGGCTAATTTCACATTGAAAAAAAAAATATGAAAATTATATATTTTCTGTTAATTAATGTTTAAACAACAGACTGACATTATTTTATGCATTCTGAAGTATTTTTCTTGATTTGTTGTGTAGTTTATCTGTAGAAATATAGATTACGCTGTTACGCTGCTGGGCTGCCAACTTCACGCTGCTAGCAGCGGCTAATTTCACATTGAAAAAAAATATATGAAAATTATATATTTTCTGTTAATTAATGTTTAAACAACAGACTGACATTATTTTATGCATTCTGAAGTATTTTTCTTGATTTGTTGTGAAGTTTATCTGTAGAAATATAGATTACGCTGTGACGCTGCTGGGCTGCCAACTTCACAAAAAAAAATGAAAAAATGTGTAAGTTCTCATCTAATGAACGTTAAAGGTATAAACTCGAATTATATCATCGATTCGTAAGTGTTTAGCCGGATTTCTTGTGCATTTTATGTTTGACTATAATAGTCCGCTATGCGGCCGCTACACTGCCAGATTCACAAAATCGATAAAAATCGTATTTTTTCTTCTAATAAACATGACAGCAACATAATGTTATTACTTCATGCGTTTTTAAGTTTTTGCATGATTTGTGGTGCAGTTTAACTGTAGAAATATATTAAGCTGCTGGGCTGCTAGGCTGCTGGGCTGCTAACTTCACGCTGCTGGGCTGCTAGGCTGCTGGGCTGCCAACTTCACGCTGCTGGGCTGCTAGGCTGCTGGGCTGCCAACTTCACGCTGCTAGGCTGCTAGGCTGCTGGGCTGCCAACTTCACGCTGCTAGGCTGCTGGGCTGCCAACTTCACGCTGCTATGCTGCTAGGCTGCTGGGCTGCCAACTTCACGCTGCTAGGCTGCTAGGCTGCTGGGCTGCCAACTTCACGGACATAAAAAATACAACTTCCTGACATGTGAAATACGTCTGGTTCCAGACGCAGTTCGAACTCATAGAGTAGAGAGGCTAGTGTATTGTTAGCTAACATACATGTCTATAAACTGACAAGATTATGTAAACAATAAAAATATCAACGTTAGTTACAAATCAAGGTCTATAAATAATAATAAATATTCATTTCGACATATACCTTACATTCAAGCAAAAAGAAATATATAAATAAAGATAGTCCTATATGTAATGCTACATTGATTGGAAGAAAAAGGTACTCAATGTATATTAAACAGAACAAAAGTCTAAAGAATGTAAATTTATGTAAATATGATTCTTTCACAGCCACAAACAAACAAAGTGTGCTTTGACAGGAATTCGCCTGAATCGGAAAAACAACCAATTGAGACCACGTGTCTTGTCTGTCTAAATGATAATATATATACATGTATATCTAAAATCGTATAACGGCGATAATCCCGTTTAAAGTTGAAAAGGTGAAACATATGAACATTGTTTTAAAGTGAACTCGATATTTATATAGATATACATTTATTAGTAAATGGACTCCCCGGAAATGTGTGATGCAAAAACATGATCACCTTATAACACAAACCACACCGTCATAATTAATTATTAGTAAAAACGTAAAGCAATTATTTTGACACATTGGTGTTTTTTCTTTACGACCGTTTCAGCATCTACACACTGATTTCGTAGTAGGTTTTCCTATAGACTGCCTGGTAACCAGGATTATATTTTATACACAAACCTTGTATTTAATATACTTACTTAGTACATGTCGACCAAAACATATCCACCATCCCGAAAATACTACATTCTCGAAACCTGTCACCAAAACACATACGAAAGGAAGCAGAAAACAGAAACAAATAAGAACAATTGTCTGCTTTGGAACGTTCCTCAGCAAAGCTATATGACGGATCAAAAAGACAGGTGTTCTCGTTGTACCTCTGTGTTCTTTACCTTGAGCAAATGGAGTATTCAGAACACGTTGAAGCTCAAAATGTACAAACTTTAGTATATATTACTAAGTATTCTATATATTTCAACTTTACAATACGATTAACTTAACGTTCAGACCAAAATCAAATCTCATCATTTGAGTCGTTATTTCTTCTTGATTTTGTTAATCATTTATATGATTACTTCCCCACACCATGCGAGCGATACTCGCTTTTGAACATGTTGACCACTCGCCGATTGCAAATAAATGCTAACATGAAGAATACTCCCTGGCTAGCATTCAAGAAGATGAATATGTAGGAAAATACAACATGGTCAGTCCAGCTATATACGAAGCCAAATAACCAAGTCATTCCGGTGAGTGTTGACAGTTTTGCAAAGATGACCAATTTTTTTTGTTCGTTTTTCACGTTTTTTCTGACCATTGATGTAATTTTAATTCGAATTGTAACAAATGAAAACATGATCAAATTTGTTACAACAATGAATAAGGTCGGGATACCAAACGTGTATGTAACTATTGTTTGCGAGGCAATGTAGCATGTGACATCTCCATAGCCATAACTGCCGGTTGTATACATTGATACAGCTATGTTGACAGCTACGGGAATAGTTGACATTATAGTGGCATAGAAATGATAGTAGAAGAAGCGGCGCCACAATGAACTATCTGTAACAATGGTCAATTTTGTGAGAACAAAAAACATGTGATAAGTACAAGCATTCATCCAGAACATGGACAAAAGCCAAACAAAGTGCAACACCATACCAAAGACAATACAAGCGGTAGTGTCAACATGCAGAACACCAATGCCAGTGAGCAGGTACATAGATTGAGCGCATAATAGAACGCATGCAAGACACAAGTTGTTCTTTCCAGGCAGAGTTTGTCGTAGCTTAGGTAGCAAGCAAAACACAAGGACGGTTACAATTTGGCACACAATTGATAAAGATGTACTTATAATTGAAATGATGGTTTCCAAAGACATTCCATGTTGATTTAAGTGGTGACTTTCATAGGATAGATACTCCTTATAAGTTTCATGGCACACTAAAATGTTGTCGTCATCTTCAAAGTAAAGCTCGGAAGCTTCTATTTTGTAATTCCCAAGAATTATACCGTCATCATTGTATATCCATTTCAATTTATGCTTAGTTTAACCTGAGGACATTGCTTAAGTTGGAGGAAGTTCATCTCGAATTTCTGCATGTTTGATATGCAACTTCTCCAGTCAGACATTTGGAGGTGGGGAAACTCTAAACCAGGTGTATTTCCTTCAACTGCAAACTGTCTTATCATAGTGTCTAATGGTATCCGAGTTGCTGTTTGTCCGAACATCTTTTCAAGATTAAGATAAAATGATTTATTAGATAAAGAGTGGAACAGTTCAGAACGGCCATGAATGATATGTAGATCAAATCTTAGAGTCTCATTAATTTCTTTTGTTCGTCTAATGTAAATATCTAATTGATCCGTAGACATTACTGTCGTCAACAAATAATTTGAGCTGTTATAGAAATCTGAGGGCGCACCTATCCTTAATATGATGTACTTAAGGGTAGAGTTTATTACATCGCCTGTGCTCATTGTATCGAACGATGCATCTATTTTGTACACCATTTGTGCATCGCAAGTTGAATATAAGCTCCCAAAAAGTTCAATTACTCTTTGTTTAACTTCATTAGCAATTTCATATGCTTCTCGAACAGTCATTGATTTAAATGGAATGATTTTGAAATCAGCGACGCAAAGAATATTATCTAATTTAGTGTATAGGTCTGAACACTTCCCATCTTTAAGCAATTTGAACGGAGAACAAAACAGCTCACGACACGTGTCCTGGAATTAATAAAGTGATCATATGTTAAAACATGAATTAATAAAGTGGTTATATGTTAAGACATACGTACATATACATAAACAAAAATACAAATATGTAACTGAAGAGGACAACAATCACGGTTCAAGAATACTGACTCAAATGCCACTATAACTTAAACTGTTGCTTTTTATAGTCAATACTTTATTGGGTTGCTACATTGGGTCCGGTTTTAGCGCTACAGTATGTGATATTAGAATATCCAGCACATGTGCATATAAATAGACAAAAAGACAAATATGTAACTGCATAGGGCAACAATCATGGTTCAAGAATACGTATAACACCAAGACTTAATTAAACTGGTGGTCTTCTATGAACTATACATTACCGGTTTGCTATTTTGTGTCGGTTTTCAGTGCAACAGTATTGTGACAAAATAGTCAGCATATCAGGATTCAGTTAGTGCTTAAACATTTCTGTTAATAAATCAGTCAACACCATGATGTTCATAACATGGGAACAGTTAGATCTTTGCTGATTTAGCTGACTTGTTTGTGGATATGTTTGTCTTGAACCCAAAAATATAGTCATATACCTAAGACACACGCATTTTACTTTAAATGATCGTTGAATAGACATAGTAAAACCAGTAAGTGACAATTTAAATCTTAAACCATCCAGTTAAAACGAACACTTACTTTCAGACCGTTAATAAAAAGAGAAGGTAATAAAACTGCTGTAAAGATAAGGACACTACTTACATGCACACTGTCAAATATATAATCAGGTGGACAATTACGTTTCCTTGAGTTTATTATTTGTTGCTCATTAATTGTTGTTCCAAGTTTCAATAACCCAGAGAATGAAAAGGACTTGCTGAACATTCCTAACCACTCACAGTACTGCTCAGTCTTGAGTTCCTCACCGTTGCAAAGGGCGCAAAATATATTTTGATAAGCTTTGTTGTTTATCCGAATAATTGTACTGTACATACTACAAGCTTTTTCTAACTCCATATCGTAGATAAGCCATTGTCCTGTTATGTTGCATTCGGACACCGTGATAATGCACAATTCATATTGCAATTCCAGTAATCCGAACGATACATTGCAATTATTCGTGGTCATTATTGATGTGATGATATCTTGTTCGGAATAATATCTTATTGCTTTATTACATGACAACGTAATTTGCGTTTGCTCAATATCACTATCCATAAGGTCGTGACAGTATGCGCAATATACATTTCTGTAGAGCTCACTTGTCTCAATATCGTACACTGGTGTGATATCTTTAAATGTTTTCATATCACTTGAGTATTCTCTTGTACAATTGCTTCTCAGTTGTTCTGCAGTGCGGGGGACACGAAGCAAACATGACAATGTCGTATTGTACGCGTGATGCAGCTGAGAGATAACTTTGGACACAACTTTTCATCGAATCTGTGGCGTTTTGACTAGCTTGGTAAGATGAGTTAGCATTTCTATACATGATATCCAAGCAACAAGAATTATCCAGAAGACAAGTAGGAAAAACACAACTGCATAATTGGCAGCATGATTCTGTCCCATACGGAGTCCTCATTTGTACATTTAACATATACTCACACAGTGGTGTATCTGGACACGCGTAGAGTTGTTTGTACAGAGAAGTACGCTCAAATGGGGAATCGACAGATGATAAGAATTCTTGAGCTTCACTTGAATTGAGTTGCTCAACAACCGCCATATTTATATCAACATCCTGCGTCTGGGTAAAGTCATCAACAGGAAAAGGATTGCAACCTGGACAGTCAAACCATCCACCAAAAGAGACAGTCTCTATTGATAGTAGCAGAAAAAATAAAATTGAAGTTTTGAGTTTCATTTTGATAGAAATTTACTTTCGACCGTGTGAAGTCGATGTCGGCGATATTAAATCCAAGCAATGGCTTAAAGTTTCACCATAGACAACGCAAACGTGTAATAATGATAGAAAACCATGTAATAATGATAATCTTACTCAATATGAACTAGAAGAGTCCGCAGTCCTCAAAGTTTTTGTGTTTAATCTTTCGCGCGGTGTGATCGAGGTAAGAACTAGTATGTAAAATGAAGATTTCATTCCAACAAATGATTTATATATTTGACAAACAAGATGGGTATTGGAAATTTATCCAGTTAACATCACAGAGGGGCGTATTCTGTCGAGTCAAGACTCCGCCTTAAGGAAAATGAGCAATAAGTCACAAAGCTAAGACTCAGTCAGTCGAAGGTTAATCAAACAAAATTGTGAGAAAGGTGGAAACCTGGCTGTTCATATACTCTTAGAAGGATATCATTCAGAGCAGAAACGTATGTGTGTATATACAAGTATTTGAAATCATGTTCTGAATTGCGAAATTTGGATACTCTCAAAGCATTATCAAATGTGCTTAAGCCTACTTGTACAAGTATATGAACAATTATCTGATACTTTTTACTACGAGGCATTTACACTTTTAATCACCGTCATTTGTTTCGTATATTCGACAATACTAGTTGATATCGTAAACTGGGAAATCATCACTAAGCGGTTACCTTAAATCTACCTTGCATGCATCTTTTATAATTCGGACAGTCAGATATTTCATGTCAATTTCTTATGAGTGCCGTCATAATTGTATATTTCAAATAGTATATACATGTATGTATAATAAAATCACCATTTTCGAATCTGTATTCTCGCAACTAGCATTTATGTATAGCTTGAAGAAAAGCAGAACTGTAGTGAACGCAAATCATTCAGTATAACTCGGCCTATTTCGTACCTCGTACCCCACCTCGTGATAAAACTATGTACTATAATTTGATACGCCTTTCATGCGACTGCCGATTAACTGCTTGAGAAATATTGCCGCTGAACAAACTGGTTTTTAAAATGTCTTCTTCCGGAAACCTATCTTGTGTTTTCATTGTAAAGTTGTCCATTAAACCGTGTATTCATCTTCGTCCTACAGCACAGAGCTAACATACGGTACGACATTCAGCAGTTAGATAAAACAGACTTGAAAGGCGTTGCTTTCACGGAGGCCATCATGTTTGCCAGATTTGCATTCAGGAAATTCCAAGTACAATGAAGTTCCGATGTAAGTTTGCCAAGTACAGTTGGTCGAGTTGTGACTAATATAATACAATCGTACTATAAATCACACTTCGTTCAGTGCATCTCAGGTTTATGTATTATATAAATGATTTACGATTCTATATGTTTTCTTGAGAACAGATTTCAGTGATCTAGGGACAATATAGTACTGCTAATGCTCTCTGAATACAATAAATCTGCAAAAACAGATACATACATTTAAAACCATGTTTTGGATTACGATATTTTGAATAGTATTATCAAATGTATATTCAAGCATATGATACGGAAAATCTCCATAATAATTGGACCAAAATATGTCCACAGTTTAATTCATCATTTTTTTCTTTCAAATTATATACCTGTATCTTATGACTACATTTGTATTTGTAATTTATTATTCATCAAAATTTCAAAAGAAAAAATCAAGCAAGATGAGCACTCCAGTTAATACAAATGGAATATGATGAGCATACAAGGAGTCGAGTCGACGAGAATCAACGTTGACGTTGTAAATGATTCCCAGGCGAGTGAAATATTTACCTTTTTGCTATAAAAGAATATGCAGAAAACAAGCAAATGCTGATACTAATCCAAGATAATAACTACCGAAGAAACGAGCCTCTTTTCTCCTAAAACACTCATTTCGCTATGATTACTAGAAAAACATATCTAGCGTGTGACGTCACTTTATGGTTTATACTCGTATATATTACATGACTCCGACACATTCCGATTGATTGTAGACAACGTGGTTGACTCGGGGAGCAATACGTCGTCGTCTGTGAGTATATTCGGCTATCTTACCCATCCATTATCGTATTATTTATCATGACTCTTAACAAATAAATGCAAAGTTAGTAAACTTCAAGCAGCACATATCTTTCGTCAAAGTAGAATTGCACTTGAATATAATTATAGACTGCCAAAAAACACAGCTGTTATAAATAGTATTTTTTCAATGATATTGAAAAAAGTACGATGGTGGTTTCGGAAACAAATTTTCTTGCTATAAAGTATGCACGGGAGGAAAACACACCAGATTCCTCTGTTATAGGACATACAGTAACTATCGCGACTGATAAATTTATAAGCTTTATGGGAATTTAATCTTAAAAAGGGACACGATTTTATATTCCTCTTTTCTCATCCTGCGAGAGCTCTGACTTTGCTAATTATGCATACACAAAATCCTAAACGTCATCACCTGATTAAAAATCGATTTTTGTTGTTGTTCGATAACATTTCTCAACAGTCGGTCGGTTTTAATTTTCCTGCATACCGAACAGCTTCCATTAACCTTCCGCCTACGAACATAGTTCCATGTTTTCAATTCAATGGCATAAATACAAATTCAAATACTACGTGTATTTAAGTAAAAAATAGATGGTTGTGCAAAATCGTAAACGAGCAGTACAAAACAGTCGTAAAAATCTAAACAATCCACTACCTCGGATTACTACAATATTTACTATCAGTACTCACATGTCAAGGAATGATGACGTACAATTCACGTGCTGTATATGCTAATTTAGTCTGGTTCCTATAGCTTCTATTGTAAACAAATAGAAGTCATCAGTGAATTCATGGACGATGCGATGATAATTATTAATAACGCGTAACCATTTCTTCGAGCATGTCTTCATTTATGAGATATTTCATTCTCCATAAGTTGCATGAGTATACGAAGAGACAGGTAATGCAGACATATATGCTAATTGCTGAACTACTTCTGGTGATCAGATGGGAAAAATAAATCACAGTACTGAAAGCACATGAAACGGGAACAACTTTAAGAATTGCATGGCGAGTGTAGAAAAACGTAGGCTGCATCAAAATCCATGCGGTAACTATCGTTCAGTTTCCAAAACTGAAAAAATAAGGCCGAATATGATCAGTAACATAGCTAATTTCGTTCTAATTTCAAATAAGTATTATTCAATGCCATACCAATATAATAAAATATATTCATATGAAATATTAATATCGTATCGATGTCATATCTTGAACGTGAGTAATGTTACAAATCATGTAAAATTCTTGATACTACGTCGTCAGCCGTAAAATGTTTATAATTAGTAACAGACAGGATGTATACAGTCAACCACGTGAACAAAGGCCATTTTTGGGGAAGATATTTCTTATGTGGTCTTTATTGACAGATGGCCTTTAATCAATGATCAATTTGTTCTAAAAAATCTAAGAGAGTTTCCAACTAACGACCATTATTCATAGGTTGGAATTTATTCCGAGGTGACCGCTTAAATGCAGTTTTGACTTTACTCTTGTAAGACAGGGATACGGTGATAATCAACAAGAATATTGCCATATAAAACAAATTGTACAAAACCGTTCAGTTGTTTTGATTATTGCAGGTTTCTGTATTTTGTATGATTCTGAGTTACCATGTGTGTGTGTATATGTCATTATCATCATTGTCTTTGTCATCAATTTTAACATCACCATCATCATTGTCATCATCAACATCATTGTCACCAACGTCATCATCATTATCATTATTGTTGTGTGCGATATCATCATGATTGTCATCAAACTCATTTTCGTCGTTATGATAAAACTCCAATTAACAATTTCAACAATATACAAAATTAATGTAATCAGTATTGCATCAAGCACTATCAACACTGTATGTTTTATTTGTAATAAAACAGTTCAGCAGTTAAATGTAATTAATAATTTTGATATTACAACATAATTAAACAGAACCTATACATCAGGTTATTATTATTCAGGTTACACGTACGCAAATAATACAGAAATCGTGAAGTACATGCATGTTAATCTGAATGAACGTGTGAGAAAAGTACAAGTCCTAAATACACTTTATATTTCTGTCGCTTAATACTACACATGTAACGGTGAATCCGTGTGATTATCAGTCATGTTGATATCAAACGCTTCATTGAAATTACCGCCGCTGCTGTGGTCCAATGTTGATGATGGTACAGATGTAACGTCTGAGGCATGAATATAAGCCGAAGTACCACTTACATATCTGCCAGTTCTGTCCTGTTCCAGTCGTGGTGACCAGTCGTGGGTTTCTGATATTGAGCCACGGATCTACAACAAAGATAAAGTATGTGGTTTTGTTGTTTTCGAAGACGATAATAAAATAAATGACAGGGATGCTAGAAATGTGTGTCTATCATATAATTATTCTCAAAACAAATTAGAAGAAAATAATGCTAGTCAATAACCAGCTTCCAAAATGATTCACTAAGCAACCCAAGCAATATAATTAAACAACAAAGCCCAGAGTACAAGGGTGACCACCGTGAAATGTCCCACATTCTTACAATATGGTTGGTTTTAATCAGTTAGCTAGTGCTCCATTGGATCCATCTTTGAAAATAGATATTGGTATGAGTCGAGTTGATTATGCTTGACTATATTTGTTTTCGATCGAATAATGGATTGTTTAAGCATATGATGCTTCCCAAAAAGTTTTTTTACTTATCAAATTTAAGAGATATAAACGATGGAAACATATGCATTGCATGTATATTTGTTCACATAGCGATTTCTGTATCGCTTTATGGCTGTAGCATGACGGTCAACCATGCGCCAATCGGTGAATTTGATAATAGATAGACAAGCGTGATACTAGTACATAAAATACTACTGACTCCATTTTTCTTCAATTGGTATCCAGCAATCGCCAACATAATCACAAATGGTGTGGCCGTCAATAGCCAACCAATGACTTCACCGTCCTTTGTTGTTGTTATATTGTCGTAACTGGAAGTTTGGTATGAAACCGCCGCAGCAATAAATATGAACTGGAACATAAATACCAGATATAGACACCTGAACAATGTTGTAACAAAGTTGATGGGTAATTATATATATCGTTGTTCTAAATACACACACATATTAGATTTGACTGGACCACACTAAGGAAACTTAAGATTTTACCTTAAATGCTTTAATAATATTTCAGTCAATCTGTTATTTCGCAATTGACATTAGTCAAGGTTTAGAGTATGGTGTCTTTGAATGACAAATATTATATCTTAATCTTGCTTAAGTAATTCAAGAGTAAACTTTTTCTCTTGTAGTTTCTGAAAGACGCTTTATAAGTTAAAGCAAAAAAATGGATTTGAGGTGACCTGGCTTGATATCAAATGAGGGAAAGGAAACATATCTTGAAAATGTTACATTAGTGAAACAGCTCAATAACCAACAATGGTCAATGACAGGTCATATATGTTTGGTGTCTAAATTTTAGATAGGATTTTAGACAGTATCCAATCTTCAGTTTTCATAGAGGTAACATCGAGTTCCATTGAAGTATGACCCTCCTGGTTTTAGGTTTTTAAACAATTCTGGCCAGTTTCCCAAACCTTTTAAAAAATTCCATTTTGTTCTGTTTCTATTTGAAACATCGATTAATTGAATTTTGTGTGAATGTGCAAATCAAACCACCAATATTACTTACAATTCCAAATGCAGGAGCCGTAAATGACCAAGTTGTAATCAAGTACCATTTCATGACAACGTTCAGGGATCCTAACATCATTTCAACATCCCATATGAATTTCTTCAATCCATAAACCCATGCGACAACAACCGCTTCCAAAATTAGAAACAGTGTCAGTGTGAAGTTTGCAGTGTAAGCTTCCATGACTACAAAAAAGTGGATGCCACCTTTTGTAACCAATGGCAGTCCAAGCAGAAATGGAACCAGACACGAAACAAACATGATGACTTTTCCATACTTCTGGAAGTGACGAGGGAACATGTCTTCTATGGCCACATGAACAGTCCATACCATTACGAAGACGGAATCCAAACCAAGAGTGAAGACAACCAAGAAGAATATGAAGGCCCAAATTGAGGAACCCGGCATTTGTGATATACCTGAAGAAAACGTAATAAACAATTTAATGGCACTACAACACTTCAGGTCTACGTATGTACACGATTTAAATTCAAATTCTAGAAACTCTTTTTCTAGATAGTAATTCGACGTAAAAAGTTACTGGTGACCCTTTTTTCTGCCGACCCTTTTTTCTACCGACCCCTTAAGCCTCGATCAATGTTTTCTTGGCGATATAGTTTTCATGTCAACATTATCTCAAAAAAAAAACAAAAAACGTGAAAATACAGTTCTATTGACCTACCTTATTGTTTGGGATGTTAGTAGAAACCTGGGCCCGCATTCATAAAGTTCCTTAACATCTAAAGGAGGAAATCCTCACCTGGGAACATTGTCCTTAGTTAGGAATTCCCTTAACTTTTATAGTCATAAATCATATAAGGTTATCCCTACGGACTATCTTGCCCTTAGGGGCTTTATAAAAACTGACTCTTTCGCCTTGTAATGTAATCAAAATCATTGTGACAAGTAATTGAGCTTTCATATTATGGGGTCAAACCTCACTTAAGTATGAATTCCTCCTTATTACTAGACCACTTATTTTTCAGACAGGTTTTTAATATCAAGACGTGTGTTTGCTCCATTTGTAATAATTTGTAATATTTTTTTCTAATTTGTTACAAGGAAGTTTAAATTTAGATGCACTTTATTTTGGTATAAAAAACAAAAACATATTTATGAATTTTAAATGATTATGTAAGTTTCATTCGTGTAATACCGTATATAATTTTCTAGGATGTCGCGATTTGAATAAAAACTTTAGCTTTGAAATATAATTTTCAAAAAGGTGCCGTGAGATATATTTATTTTCATCAAACTATGAAATTCCACGGTTTTACTTTTTCACGATTAGTACAGCGAAAATGAGATACACAAGAAAAAGAAACGATATATTAATATACCGTATTCTAATAGATCTACCAGGAAGTTCGGGCCTCTTAAATTGTAGTTACCTTGCAAATATGAAATAAACAACATTCCAGGACCGTTGTCTAAGGCAGGAATCTCATCTAACGGTCTGTTGAGTTTGAAAGAAGCGTGGCCAAGAAAAGAGAAGACGACAAATCCACTTAATATACTTGTCAATGTGTTCACTGAGGCTGAAATACACGAAGACGATAAATGAATTATATAAGGAACTTAAATATTTGAAAAATTACCTTAAACATTTGAAATAGATATGCGCGGCCAAGAAGGAGGTTTTCATTATGAAACAACACAAAATCACTCACATTTTCATAAAATACCCTTTGCATGTTTACTTTCGAGAAGAAAATAAGTGAATTTTCACTTCCAAAATTGAAATTGGATTCTTGATTTGTTTCGTGCTGATAGTTTCACAAACATTTATTATTACGTAATTTAAAATCGAGTTGGAACAGAAAAGTAAAGTAAAGACTGTAAATATTAGGATCGAATTCCGGACGAGGCTATGCACCAGTGTAACAATATATCTTCCGCCTCTATAACTTACACATGGTATAAGTTTGTTGTCATTGTCATGTCGGATTTTAAAGGCCATATTAAGACAATTAGTGGATGCTTCAGTTGTCGCGTTTCGTAATGGTCTCTGAATAGTTATCACAACACCATAATCGATAAGTGTTCGAATCCCCACTCGGAGCTAAAGTTTTCCTCCACCGTTAGAGCTAGTAAAGTCGACAAGTGACCCTGGCTATTGGTAAACATTAAACCACAGAGATAAATTCTGCTAGAGCACCCGACAGTTCAGGTTTTTCCTTAGGCTATCGTAGTAATAATAAAAAATGATGGTATGACTGAAGTTTGCGAGATATTATTATTTAAGATTTCTTTCCATTCAAATCCTTACTGGCTGTTGTGGCCTAACACACAAAAAACACACAGGGTTCCTTATGTTTGAGAATAAGCACCATTTTAATGTTAGGCGGGAGTATGTCTATCAAATCATATGATTTCATTCCAACATGTTAGATGTGTAATTGCTGATGGCTCTCGCTATAGCGATGATGGCTGTACCATAAGCCAGTCTAAAAACTTATAGTATTACCTAATATAATATCATCTCGAAATAAGTTATTATTGAACTTATTGAAGCTGGACAAGGCTATATGACTTCCAAACGCCACACCAATAGAGTACATTGCCTGCGTTGCTGCTCTTGCCCAAATGCTCAGATCGCCAAGCTTGCTCCAATCAGATTGCGTATAGTATCGAATTCCAATTTCGTTCCCATTCAAAGTGAGACCCCGGGCTAACAAAACGAGTAAGAATATTGAAGGAAACGTAGCCGTTACATAGGCAACCTGAAAAATACAGAAAATAATCAAGTCGGAAATAAATGGAATATTGTAAATAATAATAATGATAAAATTAAGACGATCCTTAGAACCAAATAGTTCCCGCCTCCGTTGTCGAGTGGTTAAGGTTGCTGACTTCAAATCACTTTAACCTCTCACTGACAGAGGGTCATGGGTTCGAGCCCCATTACCGACCATGCCTCTTTATGTGAGAAAGTAGGCGGTTGCTTACGGATAATGGGAGTCTAGTACTGGTTCTTCCCAGGAACGATGCTTAGGTGAACTATCCGCCTCAAATGACTCAGACTGTTAAAAAGGGGCGTACAACTCGATACATGTACAAACAAACAAAATTAGAACCAAATAATTTGTCTGAATTTATATAGAGACAGGAGACACCATTTTGAGCACGAAAAACATCACATAATAATCACTCATTCAATATCAACTAGATCATCAAACTACCTTAATTATGATCACAGTCATGGTATCATAATATCGATTTATTTCCGCATGAAAAACACGACATATAAGGGTCTTATATTTCATATAAAGTGTATAAAGCTGTAACTGAGAGCCTTGTTATTACAAGGAAATCTGTAAAAGGCAATGAAAGTGAGATTACTCGGAAATTAAACATTTCAAGGTTTAATCAGCCATAATTTTCCTCTTTCCCAAGGTAAAATACATAATTGTTTACTATTATATTTTTGTATGAAAGTAAGCGGGCCATGTTTGATATAAGCAAGCACTACTTAAATCGTTAAACAGTGGAATAAAATGTTCTGAAACACTTTATTCCAATAACTTGTAACCATCATGTTTGTTAAATCACAGAGTCATTTCTTGTTGAGACTCTTTTTAAAAAAAAAACACTTTAAGATATTGAAAACGGTAGCATTTCTTGTTAGATACGTATAGCTTTATTGCTTTAAATGACATATAAATAAATCTCACTAAACACGTATGACAACACTGCTTAATTGGCCGTACGCCATAGCGAGTGTAGCCACGCCCCATGTATTTCAAGGGGAGTAACTCTTGGTCAGTCCGTCATATGAACCAAAGAAAAAACTTCATTTACAATGCTCACCTTTGCCAAATGTCGAATGCCTCTCACACAGCAATAATAAACTAACAACCATACGAGAACTAGCGCAAGAGCGTTTCTGCCAACTACAGGACCAGGGTTTGAAAATCCACTTGAGTCGTGAGCCTCCAAAACAAACCTGCAAAAATGTACAACGAAACTTAGGTTACCATAATGTTTTAACTTTTACTTATAAATGAATTTTTTATGGATTTACTTTATCGGCCAATTCTTGGTTAGTAACTAATTTCGACCCTTTCTATATATTTCATTTTCTGACCGTTACCAATTTGGGCCGCTGCCGGACAAATGTATGTTAGAACTACCGAAATTTAGGCTGATGTAACCATTTTAAGGTCGAAAAGGGACCTTTTTTAGTCCATCAAAAGAGTTGGATTTTATTATTCGTCGAGTGATGCCCGTTTCGTAAATTTGACTTTGATAAACTTGAACATCAATCGAAGCCCATTTTTTGTACATGAATACTTTTGAACAATTAATTGGTATATAATCTTAATAAGGCAATTTTGTATTTTCTTTTAAATAAGATCATTGTGTTCTTATCGGCCTAGTCTTATTCCCTAATCGATTGTTTGATAAAGTAATGATATACTCGTATATATATATAATTGTGTCGTTATACAGTAGTGTAAATTAACAATTAGTCCATTATTTTATTATTGATTCTGTACTGTAGCCTGAGTCCAGTACTTGCAATTTCAAGGCCTCCGGTGTAGGATGCATCCATTACTTTTTGTTATCTATTTTAATAGATTCTATTGAAACTATACTGAATATTGTGTATGATTACAGTCAACTTTAAATCAGTTTACTAAAACTTGATGTGTACACTGTACATCAACATATCATCGATTTTAACACCAACACTCGCACACACACACACACACGTTTGTATAGACTATTATTTAATGCTTATTTTTTGTCCGTATTTATACACGCTACACAATATACATACCAAATACATGATTGTTGTGTTTAATATATTAGTCCAATTCAAGAAAACATGGATTATTATAAATATATACGATATTGACACACGTTGATTATTTCCCCAGTACAAGACACAAATTAAGTGACAAACACGACATCAAAGTAAGAAAATAAATTATATACAATGTACAGTAAAACCCCTGCAAACCGGACCTCTTCCGGACTTGGCCAAATTTCCGGTTATCCGAGAATTCCGGTTTTACGGGAGTCCGGTTTTCCGAGGTTTATTGCATATTTTACATATAAAAACTGACAATAAATCCCCAAACAGTTAGAAGTATAAGATACGCTTTATTTGCAAATATTGTTTAGCAATTTCTTAATGATTAAAATCAGACTGTTCAACGTTACTGAATGAAATCACCATAACCTATTTTTAACTGTCTAAGCTATGTTTATGTAACGGGCCCCAGAACATTTACTGTTAGACAGTTTAGTTATAAATATTTTCAAAAGAGGCCTATTTGCCTATGAGCATACATCAAAAACTTACATGTATACATGTCAAATATATAATTATTCGAATATATATACAGTGAAACATGTGTTAGCGGCCACCTCCTTACAATGACCACCGGTGGATAAAGGCCATTCTTTTAAAAACCGTCATTGGTATTGTATTTTAGAACAAAACGACTTCCGAATACAGGTCACATGATATCGTTCCCAGGGACGACCTTCGTTCACAGATTTGACTGTTCATCAAGTCAAATTGAGAGAAAACGTGTAATTGATAAATGAAATGAATCTTAAAAGTCGAAACAATTGAGAAATTGAGTTTCATTAGTACTAAAACAATGAAAAAATCCGGTAAGGGAGATTTTGTTCATTCATCAAGTTAAGTATGAAAAGTCTTGGATTTAAAACAGTATTTGTAATTTACTTGCAATGGGTAGATTTGTGATGACTTTTACACGTCGAATTAAACTCAAGTAACGCTTGTCAAACAAAAATATATTTGGATATTAACATATATGTGTTTGTTTACAATACAAACTCTATACTGAATCGACTGAATATTTTACATAAGGGCAAACATAACTTTAATACTTTAATGTTGTGTTGGTTTAAAACAGAACGGGGCCACGTTTCACTCACAAAGTTAAGTCGAAACTCAATAATGGACTCAAATGTTTTTTGTCTAGAAATTTGGTGTCTTTGACCAGAAATGCTCTTATCTATTTCCTTATTTACCGAGAGCATACAATACTTTTAGTCTGACGGACAAATTAAGTCTCAAAACGTATTTTTATTTGAGTCAAAAATCTAATTCCCAATAACAGACTCAAATCAATTTTATTGAATTATACCATATCAAGACATTTTAGCTTGGGAATATACTGGGAATAACGACTTAAATGTACCAGTGTAGAAATTTGAAAATAAAATGTCTCATAAACATAATAATGATCTTGAGAGCAAGTGTCCAATGTCGCGTTTTATACAGTTGGTGTGTGTGTGTGTGGGGGGGGGGGGGGGGGGGGTATAAATTTTATTCGGTGTACGTTTCACCCTTTAACAAAACCATCCCGTTCTTCTGACTAGCAGAGTGAAAACAATATATCACAAAAAATCATCGATTTGATTTCGTTTATGAAGTCTGATTTTCTTTCTTTCCTGTTTACAAGTACGTTTTAAGGTTTTCGAAGTCTAAAACGAAGTGTTAAGGATCGTATTTTAAATATTGTCATTCTTTTGTATATCCATTGAGACATTTACAGGTGAATTTTTAAAAACTTTCACCGTCAGTTAAGAGAGTTACAACCATTTTTGTTCCTCTACCCCTAACGTAAAATAGTACCTCAAAATCAAATGAAGTCACCTTTATGAAAATTGGCCTATCTGTCTAACAGATGATACAATAAATGCACGAATGTGTATAAGTCTAAGGATAACGTTGTTTAGTCAATATAAATTGTTTATACGATGTTTGGAACTACTATGTTGCAGAAAAAGTAAAAAATGTAACCCAGCCTCTTTTACCAAAAAGTAACAAATTGATAAATATCATTTAAATATAAACTAACGCAGGGAAACAGCTGGAATTTTTGTCAAAATTAACTACTATGTGTGTATAATGTCTACACCAAATTAAAAAAAGTTTCACCGTCCGGTTTTGAAAAAAAATGTGTCAGAAATCCATAGTTACTTGATTTTCGTTAATTAACCATGATTGTATAAATTACAATAAACTAGACAAAAAAAATGGAATAGATATTTTCTTCCATATTACTGTAAAAATTCATGTTTTTAATACGAAAAATTACCTAAAAACTAATAAAAGAAAGAAAAAAAGTATGGACCCATTGGGGTTTGAACCCATGACCCTCAGGAATATGTTAATATGTCCGTAAAATGAATGAAATTGAGTACTCTTCAAAATAGAGATTGAAATCCTTTATTCATGGTAAATTCGATGTTATTTACTGATATCGGGATACACGGTATTTAGGTTATCGAGTTTCTTATGACAATATATCAATACTTATCGGTTATTGTGTTATGATAATTAAGCGAATACGATATATCAAGGAATACATACATGTATGTATATAAGTCCTTGTATATATCAATAATTATATGTTCAATAAACGACTTAAGATTGAATTTAACCGAATGGAATTTAATACCAAAAAAACTAATTTCACCGTGAAATGTAGAATATTACCCTTTGAAATTCTAAACTATTGAAGGACATTGTTTGGCAATTATTTAATGTCAATAGCTAAATTATATTGTGCCAAGTACACGTCAAACATTTACAAAAAAAACTCTTATATGAATCGGGTAAGATTGTAAGCCTTATACTGTGTGCTATGATTTTGTAAACTTCCTGCAAGATATATCCTATTGTGACAGCATATTGACATTAATGTCATTCAATACTTTACAAAGTGTTTGGTATACAACGCACTAAATTTCATAACATTTTTGAATATTTTCTTTTAATTCTTTTGTATTTTCCCTTTTTTGTTAACATATATGCAGCGCATAGACTATTATAAGTATCCATACAGATAAAATACTATCTTAATATATATATACATGAAATACAGTCAAAATCAGGAGTAAAACGAGACGGATTTATAAAATTCAGTTATGTTGTTATTTTGTTAGAATGTGTAGCAAGTGGTATTTTTCAACATCCGATTAAAGTATTAAGTATCCCAAAAGTTTTATCTCAAAATGGGGCGGGCAGATTTTTGAAATGTTCATTATTTTTTATAGGTTTCCATGATAGAAAATGATTTACTATGATATTTTTCAAAAAAGAATAACATTCCTTTGAGTTATTTTTTCCTTTAAATTCACACTGAAGTGTAAGGAAGTAACCCATTTTTCAAATACTAAAGAAAACAAAACATTCATTTCAATGAAACCTAATGGTTAAAAGATACAATGACACGGTATCAATCTAAGATGATTAAGAATAGTATTGGCCACCGTTCAATATCTACAGAAATTAATATTTTCTATTTTTCAACAAGGGCAATAACTCTTACCAAAATTTCAAAATGCGTCATGAAATATATTGAAGTATCCAAGGTATATTATCTTAAAGTTTGTAATATTAACATTTTTGTATAGCTTTGAGTAGAAAACGTCAAAAAGTATTGTTATGTTATAATCATTTTTGTAAGACAGTTATAGCTGATTCTGAAGTCGAGCGAGTTGTTTCATAGCATCCATTACAATTTTTTTTCAGACAACTGTTATCACGGGCCAGGTCGGACAAATGTCAAATTCAACAACATAATTGAAATAGTAAAACAAGAAGTTTTTCGGTCTACGCCTGTCGTAGACAGGTTGGACATATGATAAATTTAACAACACGAAAAAAACAAAACAAAAAACAAGAAGTTATTTAGACAACGCCTGTTACAAGTCACATACATTTTGTAATTGAATTAAAGAAACAAGATCACCAACTTGCCTGCTCCAATATTCCTCCTCTGGAGAAGTAAATTTGATTTTGCATGCTTCAAATGTTTGAACGTATGTATCAAAGATATCAATTGTTGCATTTAATGTACCCTGTACTTCACTTACACACGCAGAGTCAAGCAAGCCATCAAAAGCTTTGATTTTTAACTCATCACTATCGATATTTTCAAAATCCGGATTGGCTGCCACTTTACAAAATTCTGTGTTCCATGTCCCGTCGCATGTCTGCCATGGAGGCGTTGTACCGATGCTAACAAACGCCACGAGCAAATAGTAAAAGGAATACGTGACAATTACGATGTAGTTGATATTTGTCATGAAAATGTTGAAAATGATTGCCCAACCTACACCTTTAAACAATGGACATAACTTCCAAACAGAAATCGGTCCCCAGGATGAAAACTGTCCGAGGCTCGTTTCTAAAAACAACATAGGTAACGTGCAGAAAAATAAGGCTAAGAAATACGGAAGGAAAAACGAACCTCCTCCATTTTTTGAACAATTGTACGGAAATCGCCAAATGTTTCCTAAGCCAACTGTGTACCCAAAACTTGTGAATAAGAATTGCAACTTTCCTTCCCACTGATTTCGATGTCTGTCTGCCATTTTCTTCAATGTCTTCTCTCACTTCTACTAGTTTTTACAATGCCTTCTCTTCGCTTACGTATTCTTCGAGTCTTTTTTTTTCACGACGAGTGAGTCCCAAACAACAGTTACAAAATATAAAAAAACACACTGATAAACTAATTCTACTAATATTCATGCATTAAATATAGCATAAATTCCTTGTCTGTTCCCAATTTAACAAACCTATTTTGAACCCACAAATTAACAATATAAAACGCAGTTCTTATTGAGTAATGTTTTTAGCTAAACCGATAAGTCTGAATGTTGTTAAAAAGGCAATCACTAAAACTTCTGATGCGCGTCACTGATTTATAAGTAGTAAAGAAAATTTTCAAGCGTTTGGTTAATTGTATTGTATAAACAGTTCGTGGATACACGTATACATACAATTATAAACCCCACGAAAATTAACTATATTCGAAATAGATTTTGAGTCTTTATTCAAATTTCTTTCTCTTCCTTAGCGGAAGTTATACCGGGTATTACTCGTTTATCGGGAATATTATCACTTGTGTACAAAAACTAAGGTTTTAGCCTACAAGTACATCGAAGCAAAGTGTAAAGGGACGTAGCTCAAAATAATGTTCTTATATTCGGAGCGTTTACGAGTACATTCCCATATTGTTAGGTCAAAATCTACTCTAATTGTCTGGTTTTCGCTACTATCTCCCGATCCCCTAAAAGTATTAATCGGCCGAAGGACAGATCTTTTTTTAAAACTAGTGTTTTTTTGTTCTAAGATATCGTTCACGAGTACAAATATTGTGTTTTGCACTCTTTACCAATCATTCTATTACCAAGAAATGCTGATAAGCCACGCTTATTTATGTTAAAAAGGTTTTAGTTCAAAGATATATAGTTTATAAGAAAATTGTTCTGTAATTCACTCTCTACCAATCATTCTTTTACCATGATATGTATGCCGATAAGCCTTGTCTACATAATATAATAATATTATGATCTGTTTAACCCGTAGCAGGTCCTTATTAAATGAACCCAAACTCAACCAAAATGAAAATATGAGCAAACAAATTGGACGAAAAGATGAGCAAAACAATTGTATGAAAATATGGGCACAAAAACTGGACAAAATGAAAATAACTTTTTTGTCCAAACAATTTGAGGTAGAGGTAAATTGACTAGACGAACATTATAATCAATCTTAAGGATTTCGAAGTCTATTACGTGTTAAGTGTTAAGGATCGTATTTTGAATATTGTCATTCTTTTGTAAATCCATTAAAACATTTACAGGTGAATTTGTTCCTCTACCCCTAACGTAAAATAGTACCTCAAAATCAAATGAAGTCACCTTTATGAAAATTGGCTTATCTCTCTAACAGATGATACAATAAATGCAAGAATGTGAATAAGTCTAAGGGTAACCAATGTTTAGTCAATTCAAATTGTTTATACAATGTTTGCAATTACTATGTTGCAGAAAAAGTGAAAAATGTAACCCAACCCCTTTAATATTTAGTCAAGATTTTAGCCTTTTACCAAAAAGTTACAAATTGATAAATATCATTAGAAAACTAAAGCAGGGCTACAGTTGAAAATATCTCAAAATTAATAACTATGTGTGTATAATGTCTACACCAAATTTTAAAAAGTTTCACCCTCCGGTTTTGAAAAAACTTTTGTCAGAAATCTATAGTTACTTGTTTTTCGCATATTAATCTTGTATAAGTTCACAAAAACTAGACAAACAAATTTGCAATCAATATTTTATTCCATATTACATATATAGAGGATCTTGAATGAGTGTTCATGTTGTATTGAATTTATTAAACGAGTCCTCTGAAAACGATAAAAACGAGGCTCTGCCGAGTTTTTATCGTTTTTAGATGACGACTTTAATAAATTCAAACAGCATGAACACGAATTCAAGATCCTATTTATAACATGACCTGCAAATTGCATAATTACAAAGTAAGAAAACGAATGACAGTACCTATTTTCTATATAAGGAGAATATTGAGTCGAAGTCGTTATACAGCTTCTGAAACACATGAGCTCCTATACATGGTGGAACATTATCGACTAGCCTGACAACATAACATGTTGCAAACCCGCGGAATACAACTTCACTGACAATTCCAAGGCCGTGGCCGTCGATTCGCACATTATCGTTAATGGAAAT
The DNA here is from genome assembly GCA_964023205.1 of Lutraria lutraria. Lineage (NCBI taxonomy): Eukaryota > Metazoa > Mollusca > Bivalvia > Venerida > Mactridae > Lutraria > Lutraria lutraria. The sequence continues at coordinate 26,567,679 of OZ026847.1, forward strand.
ATCATTGGATGCTATGTTTGTTTATTTTTTTTATGACAGCGCGTAGTCATACAGTGATTCGACTCATTAGCATATTTATTACACTAGTGTATTACTGACCCATTTAATACGCAAAATAATCAATGGGTTTACTAAACTCCTGCACCGTTGGTCATGTTATAAATATACTTTATTTAACAAAAATCGGCACTGTATGCCTAATTTCAATACACATTACAGCATTATATACACGTATTACAGTACTGTATAGATTCATATTCTTACTACGAAACATTACCTAAAAACAAACAAGAAAAGCTATAACGAAATGTTATAGGTAGACGAATTACAAGAAGCATCAATTTATAATTGGTTTAAGTTTTTTGTATGAAGTTGCTTTTTTCTTAAAGGATATTGACCGTCTACTATATTCATTCCTCCATAATGGAGAGTATGACATATTTACAAGTCATAGATAATACACATATTTTGACAATCATGAGTATTTGACAAATGAATACATTCATGTATAACATCAATGGAATAAAGTACACCCTAAATACTACCAAATCCACCATGATACAACATCTAGTGATGATCATAGAACGATGCCTACATTACTTACTTACGTTTCAACAACAGAGCAGACGAACAAATTCAGTCAAATATGACAGGTAACGCGACGAATAGCCAGTCCAATGATTGACCAATCAAAAATGACCTAAATCACCATAAGCCAATCAAATGGCCAGGATTAGCCAAACTAGTAATAGACAATACAGTAAGTACTCGCAAACAGCTATAATAAACAAATACTCGTAAGTATAATTCGTCTAGAAAAAAGAGAAAAAAGTATGGTCCCAGTGAGGTTTGAACCCATGACCCTCAGGAATATGTCATTACAATATGTCAGTAAAATTTATGAAATTGAGTATTCTTCAAAATGGAGGTTTCGAGGTAGAGATTGAAATCGGAACCAACGAAACTATTTTTAGACGCTAGATACCAGTAGTTGTAGACGTTTCCCGCTAAAATGCTGCATTTGTTTAAAGATGACCCCGGTCAGGGATTGGAAATGGTAGCGATAATAATCTGGTAGTTTCAAAGTTTATTAAAACATATCTTTACAAGCTCCTGTTATGAACAGGCAAAAGGTGCAACAATACAATATGTTTATTAAGTAACTGCCACAGTGACATTGGGTAGTGAATGCTAATTTCGTCCTCATAATTAAAGTAGATTGCACTATTTTATGAAATAAATTCAGAAATACTATTGTTTCCTTTTATGTAACAAAATGCTTTTCGATATCATAATATTTACAACATAGAGTGCATAGGTGCTATAGACCACAGTTATACTGGAAACCATGGGGCCCGAATAGTTACTTCAATAATCGGCTATATCCGCAAAAAAAAGAAATAGAAATATGCGTGCCGGCAAAAGATGTTCTTTGCTGTGACCGTGTTTAACTGTTTTGTGACACATCTTGTAAAAGGTCGTTTGGCTTTTTTCGTTGATAAAGATAAAATAATCGTTTTGAAGTACATGTACTAAGTAGATAAGATATATATAAAATTTATGTACATATGTACATGTATGTCATTTATCTATCAAAGTTTATCAATTATGTTCACAATAGATAAATTATGACGAAACATTTTTTGAAAATTTATGATGATTGTTTGTATACGCCCATTTTTGGCATCGCGCCAAGATGTGAACTATGAAACCGATTTGTCACTTTTTGGCATCGTTCCAAAATTTGTACTCCTGAAATACAGTCATCATTTTTTCATATCTTTTTATTGCGTTTCCACATAAGAAACATACATTTGCAACGTTCTTCTGTCAAGTACAATACTGTGAGCAAGTACATTCATTCGACTTGCGTACTGTCAACATCTAATTCTGCAGTATTTTCTTCTACATGTAAGGACAGTCAAACCAATGAAAAAAGCTACTCTTTGGAAACACATCATGTGACCTTTGTAGACAGGTCTGCTGTCCTTTATCTGAAGGTAATTTTGTTCTAAAGGATCAATAAAGAGTGGCCTCTATTCACATTACCCTTGGAAGGCCGCTAACACTGGATTCACTGTATTTTTATTTCATGAAACTCGTTAAATACATTTGATATTAAGATACAGAAGATATTGAACAGATATGGAACCTCACACAACAAAGAAAGTGTACCGTACACTTGGTTAGAGTTTTTCTTACATACTATAGAAGCAAAACATTGACAATTTGGTATCGAAATGTACAATAACCAGGGTCTTAGCTTGCCCTAAAAGTATGTGCAGGCAACTTCTAGGGTGGATCCGAAATAAAATCACTGTAGAGATGCATTCTTGGGCACAGATTATTTAAACTTGGTCAAAAGGTCTGTGTACTCAAATGCTCTATTCTCCCGGCCCATATCCCCTTCGTTTTAATGCGTTTTTAACGTTTTTGTATTTTTCATTTTGTCAGAAAAAAGGAATGTGCCTACAGTGCCCAAAGGAAGCTACGCCAGTGATAATATATCAGCTACACGATGTTTAACTTTTAATTAATTGAAATTTGATAATTATCTGAACATCGTTTTACGTGTGAATAATTATGAGTTTTGAGTTTTTTATTATACGATGATATGACCGATATATAAAATTGTACCCATTTTTTTTCGTGTAAGTATAGTTAATGGGTAAACTACCTATAAATATATATTAGGCCAATTAAATACCCATCAGATTCATTCTGGTTCATTTATTTTTTAAAAACGTCTTAGTACAATAAAAATTAAATAACGAAGATCACTTTAAATTTGGTATAATTCGATTTTATTCAGTCAATCCTCCCTCTAGCTTTACACACGTTCCAATGCGGTAAAAAGGATTATGATTAAGTAAGAAACCCGTTTTAAGTTGTTCCTGGTCATCAAACCGAGGGTTCAGCGCAACAGTGTCGTAACTCATATTGAAATAAGAACAAGTTACGACAGTGTTGCGTTTAGCCCTCGAAATATTTTATTTACATTTCTCATATTCCATTTCAACTGGTTGGTGAGATAAATTTAATCGTTATCGGCCGCCCAACAGAAACACCACCACCAGCAACAACACTTACCATCATCATCTACCATCATCATCAATATCAGCCATACATTATGCGACATCATCATAACATTCACAGCAGCAGAAGTAATAGTAAAATGATCAAGTGAATTGTCCATGATTAAATATTTCTCTTCTGGTTTTACGCGTCCCCTGGGCCAACCTGAATACGGACCATCGATGGCCATTTAAAAGAAAATAGTGTTTTTATGCACACTTTATCTTTTGATACATGTGATCCTTCACCAATAGTGTACTGAATAACAAATCATACTACATGTATTATCCGTTTTCAGATAATGATACGTCGTATGTTTAAAATAATGTGTGAAATGCACATACAGTCTAGATAAACGTTTCCGAAAATGATATTGATTTGTTTTATAAACGCATTAACTAAGGTATATTCAGAACGGTGTTTGATTTTAAATATACTTGAGTAAGAAATTATACAGTGTTAGAACGACGCTTGTAACAGGTAAATAATTTATTTATTTCTTGAAGTAGCTTTAAATATGCCTTCGTTCGACGAATAAACGTTTTTTGTATTATTCATTTATATATCAATAATACGTGATGTATGCGAGATAAAACCATGTAATAACGAATAGACTGATCCATTTACCGCAAGAAGAAATTAATGGATGGACTGGTGGGAGTGACGTCAATGCTCGACCGAACCAACAGATCCTTCGTCAGTTGAAAATTCTTTTCATAATTTGAATCGACGATTAAACTTATCAATTTACAATTGTAAATGACACAAGCGCATCATCGAATACGCTTGTAAATACATTTTGAAAATGACTTCGGAGACGGACGATTTAGAGGAGAGAAAGCTGACTGACGGACAGACAGTCGGACGACTTCCAATACTTATCATATTGTATACTATGGACCATAATTTATTCCGTGAATCATAAAATCAGTCGAGCTACACTTTCGTGGTATCGATTTGATCGATTGATAATATCCGGGAACAAATTCATTTATTTACTCATCTGTTGTTTAACGACCTATTCGACTGCTATGGCCATTTCAGAGTCGCTTCAGTGGGAGGGGCTAGAAGATACAGGACACCCGTATATTTATATCCCTACTTTTATTTCGAATATTTCCCCCGGTTCTGTATCGGGCCGATATAAAAGCACCGATTCACGTCTAATCCGTTTTCCTGTGATCTTTCTTAACTCAGTACTGGTCTCTGTAGATGTAAACTATAAAGCTTCCCTGAAATACCAGAAGCCGGAGCCGAGATTTGAACCCAAGACCTTGCGATTGTTGTCACCGGTCAATATTTTATCATTTATTACTTATCGACTACTTATACATTAATATTGTGCGCTGTCAATATGACTTAAACATTTCAATTAGGTTGCTGTTTTAGTGTAACTGTATAATTCTATACCATTCATATATTCGAAATTTAATACTGAGATGCATTAAAATTTTGTACAATACCCATATTCAAAGATTGAATGACAGAATCGTATTTGACGTGTGATTAAGGCCATCAATGAAAAAGTGTTGTTTCCCATTTGCGCGACCGACCCAATAATACAATCTGCGAACCCTTAGACAATCAAAGCTCTGAAGGTACTGCTGTTGTTCGGAACTACAAAGCAGTCAAAAGTTGAATTTCTTTGTAGGGTGAGTTTTTGAATCCGAACGATAGTTCGCACATGAATTTCGATGCAGACTTAAGTACCACTAACGCTTTTCTACACCCGCTATACAGTTGTTAAAGCTGTTCCCGTTCCATGTGCTTTCAGTACTTTGATTTATGATTCCCATCTGATCACAAAAAGTAGTTAAGCAAATAGCATAATATCATATAGTCTACATTACCTGCCTCTTTGTATACTCAACTTTTGCAGAATGTAATATCTCACACATGAAGACACACTCGAAGAAAAAGTTACACGTTATAAGCATTAAATCAATCGATTACAATTTCCCGATGAACCACTTTTTTTAATATCTGGTTGACGCACAGTTATCATCGCATCGCCCATGAATTCAATGATGACTTCTATACGTTTACAATAGAAGCTAGGAATCAGACAAATTAGCATATAAAGCACGAGGATTATGACGTCATCCTTCCTTGAAATGTGTGTACTGATAGTAAATATTGTAGTAGTCCGAGGGACAGGATTGTTTAGATTTTTTACGACTGCCTAGTATTGCTCGTTTACGATATTGCATAGCCATCTGATTTTGACTTATATGCACGTAATATTTGAATTTGTATTTATGCCATTGAACTGAAAAAAATGGAACTATGTTCGTAGGCGGAAGGTTAAATTAATGGAAGCTGTTCGGTATGCAGGTTTTCAATGAAAACTGAGCGATTTCTGAAATACGGTAATAACTTTATTGTTCGTACCGAACAACAAAAATCGATTTGTATGCCAGTGCAAACGTATTGTGTCTTCAAAAATGCCTTTCTACCTTTGGATAACCCTGGCTATTCCTCGCGTAACTTGTAATGTTAGACAGAATCTGTTCGTCTGCTCTTTTGTTAATAGTTGTTAGGTAAGTAAATCATGCGGGCATTACCCTAGATAAATTGTTGTGTGGCATAATATCGGAAATGCTATTTGAAGTTCAGTGTATAGCAGATTATGGCGAATTTGTTAGTATTTAGGGTATATTCTGATTGATGTAGGGTATGATATAATAATTCATTCATTTGTCAAATACTCATGATTGTCAATGTATGTTTTTTATTCATAACATGTAAATATGTTATACTCTCCACAATGGAGGATTGAATAAAATATACAGTCAATATCCTTTATGAAAAAAGTAACTTCATACAAATAACATAAGCCAATGCTTCGTGTTATTCGTCCACCTATAACGTTTCGTTATGGGTTTTCTTGTTATCAGTGTTTGCAAATAAATCTGTAGGCGGTTTAATGACTGTTCTGTAACCAGGAAGAGAAAAAACATGAAACGCAATGAATTTTTTTCTCACGTTCGGAACACTTCATAACCAAAAGCGAGATAATCATCAGAGTTTTCTTTACAATTTGACATTTCAAATACCTTTAATTTAAGTTAGAAAGGTCGATTTAATCGTTGCATTTAACCAAACCAATAAACTTCTCAGCAGAATGCAAATTCTAGTGTTCTTTTACTTCGCAGATTTTCAACTGAATTTCTGTCGATTGGTCGGTAAACCAAGTCAAGTCATGTCAAATATTTTATTGGCTTTTAACTTTAACAGTTCATCGCCAAATGAATTAGATTATTTACATTGGCGGTACAATGATCTTATAAATAATGATGATACATGTACAATGAAAAGCATGTATACTTGATTATGTGAAAAAAGCAATATCATATTCAATTGATATTAATAAAATGAATGAATGTAATTATCCTAAATATATAAGATTTGGCCAAGTATAATAATATTTTTGAAGATATGTTTTCCTTAGATTAAGATAAAAAGGACAAACTAAAAGAAAATGATACTCCGTTTCTGCTAGATTCATATTACATAATTTTTCAAATACGCTGGCTTTTCTCAATATGTCTACATCTTCCCTCTTCAGTAGCAAGTTTGTGTGCTGAACATCTAAATCTGGCCAATGATAGTCTATATTTATCATTGTTAATACAATTGAGATAGTTTTCAAATTCAAAACTTGTTTTAAAACTGCTATAGCATCCCAATCTTGAAAAATAATTTAAATCACTAAACCAGCTTTGTATATAATTGTCAATAATTCTCTGAATTACACAATTAATTTCAAACATGCTTATATTTACACTATCCCATAGGAACGAAAAACCAAGATTACATAGTAATGACTTAACATTCACTGACCAAGAGTTTACTAATTCTCCATCTTGATTTTTTAGATTCAGTAACTTGAACAGTAATGAGTTTGGGGCTTTCATAATTCTATACCAGTACCTTATAATTCTAATTGTTCTCCTAACTAAAAGTGGATATCGTCCAAATTCGCCATAAACGGCAGCATTTGAAGTTTTAGAATGAACGCAAAGCAATTGTTTCAAACAAAATGTGTATGTACTTTTTCAATATCTGGTGATTTATGAAAAAACATATTTCACATACATAACTTAACATTGGAATAATCATAGCATCAAATATTTTATTTTTTTCAGAAACTTCCATAGAGAGAACATCAAAAAGTGAATTAAGAGAATAAAGTGCTCTATTTGCTTGGTTAGAGAGTGATTTTTGCGCTTGATAAAAACTGCTATTCGATGATAGTGTAACACCTAAATATGTAAATGTTTTGACTATTTGAAGTTTATTACCGTCATAAAATAAATCAACATTTTCGACTCTATTTCCTTTCTTGAAAACCATAACGACAGTTTTGTTTATGTTTACAGATATTCCCCACTCATTACAGTAGCAGTGCAATTTGTTAAATAATAGCTGTAAATCAGGTTTAGAATAGGCAAATATAACTGTATCGTCGGCGAACAAAAGTAAGAATATTTGTAAATGATCTAGAGTAAAAACATCATCAGATGTGTTTTGTAAATAAGATTTCATGTCATTCACAAATAATATAAACAATAACGGTGACAAAGGTTCACCTTGTTTAACACCCATATAACTATCAAAATAGTCAGAAAGGCAACCTTTGACCTTGACACACGATTTCACATTTTCGTACATTTTTTGCAGTATTTTAACAATCTTTGTAGACACACCTTGTTGTATTTAATTTACATGTAATTTGAACAATATACCATCTCTATAAACATAATCAAAGCATTTCTTAAAATCGATAAAAGAACAATATACTTTCTTCTTTTCATTATTCTCTACTTTGTCGAAGTTAAAACAAGAATGCAGTCGACTGTACTTCTTTTTTTTATCAAAATCAATCTGATTATCGGACAAAATGTCATTATCACTAGCCCATTGTCGTAAACGATTATCAAGTAAGATAGAAAATATTTTTGAAAAAAATACTTGTCAAAGTTATTCCGCGATAATTGTTTACATTATTTTTATCTCCATTTTTCGAAACTGGAACGATAATCCCTTTTGGCAAAAAATTATCCTCCGGTATACATTCTTCCACAAGAGCGTCAGTGAAATATGTATCATCTGAAAATAAATTCTTAAAATGATTATAAAAATGATCTGTATCAATAGTATTATCATTTTTTGTTTTATAAGTTTCTTAAAGGGGCATGTCCAGGAACTGCTGTGTCTTGGGTTTTATACACCAAAAATGCGTTTATCACTTGTAAAAACAATTATTACCGAAAAGTCAAAGAAGAATGTGCCTTCAAAATTGGCCCTATAACGCACGCGTGGGTATTTATATGCCGGTTTAAATAAAAGGCTTACAAGCCTTTTATTGACGACAACGATATTTCCGATTCGTCTGAGAATTTAACTTAGCGTGCGCGCTGCCTTTCAAGCAGCAAAACAATGATATTTACCTATAATTGATCGATAGATAAGCTTTATGTCGCAAACAATGAACATGACATGAGCAATACTTACCATTTCACAGTTTGTTGACATTTTTCCCGCTTTTGACAGATACCGAAAGGGTCGAGTTATGAAAATGACGAATATTTTCTAAGGCGTAATCGGCAGGTTTGGTAAATCTTGAAATATGTATTTTGAGTCAAATAGCGGGACATTTCGTAAATATTTTACAGGACTTTCATTAATTGATTTTGGCATTCAAATGATACCAATTTGATTTATATTCGAGACGCTTCAGTTCCAGGGCATGCCCCTTTAACTTCTTTTCAAAATGCTTGGGGTTGAGTTGTAGCAAGATTATATAATTTATTTTTATTTTTAGAATTGTACAACGATTTCGCTTTACGTATTGTGCCTTTAACTTCTTTCTTTTCTCGATTAAAATATTCCGATTAAAATCAGATCTCTCTTTGTTATAACTTTTGTTTGCTCGCTTAAAATCACGCCGCGCGTTTTCAACCACGGACTTTTGAAGTTGCGAGTATTATCTTTGTTCTTATTAGCTTTCGTATTTATGGTACATGTAGCACCACATAAATTGAAAGACTTTTCATATAGTAAATCTGACAATGATTTAATACCATCGTGAATATCTAAATCATTACCTAATATTCTATCAGCAATCTGGTTAAAAGAGTCCAAACCTGAGTTAACAAGTTCACGAAATGAATCAGCATAAGAAACATCCCATTTAAGTTTTTCATATTAAGCGTCATTTTTACCACTATCATCATGTGAGCAAAATATATCAAGATCAACATGTATCGGCATATGAGATGAAAAAGAAAACATATCATGTACAACAAAATTACGTACATAGGAAAACAAATCACGTGACATAACATAATCAATCGTACTGTTACCAATGGTTGACATAAATGTATAATTACCAACATTACTATCGTTACCAACGCTACCATTCACAATGTTTAACTTGAGTTGATACAAATATCTAATCGCTTGTTTCCAGACGAATTAAAAACTCTATCCATGTTTTTTCTAACGGTCAATGTGTTATCATTACTCGAATTATAGTCTATTTCTACATTGTCACAATACATACCTAAGTTGTCCTCTGAAAGTAGATAATCCGGTTTAGAACCAGATCGAAACTTTACCTTAAGTGGAATATTTGCGAACTTTAGTTTCTAAACTTTCGAAGAAACCTGTAGGATGCATTGCGAAATAAACAGACTTCTGTGGAGGGATGTTACAGAAACATACATAAATATCATCATCCGTACGAAAAAAACGCCTGTTCAATTTTACCCATATAATACCATTGCTACCACAATCAATTATTTCTATACCACCAGACAATGATGTTTTATAAAATACATGTATACATAAACCACCGTGACCACGTTTACTATTAGTATTCATAGATTGAGGCCGATGTAAAATACCCGTGCAATAACCCTCTATATCATAGTTACGATCTTTGCTTTGCCAAGTTTCACATGTAAAAAATATCAAAACAACGTAAGAAATTTACAAAGTCTTCATCGTCAATGCAATTTGCCAAGCCTTCAATATTCCACGAGGCTATGGAAACATGCTTTTCATGCTTCTCCTATGTGTGCTCGTCCGTTATATCAGAGTGCACTGCAGGGTCAAATAACTTGTTATCTATATATAGTTTGTCTCTCACAAATACTGCCCTTTTACCCATCTTCCTTGCTGTAATCATAATGGAGATCAAATCTTTGCGCCGTTGTTGCACTTCTGGTGGATATTGGTCTGATACGTTGTACGGTGTATCTTTTAATCAAACAAGTTTTAGTAATTCCTTGGCACGTTATTTTGACGCTGTATTCTTGAAATTCACAACTACTGGACGGGTTTTATTGACTCTAAATACTCCAACCCGATGTGCACGACCAGTTAGAATACTTTGCTCACTATTTGGAATATTGAGAACCTGATATAGGAATGTGTGAACTTTTGACTCGCATGATTCCGTATTTTCACGATGTTCTGATGGTTGACCACATTTTGCTGCTCATTGGATGTATCTTCGTGTTGTTCATTGCGTGCTTGTGAAAGCACAACGTTTGGTTTAAAAACGCCTTGACCTTCCGGTATACCGAAGAATAACATATTGCCCCGCATGGATCTGCATTTCAAGTCACATAAGTCATCAGACATGTTTGCATTCACACATTTGATATTATTTTTTATTTTCGGCAGATAATGTCTCCAATCAGATAGTTCTTGTTTGTTTTCATTGGTAGTTTTTGACACAGTTTCGTATTGTTCACCAATGAATTGTTGACTATGTTCTACTTCATAAAATTTTGACTCCATGGTATTTAGACGAAACGTTATTTGATCTACAGCTGACTGAATTTCATCAAGTTGACTCAATTTGCCATCAATGTGTTCCAATTTTTGAAGGATAGTGTGTAATAAATCATTAACCAATAAACCGGAAACATGACTATTATTCTCTGGCTTTACCTCAATAGTTTTCTTAGGTTCAGGTTCAAGTTCTCCACATAGATGATATCAGGGGCTGGGGATGAACGTCATCATGCATATGTGGTCGCCACACAGTTCACAAAAACATGTACAGCTTCCATGATTCGAATCGTGAAATATACATTTATTTACAAAGAACCCAAGTTAACACAGACACTTCTAACTAAGATCATTTTAAGCCGTTACAACATATCTGAATGTGTTGTTGTATGTTCAAACAGATTGGCAACAATACCACACACTTTCTGTATGGTTGCCATCGGTCAAGTTAACAGATTGGAAACAGTACAAGCAACCGTCCGTATGTTTGCAAGCGGCCAGTTAACATATTTGCAACAATACCAGTCACAGTCCGCAATGCTTCCATTGGTAAAATTAATGTATCTGGCTTGGATGTCAGGTCAAATCATGTTTCACCAATTTATAGATTTTAAAACTAAACAATAATTATATACTATAATAAACCTACTGTATAAAGTGCATTGCAAGTAATTTGAAACTTATATTACACTTGATTGGTCTTCTATAAACCAATATCGCACGTAATTTACAAAGTTTTTAACAACGATAACCACTCTGTATATAGGAATATATTACGACAAATAGCCTTAAAATGACTATAAAATTTAATGTATAAAGCGTTAGATACTTGACCCTAAAGAAATTCCGTTCCCAGAACCCCGCTGTTTATTACGTAATACTCCATATATAACAAATGAAAACAAGTATCAAAATTCTGAAGCACGATTCCCTAGATTAACATTTCCGCTACAAAATGATGAAAACCGCTTTGAAATCCGTCATCAAATAAGACACCAATGTTAATTCGAAAATGACACATACTGTGTTTTTTAAGCTGAGCAATTAACAATTTAAGAGTCGATTCATTATCGTCTCATGAAATCAACAAATTTGACGCACCCCATTCAATTTTGATAGCCAATCAAAATCGCATATGTTTACGGCTCAATTATTGAAACCACACCCAGGTTTGATGTCTAGTAAGAGATTTTATAACAATTTTTAGTAATAGTAATAATAGTATCATATCGTACCAACATAGTGCAAATTACGTTAGAGATGTTTAACGCTGATACGAAAAAGGAGGTATAGGGGTGCAGTATTCATCGCAATAAAACACCATTTTTGAGCGTTCGGTTAGCATTTTTTGCTGCTTGGTAATAAATTTGATACTTAATCTTTGTAAATAACGTAAAACATTATTTTACGTTATTTTAGCGATTATAACCAAGGCAGATACTTTAACAGATTGGCTATAATACTAGCTAACGTCCGTATTGCCACCATCGGTCCAGTTAACAAATTGAAACCAAATGGTTGTTATAGGGGCTTCATTGGTTAACTGATAACACTATATCCATGATATATTTCAGAGTCCCATTATAATGGATTAGACGTAAAGCTAACATCGCAGATGGCTGAATCAAAGGATACCAAGCGGTAAGAATCTTTCTTTATTTTGTTACACTCATAAAGACTCGTTTAGAAATATCTATTTTCTGAGAATCTGTCTGACTGAAAGAATTGTACACACAAACACATTCCTACCCATATAATATTATGCACAATACATGTTATGGTATTTTTTACAGGTATAATAGGTTGCCAAGGTCACGTGCAACAAAAACACAAGACGAAGCATGTGATAAGGAAAATGAAAAAGAAAGACAGAAACTGCAGAAACACAGTGCTACAAATGCTAGCACGCATAGATTCAATTGGCCGAATTTCAAATTTGACACTACCAAAGAAGCTAAGAGATCTATGTCCAACAATAGCTTACGTCCCTCTTCTACTGGGAGAGCATTCAGTATTCAAAGAGACTACCGAAGGAGGCCAAGCTACAGTGCACCGAGAAGTGATGAAGTAAACGGATGTCGACCAAAGGAATTCCCGATTGAGCGCCCCACCGATAACAGAACATATGAAAGATCCGATAGTGAAGGCTGGGGTAGGTTTAAAGATGACTCTGAAGACTTTCGAATGAACAGGGCTACACATATTGATTCCCGAAACGAAAACACACATAAAGATACTAAAAGAATGACCATGGGATTTCCTTTCCTAAAAAGTCTTATTGGGAAAGATCCATCTTATATTGTCATAGAACTGACCAAACGCAAGAATGTTCTTCAGGAGTGTATATTAAGGACAACAAAAGAACAGGATTTTCTGGAAGTTTTTATAGATGTTATTACTGAAGCCTACATGTCGAAAACGACACCAAAACAAATAATCGGTTTATTTGAAGCCATGAAAGATGGAGACTTTTTCAATTCTGTGGTATTTTACTTACTTGACCAGTCTTCTAAGATTGAGGATGGAAATATTAATTTTGCAAAAACTCAAAAAGTAATTAAAAAATTACTTTTTATTGCCACGATACAGCTCCAGCGAAATCCCTCTTCGTTGTATGTACTCACACGCATGTATACGACGATAAATCAAGTTGTAGAGGGACTAAACAAACTTGGTTCTTTGGATGAAGATGTCTTTGATGATTTGTTACAGTTCAAAGAAATGAAGAAAATATCAGAAAATGATAAACATTCCAAAAAAGGTCAGCATGAACCACCAGATGACTTCAGACGTTATCCCGTTTCTCCGTGCAAAAATGAACTTCTTCGTACTGGTCGACCGTTTCTGAGACAGAATATTATTGAAGGACAGTACGATGATCTCAATCACTATCTTGATGTACAATTCCGATTACTGCGAGAAGATTGTGTAGGACCTTTAAGAGAAGGTTTAATTACATACATAGATTCAAAGGCAGAAAAGGAATCTAAACAGGGAGATACAAACCCAATGCGGCTAGACATCAAAATATATGAAAACGTGATTGTTCAGTCACCTGTTTTGACAAACGACGGACTTTGCTACAAGTTGCAAATTCCATTGACACAACGGCTACGCAGAATAAAATGGGAACAAAGCAAGCGACTTATTTATGGAAGTCTTGTATGTCTTTTCGACATTGACCATGATGATTTTTATATTGCTACTGTCGTGGAAAGGGATGATATCGGGTTAGGTTTGTTAACTGTTAAATTTGTAAATGAATTTCTATCGGTAAGGGATGTGATTAACAGATGCTTCAGCATGGCTGAATCCTCTGCATACTTTGAGTCTTACAAACATGTGCTCGCTGGTATGCAAACTCTTCAAGCTGGAGATCTTCCTTTTGAGGAGTACATACTAGGCAAAAACGTTTCTGTTTCTCAGCCAATGTATTTATCTGAACTGACAACTTATGACTTACGCACTTTGGTGGACCAAAACTATGAGGTTTATTCTGAAGGTCGCATAAGAAACGTTGGGGAAGTTATTCGAGCAACAACGGCCAACTTTTCAGCTAAATCCAAGGCTGCAAAATCTGTAAAGGTTCGCAATTTAGATTCATGGCCTTCTCGAGATCTGTTGAACTTAGATGAATCACAATACAGGGCCGTACAATCAGCTCTTACAAAGGAGTTTGCAATTGTTCAAGGTCCACCAGGCACGGGAAAAACATACATTGGATTGCAGATTGCAAAAGTGCTACTCCACAATAGGTCAGTATGGATTGGGTCTGGGGCAATTGTTCAACCTATGCTGATTGTGTGTTACACCAACCATGCATTAGATCAATTTTTGGAAGGTATTGTGAAATTCTTTAAAGGGGATGTGCTCCGTATCGGAGGAAGATGTAAAAGCGATACATTAAAAAATCTCAACATCAAAGAAATTCGGCGTGGTCATCATGGTCCAAAAACACCTATTGGAATAATGCAGCGTAATAAAAAACAGGCCGAAGAGGAATTAAAAGGAAAGATGAAGATGATGTTAGAAATAACGCGTACCATTGAACTTTATCGCTCTGAAATAATTCATGAGCGTGCTTTAAAAGTTGTTATGGGGAGACACTATTACAGTCTTGTTGAAGGTATGCCCAACAGAAGAAGGACTCGTTTTGCAGGGAGGTCGTTTTCGTACTTTTTCAAGTGGCTTGGACTGTCAGGTATACACTATGCGTGTCGACATGAAGCTGAAAAGAAAGGGAGAAAGAAAAATGAAAAATGCATATCTGTAAAAGGAGAAGCTCAACACCGCCTTAACACAGCTTTTGTGAATGCATCTGAAGACATATTATATGGACTTGATGAAGATATTGTGAATGCAATCCGGGGAAATAATATAGCCTTCCATTCAGGTACCAACATACGAACGGAATTTGACAATGAAGAAGAGAAATCAATTGAGGAACATTACCACAAGCTTTTAAGATCTAGGCTTTCTATGATGATTTCTGATATAGACATCATGTCCGTTGAGGAAGCGTCGCAAATAACAAAAATATGGCGTCTTAACCACCAGACAAGATGGAGATTGTACAGATATTGGGTACAAATGTTTTGTGTGAAAGAATATGAAAGAGTAGATGCTATGAAAATGGAATTCGAGGAAGTATCCGAACGGTGTCAAGAAGCCGTAAGGCAAGTAGATAAAGAAATAATGAAACGAGCCTCAGTCATAGGAATGACAACCTCTGGTGCTGCGAGGTATCACGAAGTTCTCAAAGAGGTTGGTCCAAGAATTGTCATAGTGGAAGAAGCAGCCGAGGTCTTGGAAACGCATATAGCAATGTCATTGAGTAAATCATGTCAACATTTAATTTTGATCGGTGATCATAAACAGTTACGGCCTAATCCTAATGTCTATCAACTAGCTAAAAGGTACAATTTGGATATATCACTTTTCGAAAGAATGGTAAAAGCTGGAATGGAATTTAGTAGCTTACAATTGCAACATCGCATGCGGCCTGAAATATCATCGATAGTTCGTCACATATATCCCGACCTTTGTGACCATCAAACAGTGGAGGCATACCACGCCATAAAGGGTATTTCTACCAATCTCCTTCTCATTAACCATGATAAGTCTGAGAGAACGGATGGTGATGCAAAAAGTTATTCAAATCCACATGAAGCTATGTACGCCATTGCATTATGTCGTTTTCTTATATTGCAAGGATACGCTCAACATCAGATAACAATTCTTACGACGTACACAGCTCAACTCCTCTTCATGAGAAATCACATGTTGGAAAAAGAATTCGAAGATGTGAACGTTACAGTTGTTGACAACTACCAAGGAGAAGAGAATGACATTGTCATTCTGTCGTTAGTACGAAGCAACAAGGAGGACAAAATAGGATTTTTGAAGACAGAAAACAGAATTTGTGTCGCGTTATCGAGAGCAAAAATGGGATTTTACATTCTCGGCAATTTCAATCACCTCGCAATGAACTCAGAACTTTGGAAAAATATCACCGATGACATGCGTGAACGAGGCTACCTCAGAGAGAGTTTGAAACTCTATTGTCAAAATCATCCCAATGATAAGGGAATTGAAGCGTCCAATGCTGCTGACTTCAACGATGCCCCCGAAGGCGGATGTCAGCGAATATGCGATGCTAGACTAAATTGTGGACATAAATGCGAAAAATACTGCCATATTTTTGACCCCAACCATAAGGAGTATAAATGTAAAAAAACATGTACAAACAAATGCGAAAATGCTGGTCATCCTTGTAAAGCAAGATGTTATATGAAATGTCCACCTTGCTCAGTGAAGGTAACAAAGACCGTTCCATCTTGCTTACACAAACAGGAAATGAAATGTTCCATGGATCCAAAACACTTTGTATGTTTAATGCCATGTACGTCAAAGCTACCTTGTGGCCATCGTTGCATTAATGCCTGCGGGGAAACGCATACGGCGAAGTGTTCAGTTTTTGTGGAACTAACTTGGCCCTGTGGTCATACATTGAAAGTGCATTGTTGGGAAACAAAGATCAAGGTGTGTCCATTTCCATGCAACGCTATTTTGATGTGTGAACACAAATGTGAAGGTACGTGTGGATCTTGCTTTAATGGAAGGGTTCATCAACCATGCCGTACAAAATGCCGTCGAAGTCTCGTATGTGGCCATGAGTGTGGTTCGTACTGCAACATGTGCCTGCCATGTAAGGAGAAGTGTAGAAATAGGTGCATTCATAGTAAATGTACACACCAGTGTGGTGAATCTTGTCAACCCTGTAAGGAGCCATGTGCGTGGAGATGTAGACATTACCAGTGCAAGAAACTATGCTTTGAAGTATGTGACAGACCGAAATGCAACGAACCTTGTCCAAAGAAAATACAACCATGCAAACATAGCTGTATCGGGCTTTGTGGAGAACCTTGTCCAATTCTTTGCAGAATCTGCGATGAAGACGAGGTTACCGAGATATTGTTTGGTGACGAAGATAATCCAGACTCAAGGTTTGTTCTGCTTGAAGATTGTAACCATATAATTGAGTATAAAGCCATGGACAAATATATGAGTGGCGAAGATGGTTCGATAAAACTTAAATGTTGTCCAAAATGTAGCACCCCTATCCAAAAGTCATTGAGATATGGAAATATCATAAACGAAGTTTTGAGAAATATTGAGCGTGTGAAAATTGAAATGCTAGGTAATAAAGAAAACATCATCTCGGTTAGGGCATCTATACAAAAACATATGGTGGAACCATATTCGTACCGTAGCATGCGTTTGTCACACTTTCGATCGACAAACTATCCCAAGGTTTATAAGAATAAGTTGTTAGAAACATTCCAGCAAACTAATTCGGAACTTCTCTCAGAACACGAACTAACATCCTTTGAAAATCAACTGAATTTAGCCAATGCTTTTATTAAAGCGAGAACTGACATAAGGGCAGGACTACTAAATGTGCGCATGGAAAAAGTAGATGTCTTACTGTCATTTCAAAGGAAAATCAGGCACTTGATACGAGAGCCAATTGATTGCTTAACAGAACAGCAGATTGTGGACTTCACTCTGGAACTGAAGAGATGTCGACTTTTTGTGCAGTTTTGCAAAGTTTTGAAACAATTGAAGAAAGCGAACAAACTAAAAGAATCAGACTCGGTTATTGAGAATGTTCAACGCATATTGCTTTCAAATGAAAGATTTGACAAGGGGAAACAAGAAAAGGCAATCGAATGTATGAAAGACTTGATCGAAATGACCAAAATCGATGGTTTGGGAATTACGGAAGATGAAAGATTAGACATTGTTAAGGCAGTAGGCCTGTCAAAGGGACATTGGTTCAAGTGTCCAAACAGTGAGTAAATTATATAAATTTTGTTGCTATTTGTTTGATATCCGTAGGATATAAATATATTAAAGGAGAGATGCAGCTGTTGATTGATATTGCTCATCTTGATATTAGTATAATTTCCTTAAGATAAATAAATTAGCATAGTGTCCTGTTCTGAATCACGAAGATATAGACCATACATACATGCGAGTACTATCTGTCAATCATAGTTTAACTGAAAGAAAAATGATGTGTTCATCGCTAACTATACACATCTGGTAAATATTTTAATACTTCCTAATTTTTAAATCTATTTTTAATTATTAGATCATATTTATGCAATTGGAGAATGTGGTGGGGCGAATCAACATGGCAAGTGTCCGGAGTGTAAGGCTGACATCGGTGGTGAAAGACATCGGTTAGCAGAAGGTAACGCTGTTGCTGGAGAAATGGATGGAGCTAGATACGCAGCATACTCCGAGGAAGCCAATAATATGGCTAATTTCGATCTTAACAACCTCGTTTGAGAATTCGGGATAGTAATGAATTGCACATGATTTGTTGTGGTTTTGTTTCCTTCATATCCTTTAGGAGGCTGGATTCCACAATTGTGTTTTCTTTTAAAATGCAGTAACTCATTTTCTTTTTATGACAAGTGTATTGAAAAGTAAAACTAACATACACTAAGCTCATAAATGCAAATTTGAAACTCACATTTTAAATTTTAAGATATGTAGACTAATCACGTAGTATGTTCGTTTTTTTAAGTTGAAATTCATTTATATTTTTGAAAAATTATTACCCATAAACAAACTTTTGCGGATGTTTTTCCTTCTGTAGTATGCCAATGCTTAACTGAACTTGAATCAGTTTAATCTCCAAGTATCCTATTTGATTAAAGTATCTGGCTTGGATGTCAGGTCAAATGAAGTTTCACCAATTTATAGATTTAAAAACCAAACCATACTTATATACTAAAATAAACCAACTGTATAAAGTGCATTGCAAGTAGTTTGAAACAAATATTACACTTGATTGGTCTTCTGTAAACCAATATCGCACGTAATTTACAAATTTTTGAACAACGATAACTACTCTGTATATAGGAACATATTACAAGAAATAGCCTTAAAATGACTATAAATGTACAATGCAGGGAACCGTGTCGCAGATTTTTGATAACGTCCTCAATTCGTTAGATACTTGACCTTTAAAATTTAAGAAATTCCGTACCCAGAACCCCGCTGTTTATTACGTAATACTCCATAGATAAAAAATGAAAACAAGTATCAGAATTCTGAGGCATGGTTCCCTATGTTTACCTGTCCGCATCAAAATACCAAATACCCCTTTGAAATCCGTCATCAAATAAGACGGCAATGTTAATTCGAAAATGACACCTACTGTGTTTTTTAAGCTGAGCAATTAACAATTAAAGTGTCGGATCATTATCGTCTCATGAAATCAACGAATTTGACCCACCCCATTTAATTTTGATAGCCAATCAAAATCGCTATGTTTACGGTCAATAATTGAAACCACGCCCAGGTTTGATGTCTAGTAAGAGATTGTATAACAATTTTTTGTCATTAATGAATTAATAGTATAATATAGTACCAATACAATGGACATTACGTTAGAGATATTTAACGCTGATCAGGAAAAGTCGATAAAGGGTTGCATTATTTATCGCAATAAAACACCATTTTTGATCATTCGGTTAGAATTTTTTGTTGCTTGGTATTAAAGTGTTATATTTAATATTTTTAAATATTTTAGCGATTGTAACCAAGACTAATTAAGTGTCATTGAATTATACTTCATGAACATTACCAGACAGTTATCAGATAATGCCAATCATGAAGACAATAAGCAGGAAACATGAGGACAATGTGTACTAGTATTTGCATTGGATATTTTTATTGTCCTGATTAATTTCAAAAAGAAATCCAGAACAATAAAACTGCTTATTTTGATGTTAGAAGGCAATTCACATAAAAAAGTATTGGGTCGATCCAGAAATACGAGTGCGAGGCCTTTCATTATTGGGATCATTCCTTGTATACCTGACTGCAATATATATTGAACTTTTGTCATATCTTATGGCCATATGGTCATGCTAGTTTCATCTTAGCTTTACAGTAAATTATCATATGAATGTAGTAATTTGTAGAATTACTATATAATAATTATAGCAACATGCTATTTCTTTGTATAGAAATACGTTATTGTGATTTACTTAGAATTGTTCCCGATATTTTGTTGACAATGTTACATTTGATTTAAATAAAACATGAATTTGTAAATGAAAAACATTTCGTTTAATAATGTTTCTTTGAAAATGCTATATTGAATCCAAGTGCGTCTGTGTCAATGTGTATTTGATATTTGATCTGCTTAATTGAATTTGAAAATGCGATTGTCAATCTGTGAAACGTTCCAATAAATAATGTTTCAATGAAAATCTTTCATATTAAATGAAGAGCGTATTTATCAATAGGTAGAAAATCATGCCAAGAAATGTCTTAATGATTAGGAAAAAAAAGACAATTTGTTTGATATTTATAGTGCTAATTTACAATACAATAGTGCCCTGGTACGTGTGCCTGTAAGTGGTCCGTCCTATGTGTATGCAATATTTTGACACTAGTTAGAATTATCATATACAAAATGTAATTTGTTACTGTAATTGAATAATCTACATTGTGCTTGTAATATATGCTTACGGTTGTTATATGTATGACTAGATAAATGCATGCAATAACTGTATTTTGTTACTATATCTATACTGACTGGTTACTTTGCCGATCAGTTATATGTACAAATATGTAACTATGGCGTAAAAATAGTATTTTTCTAATTACCCGACCTACTTTATTTTCCCCGCTACCCAAGACTTTTTATTTGGCCCAAGGAAGTGTTAATGAAGTTTCTCACTTTTTACCTCTTCACACTTTTGAGAGCATAAATAACCACGCCCCAACCTATCTACCCTATTTTAATAAACATATAACCAGAAACAATCAATTCCTTTAGGCCTTTGTTTTATCATTTACTTCATAGACAATCGATTGGAAAAATATTTTATATATGCACACCACTATGTTTGAATACACTTGCACAAATACAAAACTACCAATTATAGTTATTCTAACGGGGAATGTGTATTCGCCGGCCATGGATTACGTGAGCTTGTATTCGGTGCTAGGTAAAGTACACATTATGAAAAATATGCCTCTTATGTATTAATTCATATCCTTATAACTGTGTATTAGATAGTATTGATGTGATAATAATTAATTATTCAAGAAAACTGTGATGTATATTTTATTAGGGATGTTTGTTCAAATGCCTGAATTTTTATGTGTACTTTTGACTCATACGTTCAACTTTGATAAAAAGTAGCATGGACAACCAGGGGAGGTCACTGCTGATCAATGTTGCAAAATTAAATGAATTATGTTTATAATTCTGTTTTAGTGTTATTCAATAACAATTATACATTTTTGTAAAACATCTATAGATTCAGCCAATTATATATGCATTGTTTAATAATTTTTTATTTCTTAGAGGTAAAAGAAAATAATTCTAATTGTTTTAAAAACTCATAGATTCGCCCAATTATTTATACAATGTGCTAATAAATGTTCGTGTATTTATTTGACTTGTATTGCAATATTCATATTAAAATTAATTTGTTATTGTACACAGGTGTTGAATATATAACTATGTGTTTAATTTGAAATTTAAAGTCAAATATATATTAAGAGCTTTTAAACCTCTTATATAGTTTATTGTGATTTTGTTATGTAGCAAAAGCTATTGTAATATTTTCTTTATATGTTGTTACATCATGATAATTTTATTATCTTCATAAATTAAAATTTTCTGGTTTCCCTGCCAGACACATACAGGTACATTTAACACTGTATTGCCAGGGAATTGTTATTAACTATGAGCGATTTAGACATTTCCCGAACGGGTATACACATTACGTTGGCAAATTTGCGAAGATTTGTGAAGACGGATATACCCGTCACTTGGCACATGTGCAAAGATTTGTGAAAATCGGTATACCCGTCCCGTTGGCAAATATACGGAGACTCGTGTAGACGGGTGTACCCGTTCTTTTGGCAGCGGAACGGTTAAATGTCTTACTGATACTAATTTTTACTGCCTACCCTAGAGTTAAGACCTTTTTTCTGTCTTGGTCAAACATTTGCCGACACTGTCGTATTAATTTCTTTTCCGAACTAAAAACAATAATATAAGAACAAAAATATTGAAAAAAATCCCAGTACTATGGAAGATGTTTGTCTTTATAGTGCGTCCGTTACTCATGTTACTAAACCAGACCATCTGTATTATTAGTCAATTTAAACAAGTTCCCCGTGTTCCATAAGCACACCTAGACTGCACACGTACAGGTAAAAGTAGATGCGATGGTGGAAATAGTTTTACGTCTGTTTTTAAACAGTATTTCTGTATCATGTAAACACAGACGGGCTTTCAGCCCAATCAGTGTTCCTTCTGGACTCTGTTTTATTAATTTTGGGTTTAACGACATTTTTCAACAATTTTTCAACTATGTGCGGCGGTCAACTATATTTTAACCAGTACTTATTTATCATTCCGTAAGGAACGGACAAGTTCTTCGCATGTGGAGGAAAATCGACATTGTTGTCAAATTTTTAT
Source organism: Lutraria lutraria (assembly GCA_964023205.1). Lineage (NCBI taxonomy): Eukaryota > Metazoa > Mollusca > Bivalvia > Venerida > Mactridae > Lutraria > Lutraria lutraria. Next base: position 26,590,585 of record OZ026847.1, read on the forward strand.
GGAAAATTATAACCTACCGAGTTACAATTCCAGCGCACCAATTACTAGGCCACGACCGCGGCTCTAGAAATCTGAACCAAAATTAACCTGAATACGGGCCATCGAAAACCATTTGAAGAAAATAGTCTTTTATACACAATTTACTCTTTCATTTAATTCACCAATTCACTGAATGAATGACATATAATTTTCAGAAAGATCCGTAAAAGTAACTAAAATAGCGGTGCTGGAAAATCTTATCTCGTATTGGGTTTTCTCACACTCCACGTGCGAACGGTAGTAGTACCGTATGAATAAATAATGTAAACATTCACGAGTTATCTCCCCTCTCATGATAGCAGGAATGTCAACCAAATAAAAGATGGAAAACGTAAATTTTCCTGTTGGAGACACTGAAAGTTGGTTTGAATGGAGAAAAGGGCAAACTTATTGACATTGTGTATCCACTAGGTACTTATGCTATGTGCAAAATTCAATAACTTATTAATGGTAAATTTTTGACAGTTGAAAAACCTGGTAAAAGGTCTTCCTGATAATTTAATATTCAATTCTGATAAGTACAATCAATTCAATATTCCAAGGAATGACACTTCAAGTGCAAATACACGTCTGAATCAGCAGACATTGATTGCTTGTTTGAAACTTCCGTGTTAGACACAATTGATAGCTCAGAACTTGACATTCTTTTGTCTGACATTTTCTGTATTCCATCAATTATCCCTGAAAATGTAAATGAAACCAAAAATCAAGAGCAACTTCTCTTACTAATGCAGATACAGACGGAGCAAAAATTGCCAACTATTTTCACAAACACAAGTGTCAGGAAACATTTATGTCAGAAACTTCTTGAAAACAATCTACCAGATACCCATGATGTTCGTGCCACTGGACACAAGAATCGGCAGGATGCTTTCCAACAGACAACAACATTCTGTGTACAGTACACTAAGTATCACAAACAAGGAGAACGTTCCTAATTATGAACACAATGAAATTTCTCATCATGTTCATATTTCTCACAGTCAGTCACTTGGAGATGAAAATGTCACGAATACTGACACAAACCTGGCTTTGCGGTTTGTTTTAACTCACTCAAACATTTTTGGTGGAACATTCAATATTACTCTGCATGAAGAACAACACAAACGTCTTGAATAAACACTGACAAAATCAAACTGGTGACTGTTGCTAAAAAATAGCATTTTCGAATGTTACCACATTTCATCTCATTGTTTATTAGGCACTTCATCATTAATGTTTTCGTTATCATTTCATTGTTTTATGGTTATTTTTTCGTTATTCAAATCCGTTTGAATTGAGTACTTAGTCGAATTTATGCCAAGTATCTTGTCGCACTTTATAATAAGTTCTTTCTGGTTTGTAAACTTTGTGTACAGAAAACTAGACTGGAAAGCGACTGTCTTTTTTGCATAACATGTGACCTTATGATCAATAGAAATATTACAAAATGATACTTTTTATGCTTGCTTTTGTCAATATTAATTAGATATGATAAAAAAGTATTTAAAATCCTTTAAAATGGAGCTCTTTCCAGTTTACAGTCATAATGGTAAAGCGGCCAATACTGTGATTGTGCACTAACAGTAGTTACAACTGAAACTGTTGTTTATTTCATTTTAAGTCCCGGGGTTAGTGAGAAAATAATCAAACATTGGGTTAGATAGAGTATAGGGAAATGCCAACACTCCAAATGGTAACACGCTAAGGCTCGTTCCCGACGGAATCAGTCATCCTCGTATTGGCATTTCCCAGTCCTCTATATAACCTAATGATTGATTCTATTAATCCGTTTTCAGAAGATATGGTCTGTGTTTAAACCAATGTACTAAAATGTACAGACGGTCTAGATAAGCGTTTTCGGAAAATGATATTGTTTTGTTATATAGACGCATTAACTAACATTATGTGCAGAACGGTGTTTGATTTTGAATATATACGAGACGAAGAAATTATACAGTTTAAGAACGACACTTTTATCAGGTAAAAATATGTTTTTCTGTTTCCAAATCCTTTAAGTAGCTTTAAATCTACAATAAATAAATATTAAGTAAAAATATTATTATAAGATTATGACTTCATTCGACGAATTTTTAGTATTACATTCTATTTATTTATTAATTTATAATACATATAACGAATAAACTTATTCATTTACCGTTGCAAATAAAACAAGAAATAAATGGATGGGTTGGTGAGAGTGACGGCGGTGCTCGATCGAACGAATACATTCTTTTCTATTGTATATATTTTTTATAATTTGATTCGGCGATAAAAATATTAATTTACGGTATAATATGGACCATGGTTTCTTCTGTGAATTATCAAATCAATCCATCTCTTTGATCAATTGATAATTTTCGGGTACAAATTCATTATTTATTTTATAAGTTGTTTAACGCTTTGTCCGTGTACTTTTCTTGTTACAATCAGACTATGTATATTTTTATAGCAATGATTAGACGGAGAAGAGTGTAAATGAAGGATAAGTGTAAAATCTTCCACTGCTTCATTCACTGTCACATACATAGGCCCTTTCGTGATTGGGGAACCAATGCTTGTGGAAAAACACCTTTGATATATTATCTTTTGTTAAAGAATATTACAAAGAAAAGTGGACTTGGTACAGGGAATGATTGGGAAAAGTGCAATATTCCCCCCACCAACAACCCATTTGATTTTCAACACAATATAGTTAGCGAAATATGAGTAAAAGGTTCGAGTCCCGCAGGAATTAAATATAACGTGTTTTAATGTTTTATAAACGTGCATCCCCTTTTTCGCCTTTAGCGGGCTAAACAGGCGTTCTTCGAGTTCCAGATTGGCACACAATGAAGTAATTGGTTCGAGTGTTAAAACACGCGTGTATAGTTTTTGAAAACAATGTTCAGATTTCATGCATTATCAAGCGTGATTTAACCCGAACTAAACATTTGGTCTCTGCAATATTCGAATGTTAAAACACGCGTATATATAGTTCAAAGTTTAATATTGAAAAACAATGTTCAGGTTTCATGCTTTATCGCTTAATGCGTAAAAGGATCAGGTTACATGTATAATCAATTTATACGTATACTGTTTTGCAAGCATTTGTAAGTTCGATATTATGAACTGGAAAGTTTTATAACGGGATAGAAATGGAATATCGAAGTTTTCATTATACATTATCCTATTTTATGTAAAACTGAAAAAAATATGTTGTTGGTTTTAGTGTAACTGTACAATTTTTATCCCATTTACACAGTCACATAAATACAGTAATGTAATTTAAAACATAGTACTGACATGCATGTTACTATACACATATTCGAAGATGAGATGACGTTACTTTAACTGGCTTAACATTAAATCATATATGCATCCAATACACGTACTTGAGGATTAGAAGACGTAATTGTAACTGTCATAGCATTAAGACCATATATGCTTACAATGCACATACTTGAAGATTAGATGACGTAACCAGCCAGCGTACTGTTCAATCATATTTGCAACATTACCAGCCACCATCCGTATTGTTGCCATTAGTCAAAATAACAGATTGATGACAATACAAGCCACTGTCCGTAATGTTTCCATAGGCCAAGTTAACGGATTGATGACAATACAAGCCACTGTCCGTAATGTTGCCATTGATCAAGTTAACAGATTGATGACAATACAAGCCACTGTCCGTAATGTTGCCATTGATCAAGTTAACAGATTGATGACAATACAAGCCACTGTCCGTAATGTTTCCATTGATCAAGTTAACAGATTGATGACAATACAAGCCACTGTCCGTAATGTTTCCATAGATCAAGTTAACAGATTGATGACAATACAAGCCGCTGTCCGTAATGTTTCCATAGGCCAAGTTAACAGATTGATGACAATACAAGCCACTGTTCGTAATGTTGCCATTGATCAAGTTAACAGATTGATGACAATAGAAGCCGCTGTCCGTAATGTTGCCATTGATCAAGTTAACAGATTGATGACAATACAAGCCACTGTCCGTAATGTTGCCATTGATCAAGTTAACAGATTGATGACAATACAAGCCACTGTCCGTAATGTTTCCATAGGCCAAGTTAACAGATTGATGACAATACAAGCCACTGTTCGTAATGTTACCATTGATCAAGTTAACAGATTGATGACAATACAAGCCACTGTTCGTAATGTTGCAATTGATCAAGTTAACATATTGATGACAATACAAGCCACTGTTCGTAATGTTGCAATTGATCAAGTTAACAGATTGATGACAATACAAGCCACTGTCCGTAATGTTGCCATTGATCAAGTTAACAGATTGATGACAATACAAGCCACTGTCAGTAATGTTGCAATTGATCAAGTTAACAGATTGATGACAATACAAGCCACTGTTCGTAATGTTACCATTGATCAAGTTAACAGATTGATGACAATACAAGCCACTGTTCGTAATGTTGCCATTGATCAAGTTAACAGATTGATGACAATACAAGCCACTGTTCGTAATTTTGCCATTGATTAAGTTAACAGATTGATGACAATACAAGCCACTGTCCGTAATGTTTCCATTGATCAAGTTAACAGATTGATGACAATACAAGCCACTGTCCGTAATGTTTCCATAGGCCAAGTTAACGGATTGATGACAATACAAGCCACTGTCCGTAATGTTGCCATTGATCAAGTTAACAGATTGATGACAATACAAGCCACTGTCCGTAATGTTGCCATTGATCAAGTTAACAGATTGATGACAATACAAGCCACTGTCCGTAATGTTTCCATTGATCAAGTTAACAGATTGATGACAATACAAGCCACTGTCCGTAATGTTTCCATAGATCAAGTTAACAGATTGATGACAATACAAGCCGCTGTCCGTAATGTTTCCATAGGCCAAGTTAACAGATTGATGACAATACAAGCCACTGTTCGTAATGTTGCCATTGATCAAGTTAACAGATTGATGACAATAGAAGCCGCTGTCCGTAATGTTGCCATTGATCAAGTTAACAGATTGATGACAATACAAGCCACTGTCCGTAATGTTGCCATTGATCAAGTTAACAGATTGATGACAATACAAGCCACTGTCCGTAATGTTTCCATAGGCCAAGTTAACAGATTGATGACAATACAAGCCACTGTTCGTAATGTTACCATTGATCAAGTTAACAGATTGATGACAATACAAGCCACTGTTCGTAATGTTGCAATTGATCAAGTTAACATATTGATGACAATACAAGCCACTGTTCGTAATGTTGCAATTGATCAAGTTAACAGATTGATGACAATACAAGCCACTGTCCGTAATGTTGCCATTGATCAAGTTAACAGATTGATGACAATACAAGCCACTGTCAGTAATGTTGCAATTGATCAAGTTAACAGATTGATGACAATACAAGCCACTGTTCGTAATGTTACCATTGATCAAGTTAACAGATTGATGACAATACAAGCCACTGTTCGTAATGTTGCCATTGATCAAGTTAACAGATTGATGACAATACAAGCCACTGTTCGTAATTTTGCCATTGATTAAGTTAACAGATTGATGACAATACAAGCCACTGTTCGTAATGTTGCCATTGATCAAGTTAACAGATTGATGACAATACAAGCCACTGTTCGTAATGTTGCCATTGATCAAGTTAACAGATTGATGACAATACAAGCCACTGTTCGTAATGTTACCATTGATCAAGTTAACAGATTGATGACAATACAAGCCACTGTCCGTAATGTTGCCATTGATCAAGTTAACAGATTGATGACAATACAAGCCACTGTCCGTAATGTTGCCATTGATCAAGTTAACAGATTGATGACAATACAAGCCACTGTCCGTAATGTTGCCATTGATCAAGTTAACAGATTGATGACAATACAAGCCACTGTCCGTAATGTTGCCATTGATCAAGTTAACAGATTGATGACAATACAAGCCACTGTCCGTAATGTTACCATTGATCAAGTTAACAGATTGATGACAATACAAGCCGCTGTCCGTAATGTTGCCATTGATCAAGTTAACAGATTGATGACAATACAAGCCGCTGTTCGTAATGTTGCCATTGATCAAGTTAACAGATTGATGACAATACAAGCCGCTGTCCGTAATGTTGCCATTGATCAAGTTAACAGATTGATGACAATACAAGCCGCTGTTCGTAATGTTGCCATTGATCAAGTTAACAGATTGATGACAATACAAGCCACTGTCCGTAATGTTACCATTGATCAAGTTAACAGATTGATGACAATACAAGCCACTGTTCGTAATGTTGCCATTGATCAAGTTAACAGATTGATGACAATACAAGCCACTGTTCGTAATGTGGCCATTGATCAAGTTAACAGATTGATGACAATACAAGCCGCTGTCCGTAATGTTGCCATTGATCAAGTTAACAGATTGATGACAATACAAGCCACTGTCCGTAATGTTGCCATTGATCAAGTTAACAGATTGATGACAATACAAGCCACTGTCCGTAATGTTGCCATTGATCAAGTTACCTGATTGATGTCAATACAAGCCACTGTCCGAAATGTGGCCATTGGCCAGGTTAACAGATTGATGACAATACAAACCACTGTCCGAAATGTTGCCATTGGCCAAGCTAACAGATTGTTGACAATACAAGTCACTGTCCGTAATGTTTCCATTGGTCGAGTTAACAAAGTGTTGACAATAGCAGCCACTGTCCGTAATGTTGCCATAGGCCAAGTTAACATATGGATGACAATACCAGCAACTGTCCGTAATGTTTCCATTAGTCCAGTTAACAGATTGATGACAATACCAGCAACCGTCCGTAATGTTGTCATTGGTCGAATTAACAGATTGATAACAGTATCTGCCTACGTCCGTAATGTTACCATCAATCCAGTTAACAGATTGACAACAATACCCACCTACCAACGTCCGTATTGTTGCAATCGGTTCATTAACAGATTGATAATAATACAAGCCACTGTCCGTAATGTTCATTGGATTACATATGATACTCTATCCATGTTATTTTCAGAGTTCCGTCAAAATGAATCAGACGTAGAGAAATACCAGCCACTGTCCGTAATGTTGCCATTGATCAAGTTAACAGATTGATAACAATACAGGCCACAGTCCGTAATGTTGCCATTGATCAAGTTAACAGATTGATAACAATACAGGCCACTGTCCGTAATGTTGCCATTGATCAAGTTAACAGATTGATGACAATACAAGCCACTGTTCGTAATTTTGCCATTGATCAAGTTAACAGATTGATGACAATACAAGCCGCTGTCCGTAATGTTGCCATTGATCAAGTTAACAGATTGATGACAATACAAGCCACTGTCCGTAATGTTACCATTGATCAAGATACCTGATTGATGTCAATACAAGCCACTGTCCGAAATGTGGCCATTGATCAAGTTAACAGATTGATGTCAATACAAGCCGCTGTCCGAAATGTGGCCATTGATCAAGTTAACAGATTGATGACAATACAAGCCACTGTCCGTAATGTTACCATTGATCAAGATACCTGATTGATGTCAATACAAGCCACTGTCCGAAATGTGGCCATTGATCAAGTTAACAGATTGATGACAATACAAGCCGCTGTCCGTAATGTTGCCATTGATCAAGTTAACAGATTGATGACAATACAAGCCACTGTCCGTAATGTTACCATTGATCAAGATACCTGATTGATGTCAATACAAGCCACTGTCCGAAATGTGGCCATTGATCAAGTTAACAGATTGATGTCAATACAAGCCGCTGTCCGAAATGTGGCCATTGATCAAGTTAACAGATTGATGACAATACAAGCCACTGTCCGAAATGTGGCCATTGGCCAGGTTAACAGATTGATGACAATACAAGCCGCTGTTCGTAATTTTGCCATTGATCAAGTTAACAGATTGATGACAATACAAGCCGCTGTTCGTAATGTTGCCATTGATCAAGTTAACAGATTGATGACAATACAAGCCACTGTCCGAAATGTGGCCATTGGCCAGGTTAACAGATTGATGACAATACAAGCCGCTGTTCGTAATTTTGCCATTGATCAAGTTAACAGATTGATGACAATACAAGCCGCTGTTCGTAATGTTGCCATTGATCAAGTTAACAGATTGATGACAATACAAGCCACTGTCCGTAATGTTACCATTGATCAAGTTAACAGATTGATGACAATACAAGCCACTGTTCGTAATGTTGCCATTGATCAAGTTAACAGATTGATGACAATACAAGCCACTGTTCGTAATGTTGCCATTGATCAAGTTAACAGATTGATGACAATACAAGCCGCTGTCCGTAATGTTGCCATTGATCAAGTTAACAGATTGATGACAATACAAGCCGCTGTTCGTAATTTTGCCATTGATCAAGTTAACAGATTGATGACAATACAAGCCGCTGTTCGTAATGTTGCCATTGATCAAGTTAACAGATTGATGACAATACAAGCCACTGTCCGAAATGTGGCCATTGGCCAGGTTAACAGATTGATGACAATACAAGCCGCTGTTCGTAATTTTGCCATTGATCAAGTTAACAGATTGATGACAATACAAGCCGCTGTTCGTAATGTTGCCATTGATCAAGTTAACAGATTGATGACAATACAAGCCACTGTCCGTAATGTTACCATTGATCAAGTTAACAGATTGATGACAATACAAGCAACTGTTCGTAATGTTGCCATTGATCAAGTTAACAGATTGATGACAATACAAGCCACTGTTCGTAATGTTGCCATTGATCAAGTTAACAGATTGATGACAATACAAGCCGCTGTCCGTAATGTTGCCATTGATCAAGTTAACAGATTGATGACAATACAAGCCGCTGTCCGTAATGTTGCCATTGATCAAGTTAACAGATTGATGACAATACAAGCCACTGTCCGTAATGTTGCCATTGATCAAGTTAACAGATTGATGACAATACAAGCCACTGTCCGTAATGTTTCCATAGGCCAAGTTAACAGATTGATGACAATACAAGCCACTGTTCGTAATGTTACCATTGATCAAGTTAACAGATTGATGACAATACAAGCCACTGTTCGTAATGTTGCAATTGATCAAGTTAACAGATTGATGACAATACAAGCCACTGTTCGTAATGTTACCATTGATCAAGTTAACAGATTGATGACAATACAAGCCACTGTTCGTAATTTTGCCATTGATTAAGTTAACAGATTGATGACAATACAAGCCAATGTTCGTAATGTTGCCATTGATCAAGTTAACAGATTGAGGACAATACAAGCCACTGTTCGTAATGTTGCCATTGATCAAGTTAACAGATTGATGACAATACAAGCCACTGTTCGTAATGTTACCATTGATCAAGTTAACAGATTGATGACTATACAAGCCACTGTCCGTAATGTTGCCATTGATCAAGTTAACGGATTGATGACAATACAAGCCACTGTCCGTAATGTTGCCATTGATCAAGTTAACAGATTGATGACAATACAAGCCACTGTCCGTAATGTTGCCATTGATCAAGTTAACAGATTGATGACAATACAAGCCACTGTCCGTAATGTTGCCATTGATCAAGTTAACAGATTGATGACAATACAAGCCACTGTCCGTAATGTTACCATTGATCAAGTTAACAGATTGATGACAATACAAGCCGCTGTCCGTAATGTTGCCATTGATCAAGTTAACAGATTGATGACAATACAAGCCGCTGTTCGTAATTTTGCCATTGATCAAGTTAACAGATTGATGACAATACAAGCCGCTGTTCGTAATGTTGCCATTGATCAAGTTAACAGATTGATGACAATACAAGCCACTGTCCGAAATGTGGCCATTGGCCAGGTTAACAGATTGATGACAATACAAGCCGCTGTTCGTAATTTTGCCATTGATCAAGTTAACAGATTGATGACAATACAAGCCGCTGTTCGTAATGTTGCCATTGATCAAGTTAACAGATTGATGACAATACAAGCCACTGTCCGTAATGTTACCATTGATCAAGTTAACAGATTGATGACAATACAAGCCACTGTTCGTAATGTTGCCATTGATCAAGTTAACAGATTGATGACAATACAAGCCACTGTTCGTAATGTTGCCATTGATCAAGTTAACAGATTGATGACAATACAAGCCGCTGTCCGTAATGTTGCCATTGATCAAGTTAACAGATTGATGACAATACAAGCCGCTGTTCGTAATTTTGCCATTGATCAAGTTAACAGATTGATGACAATACAAGCCGCTGTTCGTAATGTTGCCATTGATCAAGTTAACAGATTGATGACAATACAAGCCACTGTCCGAAATGTGGCCATTGGCCAGGTTAACAGATTGATGACAATACAAGCCGCTGTTCGTAATTTTGCCATTGATCAAGTTAACAGATTGATGACAATACAAGCCGCTGTTCGTAATGTTGCCATTGATCAAGTTAACAGATTGATGACAATACAAGCCACTGTCCGTAATGTTACCATTGATCAAGTTAACAGATTGATGACAATACAAGCAACTGTTCGTAATGTTGCCATTGATCAAGTTAACAGATTGATGACAATACAAGCCACTGTTCGTAATGTTGCCATTGATCAAGTTAACAGATTGATGACAATACAAGCCGCTGTCCGTAATGTTGCCATTGATCAAGTTAACAGATTGATGACAATACAAGCCGCTGTCCGTAATGTTGCCATTGATCAAGTTAACAGATTGATGACAATACAAGCCACTGTCCGTAATGTTGCCATTGATCAAGTTAACAGATTGATGACAATACAAGCCACTGTCCGTAATGTTTCCATAGGCCAAGTTAACAGATTGATGACAATACAAGCCACTGTTCGTAATGTTACCATTGATCAAGTTAACAGATTGATGACAATACAAGCCACTGTTCGTAATGTTGCAATTGATCAAGTTAACAGATTGATGACAATACAAGCCACTGTTCGTAATGTTACCATTGATCAAGTTAACAGATTGATGACAATACAAGCCACTGTTCGTAATTTTGCCATTGATTAAGTTAACAGATTGATGACAATACAAGCCAATGTTCGTAATGTTGCCATTGATCAAGTTAACAGATTGATGACAATACAAGCCACTGTTCGTAATTTTGCCATTGATCAAGTTAACAGATTGATGACAATACAAGCCACTGTTCGTAATGTTACCATTGATCAAGTTAACAGATTGATGACTATACAAGCCACTGTCCGTAATGTTGCCATTGATCAAGTTAACGGATTGATGACAATACAAGCCACTGTCCGTAATGTTGCCATTGATCAAGTTAACAGATTGATGACAATACAAGCCACTGTCCGTAATGTTGCCATTGATCAAGTTAACAGATTGATGACAATACAAGCCACTGTCCGTAATGTTGCCATTGATCAAGTTAACAGATTGATGACAATACAAGCCACTGTCCGTAATGTTACCATTGATCAAGTTAACAGATTGATGACAATACAAGCCGCTGTCCGTAATGTTGCCATTGATCAAGTTAACAGATTGATGACAATACAAGCCGCTGTTCGTAATATTGCCATTGATCAAGTTAACAGATTGATGACAATACAAGCCGCTGTCCGTAATGTTGCCATTGATCAAGTTAACAGATTGATGACAATACAAGCCGCTGTTCGTAATGTTGCCATTGATCAAGTTAACAGATTGATGACAATACAAGCCACTGTCCGTAATGTTACCATTGATCAAGTTAACAGATTGATGACAATACAAGCCACTGTTCGTAATGTTGCCATTGATCAAGTTAACAGATTGATGACAATACAAGCCACTGTTCGTAATGTTGCCATTGATCAAGTTAACAGATTGATGACAATACAAGCCACTGTTCGTAATGTTGCCATTGATCAAGTTAACAGATTGATGACAATACAAGCCACTGTCCGTAATGTTGCCATTGATCAAGTTAACAGATTGATGACAATACAAGCCACTGTCCGTAATGTTGCCATTGATCAAGTTACCTGATTGATGTCAATACAAGCCACTGTCCGAAATGTGGCCATTGGCCAGGTTAACAGATTGATGACAATACAAACCACTGTCCGAAATGTTGCCATTGGCCAAGTTAACAGATTGTTGACAATACAAGTCACTGTCCGTAATGTTTCCATTGGTCGAGTTAACAAATTGTTGACAATAGCAGCCACTGTCCGTAATGTTGCCATAGGCCAAGTTAACATATGGATGACAATACCAGCAACTGTCCGTAATGTTTCCATTAGTCCAGTTAACAGATTGATGACAATACCAGTAACCGTCCGTAATGTTGTCATTGGTCAAATTAACAGATTGATAACAGTATCTGCCTACGTCCGTAATGTTACCATCAATCCAGTTAACAGATTGACAACAATACCCACCTACCAACGTCCGTATTGTTGCAATCGGTTCATTAACAGATTGATAATAATACAAGCCACTGTCCGTAATGTTCATTGGATTACATATGATACTCTATCCATGTTATTTTCAGAGTTCCGTCAAAATGAATCAGACGTAGAGAAATACCAGCCACTGTCCGTAATGTTGCCATTGATCAAGTTAACAGATTGATAACAATACAGGCCACTGGTCGTAATTTTGCCATTGATCAAGTTAACAGATTGATGACAATACAAGCCACTGTTCGTAATTTTGCCATTGACCAAGTTAACAGATTGATGACAATACAAGCCGCTGTCCGTAATGTTGCCATTGATCAAGTTAACAGATTGATGACAATACAAGCCACTGTCCGTAATGTTGCCATTGATCAAGTTAACAGATTGATGACAATACAAGCCACTGTCCGTAATGTTGCCATTGATCAAGTTACCTGATTGATGTCAATACAAGCCACTGTCCGAAATGTGGCCATTGGCCAGGTTAACAGATTGATGACAATACAAACCACTGTCCGAAATGTTGCCATTGGCCAAGCTAACAGATTGTTGACAATACAAGTCACTGTCCGTAATGTGGCCATTGATCAAGTTAACAGATTGATGACAATACAAGCCGCTGTCCGTAATGTTGCCATTGATCAAGTTAACAGATTGATGACAATACAAGCCACTGTCCGTAATGTTGCCATTGATCAAGTTAACAGATTGATGACAATACAAGCCACTGTCCGTAATGTTGCCATTGATCAAGTTACCTGATTGATGTCAATACAAGCCACTGTCCGAAATGTGGCCATTGGCCAGGTTAACAGATTGATGACAATACAAACCACTGTCCGAAATGTTGCCATTGGCCAAGCTAACAGATTGTTGACAATACAAGTCACTGTCCGTAATGTTTCCATTGGTCGAGTTAACAAAGTGTTGACAATAGCAGCCACTGTCCGTAATGTTGCCATAGGCCAAGTTAACATATGGATGACAATACCAGCAACTGTCCGTAATGTTTCCATTAGTCCAGTTAACAGATTGATGACAATACCAGCAACCGTCCGTAATGTTGTCATTGGTCGAATTAACAGATTGATAACAGTATCTGCCTACGTCCGTAATGTTACCATCAATCCAGTTAACAGATTGACAACAATACCCACCTACCAACGTCCGTATTGTTGCAATCGGTTCATTAACAGATTGATAATAATACAAGCCACTGTCCGTAATGTTCATTGGATTACATATGATACTCTATCCATGTTATTTTCAGAGTTCCGTCAAAATGAATCAGACGTAGAGAAATACCAGCCACTGTCCGTAATGTTGCCATTGATCAAGTTAACAGATTGATAACAATACAGGCCACAGTCCGTAATGTTGCCATTGATCAAGTTAACAGATTGATAACAATACAGGCCACTGTCCGTAATGTTGCCATTGATCAAGTTAACAGATTGATGACAATACAAGCCACTGTTCGTAATTTTGCCATTGATCAAGTTAACAGATTGATGACAATACAAGCCGCTGTCCGTAATGTTGCCATTGATCAAGTTAACAGATTGATGACAATACAAGCCACTGTCCGTAATGTTACCATTGATCAAGATACCTGATTGATGTCAATACAAGCCACTGTCCGAAATGTGGCCATTGATCAAGTTAACAGATTGATGTCAATACAAGCCGCTGTCCGAAATGTGGCCATTGATCAAGTTAACAGATTGATGACAATACAAGCCACTGTCCGTAATGTTACCATTGATCAAGATACCTGATTGATGTCAATACAAGCCACTGTCCGAAATGTGGCCATTGATCAAGTTAACAGATTGATGACAATACAAGCCGCTGTCCGTAATGTTGCCATTGATCAAGTTAACAGATTGATGACAATACAAGCCACTGTCCGTAATGTTACCATTGATCAAGATACCTGATTGATGTCAATACAAGCCACTGTCCGAAATGTGGCCATTGATCAAGTTAACAGATTGATGTCAATACAAGCCGCTGTCCGAAATGTGGCCATTGATCAAGTTAACAGATTGATGACAATACAAGCCACTGTCCGAAATGTGGCCATTGGCCAGGTTAACAGATTGATGACAATACAAGCCGCTGTTCGTAATTTTGCCATTGATCAAGTTAACAGTTTGATGACAATACAAGCCGCTGTTCGTAATGTTGCCATTGATCAAGTTAACAGATTGATGACAATACAAGCCACTGTCCGAAATGTGGCCATTGGCCAGGTTAACAGATTGATGACAATACAAGCCGCTGTTCGTAATTTTGCCATTGATCAAGTTAACAGATTGATGACAATACAAGCCGCTGTTCGTAATGTTGCCATTGATCAAGTTAACAGATTGATGACAATACAAGCCACTGTCCGTAATGTTACCATTGATCAAGTTAACAGATTGATGACAATACAAGCCACTGTTCGTAATGTTGCCATTGATCAAGTTAACAGATTGATGACAATACAAGCCACTGTTCGTAATGTTGCCATTGATCAAGTTAACAGATTGATGACAATACAAGCCGCTGTCCGTAATGTTGCCATTGATCAAGTTAACAGATTGATGACAATACAAGCCGCTGTTCGTAATTTTGCCATTGATCAAGTTAACAGATTGATGACAATACAAGCCGCTGTTCGTAATGTTGCCATTGATCAAGTTAACAGATTGATGACAATACAAGCCACTGTCCGAAATGTGGCCATTGGCCAGGTTAACAGATTGATGACAATACAAGCCGCTGTTCGTAATTTTGCCATTGATCAAGTTAACAGATTGATGACAATACAAGCCGCTGTTCGTAATGTTGCCATTGATCAAGTTAACAGATTGATGACAATACAAGCCACTGTCCGTAATGTTACCATTGATCAAGTTAACAGATTGATGACAATACAAGCAACTGTTCGTAATGTTGCCATTGATCAAGTTAACAGATTGATGACAATACAAGCCACTGTTCGTAATGTTGCCATTGATCAAGTTAACAGATTGATGACAATACAAGCCGCTGTCCGTAATGTTGCCATTGATCAAGTTAACAGATTGATGACAATACAAGCCGCTGTCCGTAATGTTGCCATTGATCAAGTTAACAGATTGATGACAATACAAGCCACTGTCCGTAATGTTGCCATTGATCAAGTTAACAGATTGATGACAATACAAGCCACTGTCCGTAATGTTTCCATAGGCCAAGTTAACAGATTGATGACAATACAAGCCACTGTTCGTAATGTTACCATTGATCAAGTTAACAGATTGATGACAATACAAGCCACTGTTCGTAATGTTGCAATTGATCAAGTTAACAGATTGATGACAATACAAGCCACTGTTCGTAATGTTACCATTGATCAAGTTAACAGATTGATGACAATACAAGCCACTGTTCGTAATTTTGCCATTGATTAAGTTAACAGATTGATGACAATACAAGCCAATGTTCGTAATGTTGCCATTGATCAAGTTAACAGATTGATGACAATACAAGCCACTGTTCGTAATGTTGCCATTGATCAAGTTAACAGATTGATGACAATACAAGCCACTGTTCGTAATGTTACCATTGATCAAGTTAACAGATTGATGACTATACAAGCCACTGTCCGTAATGTTGCCATTGATCAAGTTAACGGATTGATGACAATACAAGCCACTGTCCGTAATGTTGCCATTGATCAAGTTAACAGATTGATGACAATACAAGCCACTGTCCGTAATGTTGCCATTGATCAAGTTAACAGATTGATGACAATACAAGCCACTGTCCGTAATGTTGCCATTGATCAAGTTAACAGATTGATGACAATACAAGCCACTGTCCGTAATGTTACCATTGATCAAGTTAACAGATTGATGACAATACAAGCCGCTGTCCGTAATGTTGCCATTGATCAAGTTAACAGATTGATGACAATACAAGCCGCTGTTCGTAATTTTGCCATTGATCAAGTTAACAGATTGATGACAATACAAGCCGCTGTTCGTAATGTTGCCATTGATCAAGTTAACAGATTGATGACAATACAAGCCACTGTCCGAAATGTGGCCATTGGCCAGGTTAACAGATTGATGACAATACAAGCCGCTGTTCGTAATTTTGCCATTGATCAAGTTAACAGATTGATGACAATACAAGCCGCTGTTCGTAATGTTGCCATTGATCAAGTTAACAGATTGATGACAATACAAGCCACTGTCCGTAATGTTACCATTGATCAAGTTAACAGATTGATGACAATACAAGCCACTGTTCGTAATGTTGCCATTGATCAAGTTAACAGATTGATGACAATACAAGCCACTGTTCGTAATGTTGCCATTGATCAAGTTAACAGATTGATGACAATACAAGCCGCTGTCCGTAATGTTGCCATTGATCAAGTTAACAGATTGATGACAATACAAGCCGCTGTTCGTAATTTTGCCATTGATCAAGTTAACAGATTGATGACAATACAAGCCGCTGTTCGTAATGTTGCCATTGATCAAGTTAACAGATTGATGACAATACAAGCCACTGTCCGAAATGTGGCCATTGGCCAGGTTAACAGATTGATGACAATACAAGCCGCTGTTCGTAATTTTGCCATTGATCAAGTTAACAGATTGATGACAATACAAGCCGCTGTTCGTAATGTTGCCATTGATCAAGTTAACAGATTGATGACAATACAAGCCACTGTCCGTAATGTTACCATTGATCAAGTTAACAGATTGATGACAATACAAGCAACTGTTCGTAATGTTGCCATTGATCAAGTTAACAGATTGATGACAATACAAGCCACTGTTCGTAATGTTGCCATTGATCAAGTTAACAGATTGATGACAATACAAGCCGCTGTCCGTAATGTTGCCATTGATCAAGTTAACAGATTGATGACAATACAAGCCGCTGTCCGTAATGTTGCCATTGATCAAGTTAACAGATTGATGACAATACAAGCCACTGTCCGTAATGTTGCCATTGATCAAGTTAACAGATTGATGACAATACAAGCCACTGTCCGTAATGTTTCCATAGGCCAAGTTAACAGATTGATGACAATACAAGCCACTGTTCGTAATGTTACCATTGATCAAGTTAACAGATTGATGACAATACAAGCCACTGTTCGTAATGTTGCAATTGATCAAGTTAACAGATTGATGACAATACAAGCCACTGTTCGTAATGTTACCATTGATCAAGTTAACAGATTGATGACAATACAAGCCACTGTTCGTAATTTTGCCATTGATTAAGTTAACAGATTGATGACAATACAAGCCAATGTTCGTAATGTTGCCATTGATCAAGTTAACAGATTGATGACAATACAAGCCACTGTTCGTAATTTTGCCATTGATCAAGTTAACAGATTGATGACAATACAAGCCACTGTTCGTAATGTTACCATTGATCAAGTTAACAGATTGATGACTATACAAGCCACTGTCCGTAATGTTGCCATTGATCAAGTTAACGGATTGATGACAATACAAGCCACTGTCCGTAATGTTGCCATTGATCAAGTTAACAGATTGATGACAATACAAGCCACTGTCCGTAATGTTGCCATTGATCAAGTTAACAGATTGATGACAATACAAGCCACTGTCCGTAATGTTGCCATTGATCAAGTTAACAGATTGATGACAATACAAGCCACTGTCCGTAATGTTACCATTGATCAAGTTAACAGATTGATGACAATACAAGCCGCTGTCCGTAATGTTGCCATTGATCAAGTTAACAGATTGATGACAATACAAGCCGCTGTTCGTAATATTGCCATTGATCAAGTTAACAGATTGATGACAATACAAGCCGCTGTCCGTAATGTTGCCATTGATCAAGTTAACAGATTGATGACAATACAAGCCGCTGTTCGTAATGTTGCCATTGATCAAGTTAACAGATTGATGACAATACAAGCCACTGTCCGTAATGTTACCATTGATCAAGTTAACAGATTGATGACAATACAAGCCACTGTTCGTAATGTTGCCATTGATCAAGTTAACAGATTGATGACAATACAAGCCACTGTTCGTAATGTTGCCATTGATCAAGTTAACAGATTGATGACAATACAAGCCACTGTTCGTAATGTTGCCATTGATCAAGTTAACAGATTGATGACAATACAAGCCACTGTCCGTAATGTTGCCATTGATCAAGTTAACAGATTGATGACAATACAAGCCACTGTCCGTAATGTTGCCATTGATCAAGTTACCTGATTGATGTCAATACAAGCCACTGTCCGAAATGTGGCCATTGGCCAGGTTAACAGATTGATGACAATACAAACCACTGTCCGAAATGTTGCCATTGGCCAAGTTAACAGATTGTTGACAATACAAGTCACTGTCCGTAATGTTTCCATTGGTCGAGTTAACAAATTGTTGACAATAGCAGCCACTGTCCGTAATGTTGCCATAGGCCAAGTTAACATATGGATGACAATACCAGCAACTGTCCGTAATGTTTCCATTAGTCCAGTTAACAGATTGATGACAATACCAGTAACCGTCCGTAATGTTGTCATTGGTCAAATTAACAGATTGATAACAGTATCTGCCTACGTCCGTAATGTTACCATCAATCCAGTTAACAGATTGACAACAATACCCACCTACCAACGTCCGTATTGTTGCAATCGGTTCATTAACAGATTGATAATAATACAAGCCACTGTCCGTAATGTTCATTGGATTACATATGATACTCTATCCATGTTATTTTCAGAGTTCCGTCAAAATGAATCAGACGTAGAGAAATACCAGCCACTGTCCGTAATGTTGCCATTGATCAAGTTAACAGATTGATAACAATACAGGCCACTGGTCGTAATTTTGCCATTGATCAAGTTAACAGATTGATGACAATACAAGCCACTGTTCGTAATTTTGCCATTGACCAAGTTAACAGATTGATGACAATACAAGCCGCTGTCCGTAATGTTGCCATTGATCAAGTTAACAGATTGATGACAATACAAGCCACTGTCCGTAATGTTGCCATTGATCAAGTTAACAGATTGATGACAATACAAGCCACTGTCCGTAATGTTGCCATTGATCAAGTTACCTGATTGATGTCAATACAAGCCACTGTCCGAAATGTGGCCATTGGCCAGGTTAACAGATTGATGACAATACAAACCACTGTCCGAAATGTTGCCATTGGCCAAGCTAACAGATTGTTGACAATACAAGTCACTGTCCGTAATGTTTCCATTGGTCGAGTTAACAAAGTGTTGACAATAGCAGCCACTGTCCGTAATGTTGCCATAGGCCAAGTTAACATATGGATGACAATACCAGCAACTGTCCGTAATGTTTCCATTAGTCCAGTTAACAGATTGATGACAATACCAGCAACCGTCCGTAATGTTGTCATTGGTCAAATTAACAGATTGATAACAGTATCTGCCTACGTCCGTAATGTTACCATCAATCCAGTTAACAGATTGACAACAATACCCACCTACCAACGTCCGTATTGTTGCAATCGGTTCATTAACAGATTGATAATAATACAAGCCACTGTCCGTAATGTTCATTGGATTACATATGATACTCTATCCATGTTATTTTCAGAGTTCCGTCAAAATGAATCAGACGTAGAGAAATACCAGCCACTGTCCGTAATGTTGCCATTGATCAAGTTAACAGATTGATAACAATACAGGCCACAGTCCGTAATGTTGCCATTGATCAAGTTAACAGATTGATAACAATACAGGCCACTGTCCGTAATGTTGCCATTGATCAAGTTAACAGATTGATGACAATACAAGCCACTGTTCGTAATTTTGCCATTGATCAAGTTAACAGATTGATGACAATACAAGCCGCTGTCCGTAATGTTGCCATTGATCAAGTTAACAGATTGATGACAATACAAGCCACTGTCCGTAATGTTACCATTGATCAAGATACCTGATTGATGTCAATACAAGCCACTGTCCGAAATGTGGCCATTGATCAAGTTAACAGATTGATGTCAATACAAGCCGCTGTCCGAAATGTGGCCATTGATCAAGTTAACAGATTGATGACAATACAAGCCACTGTCCGTAATGTTACCATTGATCAAGATACCTGATTGATGTCAATACAAGCCACTGTCCGAAATGTGGCCATTGATCAAGTTAACAGATTGATGACAATACAAGCCGCTGTCCGTAATGTTGCCATTGATCAAGTTAACAGATTGATGACAATACAAGCCACTGTCCGTAATGTTACCATTGATCAAGATACCTGATTAATGTCAATACAAGCCACTGTCCGAAATGTGGCCATTGATCAAGGTAACAGATTGATGTCAATACAAGCCGCTGTCCGAAATGTGGCCATTGATCAAGTTAACAGATTGATGACAATACAAGCCACTGTCCGAAATGTGGCCATTGGCCAGGTTAACAGATTGATGACAATACAAGCCGCTGTTCGTAATTTTGCCATTGATCAAGTTAACAGATTGATGACAATACAAGCCGCTGTTCGTAATGTTGCCATTGATCAAGTTAACAGATTGATGACAATACAAGCCACTGTCCGAAATGTGGCCATTGGCCAGGTTAACAGATTGATGACAATACAAGCCGCTGTTCGTAATTTTGCCATTGATCAAGTTAACAGATTGATGACAATATAAGCCGCTGTTCGTAATGTTGCCATTGATCAAGTTAACAGATTGATGACAATACAAGCCACTGTCCGTAATGTTACCATTGATCAAGTTAACAGATTGATGACAATACAAGCCACTGTTCGTAATGTTGCCATTGATCAAGTTAACAGATTGATGACAATACAAGCCACTGTTCGTAATGTTGCCATTGATCAAGTTAACAGATTGATGACAATACAAGCCGCTGTCCGTAATGTTGCCATTGATCAAGTTAACAGATTGATGACAATACAAGCCGCTGTTCGTAATTTTGCCATTGATCAAGTTAACAGATTGATGACAATACAAGCCGCTGTTCGTAATGTTGCCATTGATCAAGTTAACAGATTGATGACAATACAAGCCACTGTCCGAAATGTGGCCATTGGCCAGGTTAACAGATTGATGACAATACAAGCCGCTGTTCGTAATTTTGCCATTGATCAAGTTAACAGATTGATGACAATACAAGCCGCTGTTCGTAATGTTGCCATTGATCAAGTTAACAGATTGATGACAATACAAGCCACTGTCCGTAATGTTGCCATTGATCAAGTTAACAGATTGATGACAATACAAGCCACTGTTCGTAATGTTGCCATTGATCAAGTTAACAGATTGATGACAATACAAGCCACTGTTCGTAATGTTGCCATTGATCAAGTTAACAGATTGATGACAATACAAGCCGCTGTCCGTAATGTTGCCATTGATCAAGTTAACAGATTGATGACAATACAAGCCGCTGTCCGTAATGTTGCCATTGATCAAGTTAACAGATTGATGACAATACAAGCCACTGTCCGTAATGTTGCCATTGATCAAGTTAACAGATTGATGACAATACAAGCCACTGTCCGTAATGTTTCCATAGGCCAAGTTAACAGATTGATGACAATACAAGCCACTGTTCGTAATGTTACCATTGATCAAGTTAACAGATTGATGACAATACAAGCCACTGTTCGTAATGTTGCAATTGATCAAGTTAACAGATTGATGACAATACAAGCCACTGTTCGTAATGTTACCATTGATCAAGTTAACAGATTGATGACAATACAAGCCACTGTTCGTAATTTTGCCATTGATTAAGTTAACAGATTGATGACAATACAAGCCAATGTTCGTAATGTTGCCATTGATCAAGTTAACAGATTGATGACAATACAAGCCACTGTTCGTAATGTTGCCATTGATCAAGTTAACAGATTGATGACAATACAAGCCACTGTTCGTAATGTTACCATTGATCAACTTAACAGATTGATGACTATACAAGCCACTGTCCGTAATGTTGCCATTGATCAAGTTAACGGATTGATGACAATACAAGCCACTGTCCGTAATGTTGCCATTGATCAAGTTAACAGATTGATGACAATACAAGCCACTGTCCGTAATGTTGCCATTGATCAAGTTAACAGATTGATGACAATACAAGCCACTGTCCGTAATGTTGCCATTGATCAAGTTAACAGATTGATGACAATACAAGCCACTGTCCGTAATGTTACCATTGATCAAGTTAACAGATTGATGACAATACAAGCCGCTGTCCGTAATGTTGCCATTGATCAAGTTAACAGATTGATGACAATACAAGCCGCTGTCCGTAATGTTGCCATTGATCAAGTTAACAGATTGATGACAATACAAGCCGCTGTCCGTAATGTTGCCATTGATCAAGTTAACAGATTGATGACAATACAAGCCACTGTCCGTAATGTTGCCATTGATCAAGTTAACAGATTGATGACAATACAAGCCACTGTCCGTAATGTTTCCATAGGCCAAGTTAACAGATTGATGACAATACAAGCCACTGTTCGTAATGTTACCATTGATCAAGTTAACAGATTGATGACAATACAAGCCACTGTTCGTAATGTTGCAATTGATCAAGTTAACAGATTGATGACAATACAAGCCACTGTTCGTAATGTTACCATTGATCAAGTTAACAGATTGATGACAATACAAGCCACTGTTCGTAATTTTGCCATTGATTAAGTTAACAGATTGATGACAATACAAGCCAATGTTCGTAATGTTGCCATTGATCAAGTTAACAGATTGATGACAATACAAGCCACTGTTCGTAATGTTGCCATTGATCAAGTTAACAGATTGATGACAATACAAGCCACTGTTCGTAATGTTACCATTGATCAACTTAACAGATTGATGACTATACAAGCCACTGTCCGTAATGTTGCCATTGATCAAGTTAACGGATTGATGACAATACAAGCCACTGTCCGTAATGTTGCCATTGATCAAGTTAACAGATTGATGACAATACAAGCCACTGTCCGTAATGTTGCCATTGATCAAGTTAACAGATTGATGACAATACAAGCCACTGTCCGTAATGTTGCCATTGATCAAGTTAACAGATTGATGACAATACAAGCCACTGTCCGTAATGTTACCATTGATCAAGTTAACAGATTGATGACAATACAAGCCGCTGTCCGTAATGTTGCCATTGATCAAGTTAACAGATTGATGACAATACAAGCCGCTGTTCGTAATATTGCCATTGATCAAGTTAACAGATTGATGACAATACAAGCCGCTGTCCGTAATGTTGCCATTGATCAAGTTAACAGATTGATGACAATACAAGCCGCTGTTCGTAATGTTGCCATTGATCAAGTTAACAGATTGATGACAATACAAGCCACTGTCCGTAATGTTACCATTGATCAAGTTAACAGATTGATGACAATACAAGCCACTGTTCGTAATGTTGCCATTGATCAAGTTAACAGATTGATGACAATACAAGCCACTGTTCGTAATGTTGCCATTGATCAAGTTAACAGATTGATGACAATACAAGCCGCTGTCCGTAATGTTGCCATTGATCAAGTTAACAGATTGATGACAATACAAGCCACTGTCCGTAATGTTGCCATTGATCAAGTTAACAGATTGATGACAATACAAGCCACTATCCGTAATGTTGCCATTGATCAAGTTACCTGATTGATGTCAATACAAGCCACTGTCCGAAATGTGGCCATTGGCCAGGTTAACAGATTGATGACAATACAAACCACTGTCCGAAATGTTGCCATTGGCCAAGTTAACAGATTGTTGACAATACAAGTCACTGTCCGTAATGTTTCCATTGGTCGAGTTAACGGATTGTTGACAATAGCAGCAACTGTCCGTAATGTTTCCATTGGTCCAGTTAACAGATTGATGACAATACCAGCAACCGTCCGTAATGTTGTCATTGGTCAAATTAACAGATTGATAACAGTATCTGCCTACGTCCGTAATGTTACCATCAATCCAGTTAACAGATTGACAACAATACCCACCTACCAACGTCCGTATTGTTGCAATCGGTTCATTAACAGATTGATAATAATACAAGCCACTGTCCGTAATGTTCATTGGATTACATATTACACTCTATCCATGTTATTTTCAGAGTTCCGTCAAAATGAATCAGACGTAGAGAAATACCAGCTAAGATGGCTGAATCAAGGGATTCCAAGCGGTAAGAATCTTTCTTAAATCTTCATTAAAATCCGTTTAGAAACATCTATTTTCTGAGAATCAGTCTGACCGAGAAAATTGTACGCACAAACATATTCCTAATTACAGAATGCAAAATGTTAATATGGTATTTTGTACAGGTATAACAGGTTGCCAAGGTCACGTACTACAAACGCACAAGACAAAACATGCGATAAGGAAAATGAAAATGAAAGACAGAAACTGTGGAAACAGGCGTCAACAAATGTTAACACGCAAAGATCCAATCGGCAGTATTTCAAATTTGACACCACGAAAGAAGTTACGAGATCTACATCCAGCTATAGCATACGTTCAAATGCTACTGAGACAACATCCAATAATCAAAGAGACTGTCGAAGGCGGCCAAGTTATAGTGCACCAAGAAGTGTTGAAGTGAACGGATGTCGACCAAAGGAATTCCCAACCGAGTGTCCAACTAATAACAGAAGGTATGAACAATCTGACAGAGAGAGCTTTGGTGGGTTGAAAGAGGACTCGGAACACTTTCGAAAGCACATGGTTACACATACAAATTCCCAAAACGAAAAAATACATAAAGATACTAAAGTAATGACTATGGGATTTCCTTTCCTAAAGTGTCTTATTGGCAATGATCCAGCTTATAGTGTCATAGAACTGACCAAACGTAAGAATGTTCTTCAGGAGTGTATATTGAGAACTACAAAAGAACAGAATTTTCTTGAAGTATTTTTAGATGTTATTGCTGAAGCCTACAAGTCGAAAACGACACCAAAACAAATAATAGGTTTATTTGAAGCCTTGAAAGAAGGAGACTTTTTCAACTCAGTGGTATTTTATTTACTTGATCAGTCTTCTAAGATCGAAGATGGAAATATGGATACTGCAAAAACTCAAAAAGTGATTAAAAATTTACTTTTTATTGCAACGACACAGCTCCAGCGAAATCCCTCATCGTTGTATGTACTCACACGCATGTATACGACGCTAAATCAAGTTGTTGAGGGACCGAACAAACTTGGGTCTTTGGATGAAGATGTCTTAAATGATTTATACCAGTTCAAAGAAATGAAGAAAATATCCGAAAGTGAGAAACGTTCCAAGAAAAGTAAGCATGAGCCACCAGATGACTTTAGAAGTTATCCCGTTTATCCGTGCAAAAATGAGCTTCTACGTACTGGTCGACCGTTTCTGAGACAGAATATTATTGACGGACAGTACGATGATCTCAATCACTATCTTGATATACAATTCCGATTACTGCGAGAAGATTTTGTAGGACCTTTACGGGAAGGTTTAATTGCTTACATAGATTCAAAGGCAGAAAAGGAATCTAAACCGGGAGATACAAACCCAAAGCGGATAGATATCGAGATACATGAAAACGTGATTGTTCAGTCACCTGTTTTGACAAACGACGGACTTTGCTACAAGTTGCAAATTTCATCGACTCAATGGCTACGCAGAATAAATTGGGATCAAAGCAAGCGACTTATTTATGGAAGTCTTGTTTGTCTTTTCGACATCGACCTTGACAACTTTTATATTGCTACGGTCGTTGACAGAGATGCTATTGGGTTAGGTTTGTTAACTGTTCAATTTGTAAATGAATCTTTATCAACAAGGGATGTGATTAACAGATGTTTCAGCATGGCTGAATCCTCGGCATATTATGAGTCTTATAAACATGTGCTTGCTGGAATGCAAGTTCTTCAACATGGCGATCTTCCGTTTGAAGACTACATTCTGGGTAAAAACGTTAATGTTTCTCACCCAATGTATCTATCTAAACAGACAACATATGACTTACGCACTTTGGTAGACCAAAACTATAAAGTTCATTCTGAAAGTCGTCTAAGAAACATTGGGAAAGTTGTTCGAGCATCAACGGTCCACTTTACAGCAAATTCCAAGGTTGCAAAATCTGTACCGGTTCCCAATTTAGATTCATGGCCATCTAGTGAACTGTTGAACTTAGATGAATCACAATACAGGGCCGTACAATCAGCTCTTACAAAGGAGTTTGCAATTGTTCAAGGTCCACCAGGCACGGGCAAAACGTACATTGGATTGCAGATTGCAAAAGTACTACTCCATAACTGGTCAGTATGGACTGGGTCTGGGGCAACTGTTCAACCCATGCTGATTGTGTGTTACACCAACCATGCATTAGATCAGTTTTTGGAAGGTATTGTAAAATTCTTTAAAGGGGATGTGCTCCGTATCGGAGGAAGATGTAAAAGCGATACATTAAAAGATTTCAACATCAAAGAAATAAGGCGTGGTTATCATGGTCCAAAAACACCCATTGGAATAATGCAGCGTAATAAAATTCAGGCCAAAGATGACCTAAGGGAAAAAATGAAGGTGATGTCAGAAATAACGCGTACAATTGAACTTTATCACTCTGAAATAATTCATGAACGTGCTTTACAAGTTGTTATGGGGAGGCACTATCACAGTCTGGTTGAAAGTATGCCCAACAGAAAAAGGACTCGTTTTACCGGGAGGTCGTTTTCGTACTTTTTCAAGTGGCTTAAACTGACTGATATGCAACATGCGTGTAGACTTGAAGCCGAAAAAATAGTGAGAATGGAAAATAAAAAATGTAAACAAGTAAAAGGAGAAGCCCCAAAACGCCTTAGCACAGCTTTTGTTAATGTATCTGAAGACATAGATCATGGACTTCATGACGATTTTGTAAGAACAATCCGGGGAAATGATATAGCCTTCCATGCAGATTTCAACATACAAACGAAATTTGACAGTAAAGAAGAGAAATTAATTAAAGGACATTTCCGCACGCTTTTAAGATCTAGGCTTTCTATGATGATTTCCGATTTAGACATCATGTCCGTTGAAGAAGCGTCGCAAATAACGAAAATATGGCGCCTTAACCTACAGACAAGATGGAGATTGTACAGATTGTGGGTACAAATGTTTTGTGTGAAAGAATATGAAAGAATTGATGCTTTGAAAACGGAATTCGATGAAGCATCCGAACGAGCTCAAGAAGCCACAAAGCAAGAAGATAAAGAAATAATGAAACAAGCTTCTGTGATAGGAATGACAACATCATGTGCTGCAAGGTATCACGCAGTTCTCAAAGAGGTTGGTCCAAGAATTGTCATAGTGGAAGAAGCAGCCGAGGTCTTGGAGGCGCACATAGCAATGTCATTAAGTAAGTCGTGTCAACATTTAATTTTGATCGGTGATCACAAACAGTTACGTCATAATCCTAATGTCTACCAACTAGCTAAAAGGTACAATTTGGATATATCACTTTTCGAAGGATTTGGTAAAAGCTGGAATGGAATTTAGTAGCTTAAAATTGCAACATCGCATGCGACCTGAAATTTCATCGATAGTTCGCCACATATATCCCGACCTTTGTGATCATCAAACAATGGAGGAATATCCCGCCATAAAGGGCATTTCTACCAATCTCCTTCTTATTAACCATGTCAGGCCTGAGGCAAGGGATGGTGATGGAAAAAGTTATTCAAATCTACATGAAGCCATTGACGCCATCGCGTTATGTCGTTTTCTTATATTGCAAGGGTACGCTCGACATCAGATAACAATTCTTACGACGTATACCGCTCAACTCTTCTTCATGAGAAATCATATGCCAAAGAATAATTTCAAAGGTGTGAAGGTTACAGTTGTTGACAACTACCAAGGAGAAGAGAACGACATTGTCATTCTATCCTTAGTGCGAAGCAACAAAGAGGACAAAATTGGCTTTATGAAGACAGTAAACAGAATTTGTGTCGCGTTGTCGAGAGCAAAAATGGGATTTTACATTATCGGCAATTTCAATCATCTTGCCATGAACTCAAAACTTTGGAAAAACATCACCGATGACATGCGTGAAAGAGGCTACCTCAGCGACAGTTTGAAACTCAATTGCCAAAACCACCCAAATGATAAGGGTTTTGAAGTGTCCTATGCTACTGACTTCAATAACGCCCCCGAAGGCGGATGTCGGCGAATTTGCGATTCTAGACTAAATTGTGGGCATAAATGCGAACAATATTGCCATATTCTTGACCCCAACCATAAAACGTATAGTTGTAGAAAACAATGTACAAACAGATGCGAAAATGCTGGTCATCCTTGTAAAGCAAAATGTTACATGAAATGTCCACCTTGTTCAATGAAGGTAATAAAGACCGTTCCATCTTGTTTACATCAACAGGAAATGAAATGTTCCGTAGATCCAAGACACTTTGTATGTTTAATGCCATGTACATCAAAGCTACGTTGTGGCCATCGTTGCATTAATGCCTGCGGGGAAACACATACAGAGAAGTGTCCAGTTGTTGTGGAACACACTTGGCCCTGTGGTCATACACATGAAGTGCATTGTTGGGAAACAAAGACCAAGGCGTGTCCATTTCCATGCAACGCTATTTTAATGTGTGAACACAAATGTATAGGTACTTGTGGTTCCTGCTTTAATGGAAGGGTTCATCAGCCATGTCGTACAAAATGTCGTCGAAGTCTTGTATGTGGTCATGAGTGTGGTTCGTATTGCAACATGTGCCTGCCATGTAAGGAAATGTGTAGAAATAGGTGCATTCATAGTAAATGTACACACCAGTGTGGTGAATCTTGCCAGCCTTGTAAGGAGCCTTGTGAGTGGAGATGTAAACATTATCGGTGCAAGAAACTATGCTTTGAAGCATGTGACAGGCCGAAATGCAACAAACCTTGTCCAAAGAAAATAAAACCGTGCACACATAGTTGTATTGGGCTTTGTGGAGAACCTTGTCCAAAGCTTTGCAGAATCTGCGACGAAGACGAGGTTACCGAGATATTTTTTGGCGACGAAGATGATCCAGAGGCAAGGTTTGTTCTTCTTGAAGATTGTAACCATATAATTGAGCATAAAGCCATGGACAAATATATGAGTGGCGAAGACGGTTCAATAAAACTTAAATGTTGTCCAAAATGTAGCACCCCTATCCAAAAGTCATTGAGATATGGAAATAACATTAACGAAGTTCTGAGAAATATTGAGCGTGTGAAAACTGAAATGCTAGGGAAAAAAGATAACATCACTTCCATTAGGGCTTCTATTCAAAAGCATTTGGAGGAACCGTACTCGTTCCGTAGACTGCGTTTGTCTCACCTTCGGTTGACGAACACTTGCAAAGTTTTTCTCTCAGAACACGAACTCATATCCTTTGAAAATCAACTGAATTTGGTCAATGCGTTTTTTAAAGCAGAAACGGACATAAAGAAAGAACGATTGGATGTGTACACGGAGATAGTAGATGACATATTGTCATTCCAAGGGGAAATCATGGATATGATACAAGAGCCAACTGACTGCTTAACAGAACAACAGATTGTGGACTTCACACTGGAACTGAAGAGATGTCGACTTTTTGCGCAGTTTTGCAAAGTTTTGAAACAATTGAAAACGGCGAACAAACTAAAGGAATCAGACTCGGATATTGAGAATGTGCAGCGTATTTTGCTTACAAATGAAAGATTTGAAGAAGAAAAACAAGAAGATGCTATCGAATGTATGAAAGTCTTGATCGAAATAACCAAAATCGATGGTTTGGGAATTACTGAAGATGAAAGGATACACATTGTAAAGGCAGTAGGCCTGTCAACGGGACATTGGTTCAAGTGTCCGAACAGTAAGTAAATTATATCAGTTTTGTTTTTAAATTCGATCTTGAACAAAGTTGCTATTAGTTTGATATCCGAAGTATTGAAAGGTTTTTAATTGTAAGAATAAAAGTCTTTATTGCTAACTACTCATATTGCTAACTATACTCATCCGGCAAATATTTTAATACTTTATCAATTGTTTAAGTGAAAATTTAAATTTGTATATATATTGCAGAGATAGTAAAATGAAATATAGCAGGGAAATGTATTAGTGATGAATTACTGTTATTTTCATCAATGAGTTATCCTTTTAATACTATTTTATTAGATCATATTTATGCCATTGGAGAATGTGGTGGGGCGAATGAACATGGCAAGTGTCCGGAGTGTAAAGCTGACATCGGCGGTGAAAGACATCGTCTAGCAGAAGGTAACACTGTTGCTGGAGAAATGGATGGAGCTAGATACGCAGCATACTCTGAGGAAGCCAATAATATGGCTAATTTCGATCTTAACAACCTCGTTTGAGCATTCGGGAGATTTATGAATTGCATATAATTTGTTGTGGTCTTGTTTGGAACCGTCACCATTTTCTTTAAGAGACTAGATTAATAATTGTGTTTTCATTTAAAATCATAACTATGTATAAACATATTTGCATAATTAAACTTGTATACTTGCAATCTTTAAAGGACTGTGAAAATAATAAAGTAAATTGGGTAATACTGTATAATGTGAAAAATGTTGTGTAAATATGGATTTGCTGATGTATACATGACAACGTCCAGATACAGTTGATTGTAAATGTTTCATACTTTTGTTTAACATAGACTAGTCAATTGCTTTATTCAAGGTTGGTATGTAAGAAAAGATACAAGTCCAGTTATGATATTGTATAATAGTAGCAAATTATACTTCAATTATGAGGAATACCTAGATGTTATTTCCATTAACTTAAGATGTTCTATGACAAAAGTTTCAACGCGTTGTCTAAAAATCCAAACAGCAAGATATGTACGAAATAAGGCTGAAAGGAATGAAGGATTAATTCTTTTTTGTAATAGACGAGATATTGAACACAAATATCATTTTATAATTGAATGCCCGTTGTATAAACATCTAAGGAAATAATTCATTGACCAGTATTATTGTTTCAGGCCAGATGTGTTTAAATTGATACAGTTGTGAACAGTAAAGAAAAGACTGTTCTACTTCGTTAGCTATTTATTGTACAAAATATTCAGAATTGAGAGATAGTTTGATTCATAATATTGATTAAATTTATTGTATTGCTCCTACTCCGAAATACATGACTTGATTGTATTTCGAAATATTTAAAATTAAGTAAATCGTTTAATGATAAGTAAAGCCTTTGTAATCATATAATACAATTATGGATGTTATTCTATACATTTGTGTATATATTGTTGTGCATATAATTGTTCAATGTGTACACTACGGTAGCGCTACGCACTGACCTGTGTTATTCTGCATTATGGGTATTTGCAGGAACTACTTACAAAAATGGAAATTATAAACAATAACATAGCGTGACGTCACCGTATGACACATTGGGGCCAAGCGTACTTCAACATTGCGTTTCATTGAATAATGAGTGTTATTGACGAAAGCATAAGAATAGAAATGGTACTACGTATTCATTTTACATAAATAAACACATTTTGTTAATAATATACAATCAATATGATTGTTTGACATTTAATATCCTTCCGCGTAACTATACTTTTAGCGTATGTATAACTATCCAAATGTGGATAGTAATCAGTTCTATGTATAGAGGTTAGACAAACGTAGTGACGTCACGCTATGTATAGAACGAGTGATATTAAGTTAAACTCTGATACACTTTTACAAGTCTACGCATACTTAATGCATGATGCATGATACAACACAACCTCTCCAAAGCGGCCCTATCTTAAGCAAAAAACTCCTTAAACAACTGCATGATTTTCCCACTGCACGATTTAACTTTTAATCTAACCTCTCCAGAGCATCAAATTAATATCAGAATAAATTACCCATCTTGTACGAAACACTTGTTGTGTTATTATTACGTACACAAATACAACATAACGTGAGACTGTATGAAAAAAACCCATATTATTTCCCGTTTTCAGAAAATGATACGTCATGTGAAAAAATACACAATGTGCAGACAGTCTAGATAAGCGTTTTCGGAAAATGATACCGTTAAGTTATATAGACACATGAACTAACATATGTTCAGAACGGCCTTTGATTTTAAATATACGGGACATAGAAATTATACAGCATAAGACCGACGCTTGCATCAGGTAAATAATTTATTTACATCTTATTCTAAATTCTTGAAGTAGCTTTTAATCTAAATAGATGTTAAGTATTAAATGTAATTATTTGATTGTTAATTGAATCGACGCATCAGCTTATTCATTTATTCATTGTACATAAAACATCAGCTAATGAATGGTGGGGTGGGTGGGGTTTTGGTCAACAGAACAAACAAATATTTCGTGTGCTGTAAATTCTTTTTTTATTCTAATTTGATTCGACGATTAAACTTAATAATTTACCAGTGTAAATAAGACACAGGCGAACGATCGTATAAATTTGTAAATAAATAACTTCGCGGACGGTCGATTTGAAGGAGGGAAACTGACTGACGGACAGACAGACGGACGACTTCAAATATTTATCATATGGTATAATATGGACCATAGTTTATTCTGTAAATCACCAATCAATCCAGCTTCTCTTTCGTGATATAAATCTTTGATCAATTGATAATATCCGGGAACAATTCATTATTTATTTTATCAGTTGTTTAACGACATGAGCAAGCACTATGGTCAAAGAGAGGGAAGATAAGATACAGGAGAACCGAACATTTATATCCCTACTCTTATTTAGAATATTTGTCCTGGTTTATTATCGAGCTCATTGAAAAGCACCGGTATACACCTCATCCGTGTCTTGTGATTTTCTAACAAAGTACTGGACTCGGTAGTTGGGATGGGGACACTAAAAGCGTCCCTGAAATATCTGAAACCAGAGCCGAGATTCAAACCCACAATCTTACGAGTGGTAGTCCAGCGCGTTACTACTAGACCACCGGTCCACCATTTATTATTTATCGATTATTCATATACTACTCAAAATTTGATAAGGATCATTTTTTGTTCATTATGGCATTATCGTCGATTTTGGATTACATATAAAAGATGTGAAATTTGGTTATTTTCAAAGATACCAGCATATTATGAGAGCAACATGTAATCCATACATTAAATCATTCGAGCGTAACGAGCATCGAAGTGAGGACAGTGTCAAAATTAGACAGTTTACGGGTATGTGTGGGGAATAGAAACTTTGAGGAAAATGAGCAAAGGTGCTGACTTTTGTGTTTAGTATCGGGGCTGATGTCCTCGTGCATCAATAACATTCTGACATCGACTCCTCTTGCTTCTAATGAGCTGTCGAATCTTAAATTGTGGTATACGAGCCCATTCTTCCGGAAGTGTCTCTCTGAGCTGTCTGATGGTTGTTGGCTGGTCGGGACGCTCGGATATCGCTCACTGCAGCATATCCCAGGCGTGTTCGATGGGATTTAGGTCGGGAGATGGAGCGGGCCAGTCCATCCGAGCCATAGTTTCCCTTTCAAGATACTGTTTGGTGTCAGTAGCCCTATGAGCACGGGCATTATCGTCCATGAAAATATACTTCAGACCAATAGCACCTGCGTATGGACGAACATGAAATCCATATTATATAAAAGTCAATGTGCGTGATCAATATGACCTATTATCTATCAATTTTAATATTTCCAATTTAAACAATTAAATATAAGCAATCGTTTGTTTGTTTTTATCAAAAGTATTTAAGTTTCCAACTACCTTAAAGTACCTTCTCAAACTGCACTGACCTATAGTGATAAATTTACATCGGCTTAAACGTTTAAATGTTGTACAACAATTATACAAATTTCTGGGGTGAATTAATTTTCTTTCATGAAGCTTCTTTTCTTGACTTCCCTCTTCCTCATACACTGCCATGTACATACTTGACGTAGTGTTAAACCAACTTTGTGCGGAAACCGTCATTTCCTTGTACAAACGTAAATGTATATATACAAATGTATATGAGAAATGTATTTTGATCCGTGTTGACATTTTAGGCTATTATGCACTATCCCTGCACCGTGCTAGCCCTCGGAAGCTCGAAATCATAAACAGGAAAGTTGTATAACGGTGTAGAAAATTTATGTTCTTCCTATGCATTATCCTATTATTTATGTACAAATTATGTGTTGGTTGATTTTAGTGTAACTATATACTAGTGATCTTTATATCATTTACACAGTCAATTAAATACAATAACGTAATTTAATACTGACATGCATTCGTACTATACACATACTCGAAGATTAAATATCATGATTGTATCTGGCGTAACACTAAGAACTAAATCGATATGTCTATATCTTACACTGTAATTCATTTATACGCAGTGAAGTGTTTTGTCAGTGCTTGCAAACAAAACTGTAGACGGTTAAATGCCTTAATCTGTTCGATAACAAGGAAAAGAAAACAATCAGGCATTGAGTGAAACACAATTAATATGTTTTTCTCACGTTCCTGACACTTCGTAACCAAATGCGTGATCATATACAAAACACTTATCATTATCCATTGAAAATTGAATTTAACATTTCAAATACCTTTAAAGAAAAGTTGGAAAGATCGAATAATTTAATTCTTAATGCTACCAAATCATTGAACTTCTTATCAGCAGAATGTAAATTCTAGTTTCGTAGGTTTTCTACTGTATTTCAGTCGTTCGGGAAACCGTAAACACAACTACATGTATTATTCTCTGACTTAACCTCAATAGTTTTCCTAGATTCTGTACAACTTCTCCACAAAGATGATATCAGGGGCGGAGGACGAACGTCCTCATGCATAGTGAATGGACGTGTAGTAAACACTGCCAATAGTAGCCATTACATTTTATTAACAAATTTATTATACATGAACCTAATATACTTTCGATCATTGTTTGATAGAATTTTCATTTCCATGTAACGATGTACACGAGGATTTAATGAATAATTTTAGGGTAAATGAAGATCACATTGAATGCTTAGATTTTTTCTATAAATGGAATAATAATAAAAAAAAGATGATTTTCTTGAGAGAATAAATAATCAGGATTTTCTTTAACAGATAAGTGAACTAATACAAAGTGTTGATAACAGTAGTTGTCCGGAAAGTATTGATTCATCACTTCTGTCTTTTAAAGAGAAAATTGACATTGTTTGTAAACCACTATTTGTTAAGTATTACAACAAATCTGACGTACCTTACAGTAATGATAAGCTGTCAGTATTTGATGACTCATGTATGTCTGCACGTGCTCAGTATTACAAAAAATTAAACGTGTATAGAAAATATAAGAGTGAACGGAATAGGGTAAATTTAGTTTCTACAAAAACAATGTTCGTCGTTTTAATTTCCTACAGGCTAAATCCCGAACAGATAAATTGTAAAAGCTAGAGTAAAAAATGCTAGATTATACTGGAGTCTTTTAATAGAAAGCGCATATCCAACCAATAATAAAGAGAGCAGTAAATGTAATACATCGATAAATCAATTTTCACAATATTTTAAAGCTATAAATAATCCTGCTGACAGGTTTTTTTTCTCAGGCAGATGAAGACATAATTCACTTTAATGAAAATGATTTAAATTCCGAACGCAAAATTATGTTTAAAGAGCTAGATAACTGCATACATATATCAGAATTAAATTTAGCTTTAAATCAGTTATCAAACAGCAAAAGCGCTAGCCCAGATGGCATTATCAATGAATTTTTAACATACGGCCGTCATGTCTTGTCACCGTTTCTTTTAACATTATTCAACAAGATTTTGAATATTGGTTATTTCCCAACATCTTGGAGTGAAGGTTATATAATACCCATTCACAAAAACACGATATAAATAATTTGAATAATTTTAGAGGGATATCTTTATTGGGTGTTATTGGCAAACTCTTTACGCGCATTATAAATAATAGATTGTCAACATGGGCGGATACATATTATATATATATTGAAGCACAAGATGGCTTTCGCGCTAATATGGGAACAATCGATAATATATATGTCTTACATGGTATCATAAACCATTTCATAAATAAAAATAAAAAACTGTATTGTGCATTTATCGATTTTTCAAAAGCCTTCGATTATGTAGTTCATCAAACTATTTGGTATAAATTAATTAAACTTGGATTAAGAGGTAAAATTTTCAACATCATTAAATCAATGTACGATTCCGTCAAACCAAAGTGAAAGTAGGTTGTAAGACAAGTGAATCTTTTGAGTGCTTTCTGGGCGTCCGACAGGGAGAGCGTTTAAGTCCGTTTTTGTTTTCTTTATATATCAATGATTTAGGACGTTTTGTACGTGAAAGGTTTTAAAGGCATAGATATAAATTTTATGAAACTACATTTATTAATGTACGCTGACGATATCGTTATTATGTCTGAATCACAGGAAGATTTACAGAACGGTTTAAATATTTTATACTCGTATTGTCAAAGATGGAAACTTAAAGTAAATACTGACAAAAGTAAAATCGTAGTTTTCAGAAAAGGAGGTATATTACCCAAAAATATGAAATTTTATTATAATGACCTTGAACTCGAAATAATCAGCAAGTTTACTTACTTGGGAATTGTATTCACTAGTGGGGGTTCTTTTAATGAAACTCAAACTACGTTAGCTGGTCAAGCACTAAAATTAAGAAAATATTTAGTTTAATTTACAGATCTGGATATTAAACATTCACTCGACCTATTCGATAAGTTAATTTCTCCAATACTAAATTACGGTAGCCAAGTTTGGGGTTTTCATGATGCGCAAGAAATATAACGTGTTCACTTACAATTCTGCAAATCTTTATTAAGCATTAAATCGACCACACAAAATGACTATACATATGGTGAATTAGGTAGGATAAATTATCAGAGTAGAAGACTTATATCAATTATAAAATTGTGGTTTAAAACAATAAATACAGATGATAGGAAATTTATAAAAATAATATATAAAATTATGCTAAATGATATTGATACATTTCCAAACAAAATAAATTGGGCTTCTTTATTAAGAGATACATTAAATAGACTAGGTTTTCATGAAGTTTGGTTAAACCAAGGAGCAGGGGATTCTGTTGTTTTTCTTATCAATATATTTAAACAAAGAGTAAATGATAACTTTATTCAAAACTGGAATGCAAGAAAAAATGAGTCAACAAGAAGTATATTCTATAGAAACTTTAATGATTTTGGGTATAAATCGTACTTATCCTCAGTTAATATTAAAAAGTTTAGATTTGCTTTAACACGCTTAAGAGTTGCTTCACATAGACTTGAACTTGAGTCTGGTAGATGGAAACAACCCGCCACTCCTTTTAATGAACGTCGTTGTAAAATCTGTAATATACTTGAAGACGAGCACCATTTTATGATTGAATGCATATTTTTTAAAGATATGCGTCATAAATATATTGAACCTTATTTTTACAAGAATGCTAGCTTATTTAAAACTATTCAATTATTTGAAAGCAATAATGTTGAGGAAATTCGAAATTTAGCTATGTATGTTTACCATTCTTTCTCACTTAGAACCGATTACTTGAAGGAAAATTAACCTGTTATCATAATAGTATCACTATGTATATTGTATTATACTCGTCTGACATTCCTTCAACTTTATAACAAACTTAATGTTCACTCTAATAGTATACATCCATAACTGTGTGTCTTATTTGATTCCTTGTTATTTTATATATAGTTAACATAAATATTATTTGAATCTAATATGGAACTATCGTGTACAAGTGTATCTAATGATTATTCTTTATAAGCAGGGTTGGTTAAATGTTTTCGTGCATTTATAAACATAATTTAATGGGTTTTTTTTTTGTGTGTGTTTGTCTTTCTATTATCTACTTGTCACCAAATTACATGTAGTGAAAAGGGCGTGATACAGCTCTTACATTATTTATTTGTTATTATTAATGGTGCTTAATAATCTATTGGTTTATTCTAATATACTGGTAACATAATTTTTATTATATCTATCATCTTGAACCAATTATAACATCCATTTTACGTATATTTGTTCATTGATCATTTCTGATCAAAACAAATATGTTGGCTTTATACATGTTATAATCTTAATAAACTTTGAAACCTTGCATATGTAGTGCCTTCACCCAAGTCATCAAAGCATGTTCCGCTTCTATGATTCGAATGAATCATATACATTTATTTACAACGAAACCAAGTGACACAGACACTTTTAACTAATACCTTACTCAGTCGTTTCAACAAAAATTCGACTGCGTTGTTCTATGTGCAAACAGCTTGGCAATAATACCTGCCACCGTCCGTATTGTTGTCATCAGTCCAGTTAAAAGATTGGCAACAATACAAGAAGAAACAACCATCCGTTTTCGTGCCATCGGTCCAGTTAACAGATTGACAACAGTACAAGTAACCGTCAGTATTGTTGCAATCGGTCAGTTAACATATTAGTAACAACACCAGTCACCATTCGTATTGTCGCTATTGATCAAATTAAAAGGTTGATCACAATACCAGCCACTTTATAGGGGCTTCATTGGTTTACTGATAACACTATATCCATGATATGTTTCAGATTTTCATCATAATGAATCAGACGTAGAGAAATACCAGCTAAGATCGCAGATGGCTGATTCAAGAGATACCAAGCGGTTAGAATCTTCCATTATTTTGTAACACTCGTTAAAATTCGTTTAGATAACATCTATTTTCTGAGAATCAGTCAGACCGAAAGAATTGTACCCAAACATATTCCTAATGCATTTGTTGATTTTATTAGTATGTTTAATTTTAAACAATTGATTAACACATTTACAAGGGTATGTCACCTTTCATCATCTACTATTGATTTAATTCTAGTGTCTGACAAGGACACAATTTTTACAGTCTGGTGTTTTTGAAACTACTATTTCTGATCATTTTATGACATATT
The DNA here is from genome assembly GCA_964023205.1 of Lutraria lutraria. Taxonomy (NCBI): domain Eukaryota; kingdom Metazoa; phylum Mollusca; class Bivalvia; order Venerida; family Mactridae; genus Lutraria; species Lutraria lutraria. The sequence continues at coordinate 26,629,959 of OZ026847.1, forward strand.
GTACTAGAAAATCTGTTAAAGTGAAGTTTGGTTCCCATAGGACTGTTACTCTTAGATCTTTGAAAAATTATAATAAAGATGAGTTCCAAGAAAATTTATTATCTACTGATTGGAGTGATGTACTTATTTCTGATAATGTTTCAGAGGCATGGGATACTTTTAAGACACTTTTTACTTCTGTTATAGATAATATTGCACCCATTAAGCAAGTTAGAATGAAACAGAGAACTGAACCTTGGATTGATGATGAAATTCTTTTATCTATTAGGAATAGAGATAAAGCATTCCACAATTGTAAAAAACTAAGAACTGAAGACAGTTTTGATTGTTTTAAATCTTTAAGAAACAAAACTAAATTTTTAATTGATAGTGCAAAGAAGAATTATTTTACTGAAACTCTTGAATGTAACAAAAATGACTCTAAGAGCCTTTGGAAAACATTAAAAAGTCTTGGTGCTCCATCCAAGAAAGATTCTTCCTCAAGTAATAACATATGTTTAAATGTTGATGGTGATATTTGTTTTGATAAGAAAACAATTGCCAATACTTTTAATAGTTTTTACACAACAGTCGCATCAAATCTTGTTGATAAACTTCCTTCTTGTATTAATACATTTGGTTCTGATTTTGTTTCTAAATTTTACTCATTTAAGGGTATTTTTCGAAACAGTTGCTCCTTTTCTTTGGTCACTGAGAGCAAAGTACCCAAATACTTAACACAACTTAGTGTAAAAAAAGCCACTGGTCTTGATGGCATTCCTTCACGTTTTGTAAAAGATGGGGCTCCAGGAATTGTACAACCTTTAACACATATTATTAATTTATCTTTGATACAGGGCACTATACCTGATGATTTAAAACTGGCCAGAGTTGTTCCTCTTTTCAAGAAAAATAATAAAACCTGTCTTGAAAATTATCGACCAGTGTCTATTTTAAGCATTGTTTCAAAAAAGTTTGAAAAAATTGTTTATGATCAAATTGAATCTTTTTTAAAAGACAAAAACTTAATTTATGAATTTCAGTCTGGATTTCGAAAAGGTTATTCTACTGACTCTTGTCTAATTCACCTGACTGATTTTATTCGTTTTGAAATGGACAAAAGTAATTTTGTTGGAATGATCTTATTAGATCTTCAAAAAGCCTTTGATACTGTAGATCATTCTATTTATTAATGAAACTCAAACACTGTGGCTTTAGTAATGATATTTTAAATTGGTTCAACTCTTATCTCTCTGGTAGACAGCAATTAGTTAATGTTTCTGGAGTTAATTCAAATACAGCAAATAGCACATGTGGGGTACCACTAGGCTCTATTCTTGGCCCACTTTTATTTTTAATTTATGTTAACGATATGTCAGATGTTGTGAAAAGTAAACTCTTGTTATATGCTGACGATTCTGCCATCTTATATTCTGGCAAAGACAAACAAATTGTTGAAAAAATTTTATCAGAAGATCTGAAAAATGTTAGTCATTGGCTCATAAATAATAAATTGTCTCTAAATCTTGGGAAAACAGAATCTATTCTTTTTGTATCTAAGCCTAAATTACGATCCACTGAAAATCTTAATATTTCTTGTAATAATTCAGTTATTGAGCCAACTTCATCTGTAAAATATTTGGGAGCAATTTTAGATCAGTCTTTATCTTTTAATGAAATGTGTCGTGCAATTATAAAGAAAGCAAATTCTAGATTAATGTTTCTATATAGAAAAAGAGAGTATTTAACTCAACATACTAAAAAACTTCTTGTTTCTTCACTTATTCAATGTCATTTTGATTACGCTTGCTCAATATGGTATTATAGTTTAACAAAATCTATGCAAAAACAGCTTCAAATTATTCAGAATAAATTGATCAGATTTGTACTAGACCTCGATTGTAGAGCACATATTGGCCGCAATGAATTTAAATCTATTGGCTGGCTCCCAGTATTGAGAAGAGTGGACCAAATTATTCTTTTACATGTTTTTAAAATCAGACAAGGGTTAGCACCATCTTATCGTTCAGAAAGGTGTGTCCATCAAGATCAGATTCATTCATACAATACAAGGTTCAGTAGTAAAGGTGCTTTTTCACAGATAAAAGCAAAAAGTTTTGGATGTAAGACTTTCAGTTCAGTGGGTGCCAAATTATGGAATAATTTACCAGCTCACATTACAAGTTTAAATAATATTTCTTATTTTAAAACTGCTGTAAAAAAACATTTTTTAGATACTTTATCTGTTTAATTTTTATAACCTGACAATTTACATCTTAATTTATTTATTTATTTATTGTTTTATTCATTTTTGGCTATATATTGCATATAAATTACATAGTTAAGTGCTTACATTTATTAACTACTCTGTCTCTGTGATAAATGTACTAATTTTTAACGTGATAACTTTTTGTGATACATAATTTTTAATTGCCATTGTAATGTTACTTTTAATTTATTTACCCACCAAATATATACATGTTGTTAATTAAGATATTTAGGATTAAGGTTTAATAGCTTGTTGAAGAGTATAACTTAATTATTTATTTGTACTACTACCACCATTGCCTTTCTAAGTCATGCCACCGACACTAAGGACCACAATGGAAATAAGGTTTATCCTTTTTTGTGCTATCCTTGGTGTTGGTGCATATGTCATGATTATATTTATTTACAACTTGATTTGTATGTTTCAAAAATGATATCATGTTGTTCTTTTAATTGTCATGTTATATGCATTATATGCCAAATAAATCTATCCATCCATCCATCCATCCATCCATCCATCCATCCATCCATCCATCCATCCATCCATCTATCCATCTATCTATCTATCTAAGTATATGATGGTATGCACAATACATGTTATGGTACTTTTACAGGTATAATAGGTTGCCAAGGTCACGTGCAACAAAAACTCAAGACGAAACATGTGATAAGGAAAATGAAAAAGAAAGACAAACACTGCATAAAAACAGTTCGACAAATGCTAACACACATAGATTCAATCGACAGAATTTCAAATTTGACACTACAAAAGAAGCTAAGAGATGTATGCCCAACGACAACTTACGTCCCTCTTCTACTAGGAGAAAATCCAATATTCAAAGGGACTACCGAGGGCGGCTAAGCAACAGTGCACCTAGGAGTGTTGAAGTAAACGGATGTCGACCAAAGGAATTCCCAACCGAGCGCACCACTGATTACAGAAGATATGAAAGGTCCGATAGAGAAGGCTGGGGAAGGTTTAATAAGGACACTGGAGACTTTCGAAAGCACAGGGCTACAATTACAGATTCCCAAAACGCAAACACACATAAGGATACTAAAATAATGACTATGGGATTTCCTTTCCTAAAAAGTCTTATTGGGAAAGATCCTCCTTATATTGTCATAGAACTGACCAAACGTAAGAATGTTCTTCAGGAGTGTATATCAAGGACTACAAAAGAACATGATTTTCTTGAGGTTTTTTTAGATGTTATTGCTGAAGCCTACAAGTCGAAAACGACACCAAAACAAATAATCGGTTTATTTGAAGCCTTGAAAGACGGAGACTTTTTCAATTCAGTGGTATTTTACTTACTTGACCAGGCTTCTAAGATCGAGGATGGAAATATGGATACTGCAAAAACTCAAAAGAAGATAAAAGATTTACTTTCTATTGCTATTACACAGCTGCAGCGAAATCCCTCATCGTTGTATGTACTTACACGCATGTATACGACGATAAATCAAGTTGTTGAGGGATTGAACAAATTTGGTACTTTGGATGAAGATATTTTAGATGACTTGTACCAGTTCAAAGAAATGAAGAAAGAATCCGAAAGTGAAAAACGTACCAAGAAAAGTGAGCATGAACCACCAGATGACTTCAGAAGTTATCCCGTTTCTCCATGCAAAAATGAACTTCTACGTACTGGTCGACCATTTCTGAGACAGAATATTATTGACGGACAGTACGATGATCTCAATCACTATCTTGATGTACAATTCCGATTACTGCGAGAAGATTTTGTAGGACCTTTAAGAGAAGGTTTAATTGCATACATAGATTCAAAGGCAGACAAGGAATCTAAACCGGGAGATACAAACCCAATGCGGCTAGACATCAAAATATATGAAAACGTGATTGTTCAGTCACCTGTTTTGACAAACGACGGACTTTGCTACAAGTTGCAAATTCCATTGACACAACGGCTACGCAGAATAAAATGGGAACAAAGCAAGCGACTTATTTATGGAAGTCTTGTATGTCTTTTCGACATTGACCATGATGATTTTTATATTGCTACGGTCGTTGACAGAGATGCTATCGGGTTAGGTTTGTTAACTGTTAAATTCGTAAATGAATTTTTATCGGTTAGGGATTCGATTAACAGATGTTTCAGCATGGCTGAATCCTCGGCATATTTTGAGTCTTACAAACATGTGCTCGCTGGTATGCAAACTCTTCAAGCTGGAGATCTTCCTTTTGAGGAGTACATACTAGGCAAAAACGTTTGTGTTTCTCAGCCAATGTATTTATCTGAACTGACAACATATGACTTACGCACTTTGGTGGACCAAACCTATGAGGTTCATTCTGAAGGTCGCCTAAAAAACATTGGGAAAGTTATTCGAGCAACAACGGTCCACTTTTCAGCTAAATCCAAGGCTGCAAAATCTGTAAAGGTTCGCCATTTAGATTCATGGCCTTCTAGTGATCTGTTGAACTTAGATGAATCACAATACAGGGCCGTACAATCAGCTCTTACAAAGGAGTTTGCAATTGTTCAAGGTCCACCAGGCACGGGAAAGACATACATTGGATTGCAGATTGCAAAAGTACTACTCCATAATAGGTCAGTATGGATTGGGTCTGGGGCAATTGTACAACCCATGCTGATTGTGTGTTACACCAACCATGCATTAGATCAATTTTTGGAAGGTATTGTGAAATTCTTTAAAGGGGATGTGCTCCGTATCGGAGGAAGATGTAAAAGCGATACATTAAAACATCTCAACATCAAAGAAATTCGGCGTGGTCATCATGGTCCAAAAACACCTATTGGAATAATGCAGCGTAATAAAAATCAGGCCAAAGAGGAATTGAAAAGAAAGATGAAGATGATGTCAGAAATAACGCATACCATTGAACTTTATCGCTCTGAAATAATTCATGAGCGTGCTTTACAAGTTGTTATGGGGAGACACTATTACAGTCTTGTTGAAGGTATGCCCAACAGGACTCGTTTTGCAGGGAGGTCGTTTTCGTACTTTTTCAAGTGGCTTGGTCTGTCTGATATCCAATATGAGTGTCGACATGAAGCTGAAATGAAAGGGAGAAAGAAAAATGAAAAATGCATATCTGTGAAAGGAGAAGCTCAACAACGCCTTAGCACAGCCTCTGTGAATGTATCTGAAGACATATTATATGGAATTGATGAAAATATTGTAAGTACAATCCGGGGAAATAATATAGCCTTCCATGCGGATACCAACATACGAACGAAATTCGACAGTGAAAAAGAGAAATCAATTGAAAGACATTACCGCAAGCTTTTAAGATCTAGGCTTTCTATGATGATTTCTGATATAGACATCATGTCCGTTGAAGAAGCGTCGCAAATAACAAAAATATGGCGTCTTAACCTACAGACAAGATGGAGATTGTACAGATTGTGGGTACAAATGTTTTGTGTGAAAGAATATGAAAAAGTTGATGCTATGAAGATGGAATTCGAGGAAGTATCCGAACGGTTTCAAGAAGCCGTAAAGCAAGAAGATAAAGAAATAATGAAACGAGCCTCAGTCATAGGAATGACAACCTCAGGTGCTGCGAGGTATCACGAAGTTCTTAAAGCGGTTGGTCCAAGAATTGTCATAGTGGAAGAAGCAGCCGAGGTCTTGGAAACGCATATAGCAATGTCATTGAGTAAATCATGTCAACATTTAATTTTGATCGGTGATCATAAACAGTTACGGCCTAATCCTAATGTCTATCAACTAGCTAAAAGGTACAATTTGGATATATCACTTTTCGAAAGAATGGTAAAAGCTGGAATGGAATTTAGTAGCTTAAAATTGCAACATCGCATGCGGCCTGAAATATCATCAATAGTTCGCCACATATATCCCGACCTTTGTGACCATCAAACAGTGGAGGAATACAACGCCATAAAGGGAATTTCTTCCAATCTCCTTCTTATTAACCATGACAAGTCTGAGACAACGGATGGTGATGCAAAAAGTTATTCAAATCCACATGAAGCTATGTACGCCATTGCATTATGTCGTTTTCTTATATTGCAAGGATACGCTCAACATCAAATAACAATTCTTACGACATACACAGCTCAACTCTTCTTCCTGAGAAATCACATGTTGGAAAAAGAATTCAAAGATGTGAACGTTACAGTTGTTGACAACTACCAAGGAGAAGAGAATGACATTGTCATTCTGTCGTTAGTACGAAGCAACAAGGAGGACAAAATAGGATTTTTGAAGACAGAAAACAGAATTTGTGTCGCGTTATCGAGAGCAAAAATGGGATTTTACATTCTCGGCAATTTCAATCACCTCGCAATGAACTCAGAACTTTGGAAAAATATCACCGATGACATGCGTGAACGAGGCTACCTCAGAGACAGTTTGAAACTCTATTGCCAAAACCACCCCAATGATAAGGGCATTGAAGCGTCCAATGCTGCTGACTTCAACGATGCCCCCGAAGGTGGATGTCAGCGAATATGCGATGCTAGACTGAATTGTGGACATAAATGCGAAAAATATTGCCATATTCTTGACCCCAAACATAAAGTGTATAAATGTACAAAACCATGTACAAATAAATGCGAAATTGCTGGTCATCCTTGTAAAGCAAGATGTTATATGAAATGTCCACCTTGTTCAGTGAAAGTATTAAAGACCGTTCCATCTTGCTTACACAAACAGGAAATGAAATGTTCCGTGGATCCAACACACTTTGTATGTTTAATGCCATGTACATTAAAGCTACCTTGTGGCCATCGTTGCATTAATGCCTGCGGGGAAACGCATACGGCGAAGTGTTCAGTTTTTGTGGAACACACTTGGCCCTGTGGTCATACATGGAAAGTGCACTGTTGGGAAACAAAGATCAAGGCGTGTCCAGTTCCATGCAACGCTATTTTAATGTGTGAACACAAATGTGAAGGTACTTGTGGTTCCTGCTTAAATGGAAGGATTCATCAACCATGCCGGACAAAATGCCGTCGAAGTCTCGTATGTGGCCATGAGTGTGGTTCGTACTGCAACATGTGCCTGCCATGTAAGGAGAAGTGTAGAAATAGGTGTATTCATAGTAAATGTACACACCAGTGTGGTGAATTTTGTCAACCATGTAAGGAGCCATGTGCGTGGAGATGTAGACATTACCAGTGCAAGAAACTATGCTTTGAAGTATGTGACAGACCGAAATGCAACAAACCTTGTCCAAAGAAAATAAAACCATGCAAACATAGCTGTATCGGGCTTTGTGGAGAACCTTGTCCAATGCTTTGTAGAATCTGCGATGAAGACAATGTGACTCAGATACTATTTGGCGACGAAGATGATCCAGACTCAAGGTTTGTTCTGCTTGAAGATTGTAACCATATAATTGAGTATAAAGCCATGGACAAATATATGAGTGGCGAAGATGGTTCAATAAAACTTAAATGCTGTCCTCAATGTAGCACCCCTATCCAAAAGTCATTAAGATATGGAAATAGTATAAACGAAGTTCTGAGAAATATTGAGCGTGTGAAAATTGAAATGCTAGGTAATAAAGATAGCATCAGCTCCATCATGACATCTATACGAAAACACATTGAGGAACCAAATTCGTACCGTAACCTAGGGTTGTCTCACTTTCGAGTTAGGTACTCTCATAGGGTTTATCAGTTTAAGCTGTTAGATGCATTCCAGAAAATGAAAACGAAACTTCTCTCTGAACACGAACTAATATCCTTTGAAAATCAACTAAAATTAGTCAATGCGTTTTTTAAAGCAGAAATTGACATAAAGACAGAACGACTAAATGTACACACGAAGATAGTAGATAGCTTATTGTCAGTCCAGGGAAAAATCAACGATTTGATACAAGAGCCAACTGATTGCTTAACAGAACAGCAGGTTATGGACTTCACACTGGAACTGAAGAGATGTCGACTTTTTGCGCAGTTTTGCGCAGTTTTGAAACAATTGAATAAAGCGAACAAACTAAAAGAAGCAGACTCGGGTATTGCGACTGTGGAACGCATATTGCTTACAAATGAAAGATTTGAAGAAGAGAAACAAAAAGAGGCAATCGAATGTATGAAGGACTTGATCGAAATTACCAAAATCGATGGTTTGGGAATTACTGAAGACGAAAGAGTAGACATTGTTAAGGCGGTAGGTTTGTCGAAGGGTCATTGGTTCAAGTGTCCGAACAGTGAGTAAATTATATCAATTGTCTTGTTAAATTTTGACATTGAACAAAATTGCTCTTTGTTTGATATCCGTAGGATAGAAAGATTTAAGGAGAAATGCAGCTTTCGATTTAAAGTGTATGAGTATATATGTCATGCTCATCTTGATATTAGTATAATTTCTTTAAGATAAATAATTTACGTAGTATCCTGTTATGAATCCATACATACATGCGAGTACTATCTCTCAATCATATTTCAATTGTAAGAATAAATGAAGTGTTCATCGCTAACTATTGCATCTGGTTAATATTTAAATACATTATAAACTGAACATTTAAATTTGTATTTATTGTGCAGACATAGTACAATGAAATATAGTAGGGAATAGTGTTAGTAACGAATAACTGAAATTTTCATCGACAAGTTATCATTTTTAAATCTATTTTGTAATTATTAGATCATATTTATGCCATTGGAGAATGTGGTGGGGCGAATGAACATGGCAAATGTCCGGAATGTAAAGCTGACATCGGTGGTGAAAGACATCGTCTAGCAGAAGGTAACGATGTTGCTGGAGAAATGGATGGAGCTAGATACGCAGCATACTCTGAGGAAGCCAATAATATGGCTAATTTCGATCTTAACAATCTCGTTTGAGGATTCGAGAGATTTATGAATTTCACATGATTTGGTATGGTTTTGTTTCGAACCGTAACCAATTCCTTTAAGAGGCTACAATTGTATTTTCTTTTAAAATATAGTACATCCTTTGCTTTTTATAACAATTGTATTGAAAAGTATAATAACATGCGTCAAGCACATATAATTGAAAATTTGCAAATCAAATTTTTAAATTTTAAGATATGTAGACAAATCACATAGTACTAGTAACGCAGTACGTTTTTTGTAGATTAAATTCATTTACGTTTATGAATAATCATTTACCGTAAAAAAACTTTTGCTGACGTTTTCATATCTAGTATGCTAATGCTAAACTGGACTTCAATTCGTGTAATCTCCAAGTATCCGATTTGACTAAAATACTTTAGTGTCATTGAATTATACTTCATAAACATTATCAGCCAGTTATCAGATAATGCCAATCATGAAGACAATAACAGTGGAGCAAAAATCATGAGGACAATGTGTACTAGTATTTGCACTGGAGATTTTTATTGTCCTGATTAATTTCGAAAAGAAATCCAGAACAATAAAAAGAATTATAGGCGATTCACATAACAAAGCATTGGGTCGATCCAGAAATACAAGTGCGTGGCCTTTCATTATTGGGATTCTGGTATATCTGACTGCAATATATATTGAACTTCTCTCATATCTTATGGCTATATGGTCATGTAAGTTTCATCCAGGCTGTATAGTAAAATATTATAATATGAATGTAGTAATTTGTAGAATGACTATATATTATTAATTAACTATCTAACATATGAGGGGAAATAAGAACGAAATGACACTCAATACAAAAAAGTTGTCGGCAATAGCAGTAAAAAACTCGGCCAATACGGGATTTATGAATTATAAAAATCGGCACAATATGGAATTATAAAATGCGGGCTTTTCATTGGATGTTGAAACTCGCCACAATACGTGTGCCAGCTTAAGTAAAGAAACTTATGGCTGTCATTGTTTTTTCAATCAACGTTCCAAAATTAGCAGCAATTCTTGAATATTGAATATTAGATAGTTATTAATAAAATACTTAATAATTTGGGAAACTCATATTAGGAGAGTTATTTTTCCTCGGTCAGCCTAACGGGCTCAGGCCAATACAGCGAACCTCGGACAAATTACTCGGCCAATACGAATTTTCCTAATTAATAACATTATAATATCTTAGCAAAATGTTATTTCTTTGTATAGAAATATGTAATTGTGATTTTCTGGTATTGTTCCAGATATTTTGTTTACAGTGATACATTTGATTCAAAGAAAACATGAATTTGTAAATGAAAAACATTTCGTTTAATAATGTTTCTTTGAAAATGCTACATTGAATCCAAATGCCGATGTGTCAATATGTATTTGATATTTAATCTCCTTAGTAACAATATTTTCATTGATTTCAAAAATGTGATTGTCAATCTGTGAAACGTTCCATTTAATAATGTTTCACTGAAAATATTTCATTAAATGAAGAGCGTATTTGTCAATAAGTAGAAAATTATGCCAAGAAATATCTTAATGATAAGGAAAATATACAATTTGTTTAATATATATAGTGCTCATTTACAATAGTGTCCTACTACATGTGCCTGTAAGTGGTCCGTCCTATGTGTTTGCAATCTTTTGACACTAATTAGAATTATCACATAATTTGTTACTGTAATTGAATAATCTACATTGTGCTTGTAATATATGGTTTCGATTGTTATATGTATGACCACATTAATGCATGCAATAATTGTATTGTTTATATATCTATACTGACTGGTTACTTTGCCTGTCAGTTATATGTATAAATATGTAACTATGGCGTAAAAATAGTAATTTTCTAGTTACCCGACCTACTTTATTTTCCCCGCTACCCAAGACTTTTTATTTGGCCCAAGGAAGGGTTAATGAAGTTTCTCACTTCTTTAACATTTTCACACACTTGTGAGAGCAAAAATTACCACGCCCCAACCTACCTACCCTATTTTTAAATGAACATGTAACCAGAATAATCAATTCCTTTAGGCATTTGTTGTATCGTTTACTTCGTAGACAATCGATTGGAAAAATATTTTATATATGCACACCATTATTTTTGAATACACTTGCACAAGTACAAAACTACCAATTATAGTTATTCTAACGGGGAATGTGTATTCGCCGGCCATAGATTACACGAGCTTGTATTCGGTGCTAGTTTAGGTAAAAATTATGAAAAATATGCCTCTTATGTATTAATTCACATCCTTATATTTTGGTAATTTTATTTCCGAATTGAGGTAAAATTTGACAAATTTGGACATGTACACAATGCACTCTACTCCAATCAGAAAAGTGTTAATAAATTTGTTGTTGATTAAGAAATACGGTTGTACCAGCCATTTTAAAAAATACATGTTTTTGTGATAATCCGAACAAAATGATCTTATAGGGGGTCAAACAACCAGACATTACTCGAAACGAGCATGGAGATCTATATTTTTGTTTTTGTTTTGTGGTATGGACGGATTTATCTTCATATAATAGTATGCAAAGTTTTAAAAAATCTGCCCGTTAGAGTTAATTGTGATATATGTCCTTAATTAGATGGACAACCAGGGGATGTCACTGCTGATCAATATCGCACAACACTAAATGAATTATGTTTAAAATTGTGTTTTAGTGTTATTCAATTACAATTAATATACATTTTCGTAAAACATCTATAGATTCAGTCAATTCTATATACATTGTTTTAATAACTGCTTATTTCTTAAAGGTAAAAGAAAATAATTTTAATTGTTTTAAAAACTCATAGATTCTGCCAATTATTTATACAATTTACTAATAATTGTTTGTGTATTTGTTTGATTTGTATTGCAATATTCATATTCAAATTAATTTGTTCTTGTACGCAGATGTTGAATATATAACAATGTGTTTAATTTAAAATTTAAAGTCAAATATATATTTAGAGCTTTCAAACCTCTTATAGAGTTTATTGTGATTTTGTTATGTAGTAAAAGCTGTTGGAATATTTTCTTTATATGTTGTAACATCATGCTAATTATTATTATGTTCGTAAATCTAAATTTTCTGTTTTCCCTGCAAGACACATACAGGTACATTTATCACTGTATTGCCAGAGAATTGTTCAGAACTGCGTGTTCATTTAGCCATTTCCCGAAACGGGTATACCCATCACGTCGATACATATGCGAAAATTTGTGAAGACGGTTATACCCGTAACTTGTCACATATGCAGAGATTTGTGAAAATCGGTATACCCGTCCCGTTGGCAAATATATGAAGACTTGTGCAGACTTGTGTGTAACCGTTCTTTTGGCAGCAAAAAGGTTTGATATCTAACTGATCTTAATTTTTACTGCCTACCCTAGAGTTAAGAACTTTTTTCGGTATTGGTAAAATATATTTGCCGAACTAAGAGAAATAATATAAGAATAAAAAATATTGAAAAAAATCCCTGTATTATGAGGCATGTAATGTTAACTTTACTAAATCAAACCATCTGTATTATTAGTCAATTTAAACATGTACCCCATATTCCATAAGCAGACATAGACTGCACACGTACAGGTAGAAGTAGATGCGATGGTGGAAAATAGTTTACGTCTGTTTTTAAACAGTATTTCTATATCATGTAAACACAGACGGGCTTTTAGCCTAATCAGTGATCTTCATGGACTCTGTTTTATTTATTTGCGTTTAACGACATTTTTCAACAATACTTGAGTTATATACGACGGCTAGTTCACTTAAACAAAATATTGGACTATATTTTAATCAGTACGTATTTATCATTCCATAGGGAACGGACAAATTCTTCACACGGGAGGAAAATCGACATTGTTGTCAAATTTTGATGGAAAGGTATAACCTACCGGGTTAAAATCTTTCGTACCAATTACTAGACCACGACCGCGGCTCCTGGAATCTGAACCAACATTAGCCTTAAAACGGGCCATCGAAGATCATTCGTAGAAAATAGTGTTTGACACAATTTACTCTTTCATACATGTGACAATTCACCAAAGGCGTCACTGAATGACAAATCATATTATTTTCTGGACAGAAAAATCCGTAAAGGTTACTAAAAATAGCGGTGCTGGGAAATCCTATATCGTATTGGGTTATCTCACACTCCACGTGCGAACTTCTTTTCGTATTCATACGCCGCTAACGGAAGTACAATGTAATGCCGTATGAATAAATTATGTACATATTCACGAGTTATCTCCCCTGTAATGATAGCAAGAACGTCGAACAAAAAAATATTGAAAAGTTGAATGTTCGTGTTGGAGATACTGTGAAAATTTGTTTGATATAAAAAGGCAAAATTGTTGACATTGTGTATCCACTAGGTACTTATGCTATATACACAAATCAATTACTTAGAAATGGGATAATTTTGACAGTTGCACAACATGAACTGGTAAAAGGTCATCCGGGTAATTTAATATTAGATAGATAGTTTTATTCAGGTACAATGAGTACATGTCACAAGAACAATACAAATTCAATGTCGACATATAATAACATGTGAACAAAAGTGCATAGAAGATGACACATAATCAATATCAGGGATGACACAGAAACAAGTCATTAAAGCCGACTTATTTCCATTGCGGTCCTTAGAATTTGATCATGTGACACCGGAAAGGCAAATTGATTAATCAATAAATGATTGTACATACTTTTGAGTTATATTTTTATAGCACATACTATTCTAACACAACTATCACAAAAATGCTTGACATTGAACAGGTAATACTAAAATTTATAATACTGAAAGATAATTTTTTTAATATTTAAAAATGACTTGAATAAAAGGACTAGACTGTTACAGACTGCATAAAATGATTCTTTACAACTTTTTTAAAATGACTAGGGCCTATATTCACTAATTCTATTTTTCATTGATTTAAGCGAAATTATGTGACGTCATATGTCAACTAAGCGTTCATGGTTTCAAGATAGCTGATATCAATATTAAGGCAATCAGCAGTGGAAATGTTTGTCGTGGACAAAGCCGGTCGATAAACGACTGGTTCGACTTGTTAAGGACCCGTGGGAATTACTTTTCGGCAAAGACCCTACCCAAATAAAAAAAAGGATTAAACTTAATAATGTTCATACCAAACATGAATTATAACACACATTAAAAAAGGTAATCTAAAACAAAGATGCGATTAATTTATCCTAATACAATCCACGAGGTGTTGCCATTTAAGTTACAATAACAGTAACAAATTTATAGTGTCATTCTACAATAGATATCAGGATACAAATATATGCAACATGCATCAATTTATGATCTTGAAGTTTATAGTAAGCAGAAACGTTTAAAATAAACAGCTTTAGACTGCCCTAAGTCTACAAATTTTAGACTCAACATTTCAGACTCAGAATACCAAGACTGACTTAATCGACTTAATCTCAGACTCAAATGCGTAAGTAAATACGGGCCTAGGACTTTTATGTATCTAAAAAGTGGCGGTAACCTGTTTCATAACTGGCTGCCATTAAACGCAAAAGATTTCTTCCCAAAACCCTTAACCCTGGGAACAGAATAATTATTACTATCTCTAAGACGAGTGGAATAAGAGTGTACCTCATTAGTCAATTTAAAATTTCCATTTAAGTAGCTTGATGCACTATTATAGTGAATCTTATGTACATGACCAAGGATAAGGGAATCAATTCTTAAAAGAACCGATAACCTGTCAACTTCTTCGAAGTGGATCCTCCTAACATAGTGAGTACGAGGACTGAGATTAAGTATGAATCTCAACATTTTATTCTTGGTAGCCTGAAGTCTATTTTTCAGAACATGATTCAAACCTAAATACCAAGATGCACATGTGTAGTCACAATTACATTGAATTAACGATGAAACTAAAAGCTGTTTGTTATACCTATTTAAAAGTGAACTGTTTCTATATAAAAACTTTAATTTAGCATTGGCCTTCTTTAAAACCTGATTGACAATGGACTCGCCAGATAAACATTGGTCAAGATCAGCACCCAAGTATTTGACAGATTTGGTGAATGATATTTAATTTTAGATTAATCTATCACATGAGCTAAGTTTCGGCTTAGAAGCAAACAAAATGGATTCTGTCTTACCGAGATGCAGAGAGAGCTTATTATCAGTGAGCCATTTTCTTATACTGGTAAGATCATCAGTGAGCTGGGATGTAATACACTGAATTCAATTCTGATATGTACAATCTATTCAGTATTCCAGGAAAAGACACTCAGAATCAGCAGACATTGGTTGCTTGTTTGAAACTTCCGCCCTAGTCACAGTTGATAGCTCAGAACTTCTGTTGTCTGACATTTCCTGTATTCCATCAATTCTCCCTGAAAGTGTAAATGGAACTGCATTAAGTAATCAAAATTCAAAAGCAACTTCTCTTACTAATGCAGACACAGCCTAAATTTCCAAATATTTCCACAACATTTCAAGGTAACAGGTTTGCACATCCCTTTGAAATAGTAAAGTACATTACAGAGAATGAAAATGAACAAACAAGAAAGAAACCATTATCACATCAAATATTTTTTTAATCTTACCTTAACATCATTGGTGCAAATGAACATCGTCCAATCCATGAAATCCATGCTAATGACCTCAATAAGTATCTGTGCGTCACTTTATTGCCAGTGTGCGCTAACAGAACGGTGATGAAGCATGATCAGCAGTTTTAAAAGATCTGAAACGACATAATTATGGAATCAGTTTGGTGACCGGATATGAATTTGCAAAACTCCACGGAGTACTAAAAAATGAATAAAAAAGAATTGAAAAAACAAAGCCATGGCTACAAACAAAAAGCAGCTGTCACATTCGGTAATGATAAAATAGAATTGCTATATACAACCGGACAGCACTAAGTCTTATGAACACTCGCTGGATGAATAATACTCTACATTTTGGAATGAGAGGTGGAGGCAGTGAACACAGACAGCTATGCTCGGGTGACCTTACCCTAAGCTTTGACAGTGATCTTGCTAAGGAGTTGTTATCAATTCCATGAAAGACAAACAAAACTCGCACTTGTGAAGACATAAACTGTACAACTGATGGTCCCCGCTGCCCAGTGCATAGTTACCAATAATGACAATCCCTTATACAATGAAGGGTGGTTTATTTCACAGCCAATTGGAGTGAATAAATTATACCGGCTTTTAAAAACTATGGCTGAAAAAAGTAAACTTACATGATTTTAAATTCAAGTGCCTCACAAACACAAGTGTCTGGAAACACTTATGTCAGAAACTTCTTGACAACAATGTACCAGATACCCATGCTGTTCGTGTCACTGTACACTAGAATCCACAATTACAGAACGCTTTCCAACCGACAACATTCTATGGCCAGTATATATCTTTATTTGCATTTCTAGGCCTCCGGCCCATACACATACATGTCAACAAATACATATAAAACATTGACTGACAGAGTTGGCAATATAATTACAATATTACATAATATTTGTGAAAGAATGAATACAATTATCTCTGATTTCAAAGGCTCTATAGAAAAACATTCCTAACTTTCTTATCAGATTGCTGTTACTATTAGACATGAGGTTATAAAATTTTTCGTTTACTTGGAAATATATAATACTTTTCTGGATTAAATGAAATACGTAAATCTTGATATTTTGGACATGTAATAACAAAATGATATTCATCTTCGACAATTTTACAAAATAAACAATATATTTGATCCCTCTGAATATTGAGTTCTCTGCCTTTTTCAATTAATATATTGGGCCACACCAATTTAATAACTTGTTCATCGGATGTGCAGTTAGGCATAACTCGTTCAGTTGGACTATTATCACTAATGTACAAAAAACTAAGGTTTTAGCTTACAAGTACTCAGAATACTATTCTTATAATCGGAGCATTTACGAGTACATTCCCATATTGTGCGGTCAAAACATACTCTAATTGACTGGTTTTCGCTACTATCCCCCGATCCCCAAAACAATGAAACACTCGGCGAGAGGACAGAACTTGTTTTAATTAGTAGTGTTTTTTATTATGAACTGGTAGCATCACAGCCGTTTAACCGGTAGCGGGTCCTCATAATATGAACCAAAAACTCAACCAAAATGAAAATATGAGCAAACAAATTGGACGAAAAGATGAGCAAAACAACTGGACAAAAATATGGGGAAACAATTGGACGAAAATACGGGGAAACAATTAATTGTACAAAATGAAGAACTTTTTAGCCAAACAATATGAAGTAGATGTAAATTGACTAGACGAAGATTATAATCAATCTTAAGATCGGGACCAACGAAACTATTTTTAGACACTGGGCAGGAAGTCGAAATTATTTGTAGACGTTACCCGCTAAAATTCTGCATTTGTTTAAAGATGGCCCCGGCTTTGTTTTTCGGTCAGGGATTGGAAATGGTAGCGATAATTATCTGTCTGTTGGTCATTGAAAGAAATCAATATCTAGTTTCAAAATTTATTCAAACATATTTTTGCACACTCCACTTATGACCAGGCAAAATGTGCAACAATACGTGTCTATTAAATATCTGCCAAAGTGACATTGGGTAGCGAATGCTAATTGCAATATTTTATTAAAATTAAATTTAGAAATACCATTGTTTCGTTTTATGTAACAATATGCTTTTGAAAAAGATGATTAACAAGCAATAATCATAACTTTTCGATATCATAATATTTACAACATAGAGTGCATAAATGCGATAGATCACGGTTATACTGAAGTCCGTTGGACCCGAATAACATGTACCAAGTAAATAAGATATATATTCAATTTATGTACATCATTTATCTATCAAAGTTTATCTGTTATGTTTATAGTTCAATTGTCTTATAGTCAAGGTCGAATATCAAACGATATAGTCCGACAACGACCTGTGAATGATCAAAGATCAGCTATGTGCATTCTATAGGGTAGGTGGCATTTCGGAACGTTTTGGTGGTTTCCGTAATATATAAATATCAGTTAGTTGAGATTAAGTGCTTAGCCCAATTGGTAGAGGCGCTAGGCTTTTTACTCATGAAGCTCGTTAGTCAAGATGTTACGGGTTCGACCCCTATGAGAATGCCTTTTCCTTTCCATTTTAATTGGCTTTTGACATACTATTATTGCAAAATTCAAATTCAATATTCGGAATGGTTTCATAAGTATTCCATTTCATTTCGTGTAATTTCAATTTCAGTAACTCCTTCGTTAGCAGCATCTGTACAGGAGCCACTGTCAGAATATAATAGTTTGTTACGTTCATCATATCGTCTGCATACTTAGGAATGCCATTTTAACAGAATATGATTTTGATTGCATAAAAAATTACACATGTATAATAAAAAGTATACTCTTCTTATCATAAATGCACCGAATCATGAGCAATGTATGATTTGAAAGAAATACTGGCATCATTAAGGATACGAACCAACACAATTTAGTTTAATAGTGTTACTAACGCATCGCACTGATTTCAGGACGACGTAGGTCTCTTAAAACAGTGACCTACACATGTATGAGGCCAACAGTGGCCTGCAAATGTAAGGTCGTGTTTAGTAATGTACTTGGTCATTGTATTACTTATCCCTATTTTAAAGAATCGAACAATCCCCGACCTTTCGTCACGACTCACTGCCCGATTTCTATCTGTACCATTGTAAAGGTAATCACTGTAAATTGATTGCCAAAATTTTAAATCCATAGTAAAGTGTCATTCACGTGAACCAGAGTCATTGTGTATTGGATAAGGTGGCACGTACATACAAGTCATTTTACATGGAGCAGGTGTGTGTGGTTCAAACTCAGTCAATGGAACTTTTTTTTTAAATCATTATATACAATTGCACATTTTTTTTTTATAATTTAATCATTGAAATATGAATTGTACCTTTTTGTTTTGACCTTGACTATAAGAAAATTGAACTATACACGAGATAAATTGATTGTTTATATACGCCCTTTCTTGGCATCGCGTCTGAATAAATATGCGTTTTGAGTCTGTATTATAAGATGATATGTCCGATATTAAACAGTACACGTTCCTTTTCGTGTAAGTATAGTTAATGGGTAATCAGACTCTATCTATATGTCCCAATTAAATACTTATGAGATTCATTTTGATCCATTTATCTGTTAAAAACACGCGTTTTAACAGGCATACATTAAATCATTTTACAGTATACTTTTTATCTAAAAACAAATTACGCATACAAAATATCATAACAAGAGTGTGTGAACATAATTTACTCCAAAAGAAATCGTTGAATATTCTGGGTACGGATAGTATCATTTCTTAAATTGAGTCCGGGTAGTACCATTTTCTTTTTATACTACTAAACCTGAGTAATACTGACTTCTGAGGCTAAATATTCTAAAACAAACTAGAAACCGTTACCATATACACTTGGTTTATTCCCTGGTGCGTTAAAATGTGATAAAGAAGTTTTGCCATGTTTTATGACATTTTTTAAGAAAAGTACGGAACGTATCACGCACAAGTCAAAACTCGTTTTCCGGCCTTTACTAAAGAGACTTACTTCAAACCATTTTCACGAAAACATAATATGCAACAGTAAATCCTTGGTGCACGATATCATTTTATTTCAATTTGACGATTTCATGCAGAAATAATTAAATCTAATTTTGAGTCGAGGAGATGTTGTCAAAAAAGTGTACGATGTGTATCCATTAGCAGGTGCTCGATGACGTAGTGAACTACCATTGTTATTGATATGATAAAACAGCTATTCACCGGAGTTATGGTCAAGCTCATTAAACTGCACTGTAATAAATAACACGTGCTTATAAAACCATGCGCTTATAAAATAACGTCCTTATGCGCTTATGAAACCGTGCTCATTCGCTTCTAAAGTCATGCGCTTATGTGCATGTGCAATATGCTTTGCGTTTATAAAATCATGTGCTTACAAAACCACGTGCTTATTGTAACATGTGTTTACAAAACATGTTCTTA
Organism: Lutraria lutraria; assembly: GCA_964023205.1. Classification (NCBI taxonomy): domain Eukaryota; kingdom Metazoa; phylum Mollusca; class Bivalvia; order Venerida; family Mactridae; genus Lutraria; species Lutraria lutraria. The sequence goes on from OZ026847.1 coordinate 26,650,024, forward strand.
TGTGCATGTGCTATGCGCCATGAGTTTACAAAAACAGGACAATCGATGGCCATTAAACGAAATTAGTGTTTTTATGCACAGTTTATCTTTAATACATATCCTATTACATGTATTATCCGTTTTCAGAAAATGATACGAAGTTTAAAATAATGTGCAAAATGTACAGATAGTCTATATAAGCGTTTTCGGGAAATGGCATTGTTTTGTTATACAGACGCATTACCTAACATTATGTACAGAACGTTGTTTGATTTCAAATATACGGGACTGAGAAATTATATAGTATAAGAACGACACTTTTACCAGGTAAATAATATACTTATATCTTTTTCTAAATCATTGAAGTAGCTTTTAATCTAAATTGATAGATTGTAAAGTATTAAATGTAATTTGAATCGACGAATAAACTTATTCATTGTAAATAAAACACGAGCAAATGAACGGACGGGTGGGTGGGGTAGTAGTCAGCCGAAATAACAAAGTTTCTTGTGATACAAATTATTCTTATTGACGGCGCCGAGAACGGCGGCGTCAGTATTGAATAGTGTTAAAAAATTGCACTGGTGTTGCGTAATCGATTGGGGAGAAGCTGGTATTATTAATCATTTTTTACTTTCTTTTTTAATCTTTTTTAAACAATCTGATATGTATTGTATGCATCCATTAGGTGATAAAAAATGTCAAAATATTTAAAATGAAAGTTTTTTACCGTTACTACAAAGCTTTGAAAATGTTTTCTGTATATATAATAGCTTCTCTCAAAACGGTTAGGCTACGCTCTTTTTATACGTTAGTTTCTAAACCTTACTACCCCAACTTCGCAAAAGTACCGAAAACGTTTTCGAAGCTTGTTTATGCCTATCTGAAAGTCAGTTGTTAAAAGAACAATAGGGTAAATTAAAAAATCAACGACAATTGATCTTATTTTCTTCGTACAAGCCTATATAATGGAACAACTGTAGTGACAATGACCAAACTATGCAAATAAGTCTTGCCTTATGAAAAAACATATTTTGTATTACGTTTATATACAACGCATTGGCGTTTTAACGGATTGCGAATAAAAACGCAATGGAGATAAAACATACTGACGGTTTAAATCGTAATTGGTATAATTCTTTGAGCAGTTATTATTGAATTTTGCTTCGTGAATTCAGTTTCTTTCTAGCTGCGTAAAACAGTAGAAATGTTCGTTGTTTTTTATCTCCATTTTCTTTTTTTTTGTTTTGTCTCCGTTTCGCGAAAAACTCGCTCCGCCAGCATTTTCCAGCCAGACACTATCAATCGACCAATGAAAATGTTACAATTAACCACATGTTAAAGCGCGTCACTTTCCGCCATATTGGTTGACTGAACACGAAATACAACAACGATAACTGTCAACAAACAAGGTAAGAAGTATTTAACAGTAGGTAGTTTCCATCAAGGTTGTCTAAATTTGCACCGTATAATGGAATGCAGCGTACTGCAATGTCACTATAGTCGCTCTTTCGGCATTTTTTCAATGCCAGCCTTGCAGTATTTTTAATTTCATAAGTCTTGATATGTCGCTTGTATGGAAGTATAGTTCAGTCCATTGGTGAACTTAGATACCTTGGACATAATGATTTGCCGAATGTTGCTACATTTAGGGGTCAGTTATATGATGTACAGTACACCTCAGCAGGGTTCTCAATAACTGCAGGCCAATTTAGCCGCTTAGAAACTTACCTCACGTTAGATTTTATCAGGAAAAATGAACACCCAGGCATATTGACAGTCTTCGAATTTAGCACCAGTCCTTGGACCGAGTCCACCAAATTAGCCATCGGTCCGGTAAATTTGAAAAGGTCAGTGGTCCGACGGTCCAGTAGTTTTTTCAGTGATAATTTTACCATTTTTCAGGACAAAAAATGAAATATTTGAATCGCTCTAAGTCTAAAAAATATGACATAGCCAAATTATATAAAATTTTGTGTATTCTCATCTTGGTCCACTGAAAGTTAATTTGGTCCAGTAAATTTTGCATTTTCACTGGCCCGAATGTCCAGTGCTTAAGTTAAAAAAGTTTTTCGTGAAGACTGATAATATTGTCATGTAGGAAGTTTTAATCTAGATGTCAATAAGATGCAGTGACTTATTGTCTCATCAATAATGGATTTAAGTTAGAAATGTGTTTGGGCCGGTTAGGAATCTCAAAAGTGTATAAAATATTGATAGAAATTGCCCGGACCCCTAAGCAGGTCTGTTAGTCTAGCTTTTGGGCCTGTTGGCCCCAAACTTATTGAGAACTGTGCTTCAGATATGTATTACGGCTATATAATATCAACAGACCTGTCGAGTTACGTTAGGGCCAATTGCCATTTTTCGACGCAATTTCTCAAGCATGCCTACTCTCGCCTTACCAAATCTTGACTGTTGATGGTTTGACAATCGCTTTGTATATCGATCCTCAAACTAATCATTTCCTTTTATTTGATTCCCAAGAAAGAAATAGACATGGGTTACGCAGCGATGATGGTACTGCTGTGCTGATATCTTATGACACATTAGATGAGTTATTTGATTTTCTTTTTGTTTATTATAAAGATCATTCTTATGAATTGACTCCAGGTTATTGGTCAAATATTTTGGAGCACGGTAATACTCAAAGAACTGCCTTTTCTTATTCATAGTCATTGTTTTATGATGTACATGAAGTATATAGCCAATTATTGAATGATTATGAGTATGTTGCACGTCTGCTTCAGTCAAGTGAACGATTCTCTTTTGAAATTTGAATTGTCAGTTCCTAATAACATACAGTCCTATGATCAGGTTAATATGCAAACTGCAACACCTGCATTTTTGCCCAATCTTTGTTTCCAAACACAGAAATTACTGTCTAATTTGAGCTTAACACTTGCAACAATATTAAGATGTCAGCAGTTGATCAGCGTTTCAGTAATCAGTTAATATCAAAAAAGTATGTGTTAAGATGAAAAGGTAGATGAAAAAATTCATACTCATTTAAATTGAATATATATACAGTTACAACTCACCTTAAGACCTCTCAATAATGTGACTCACTCAAAATTACAGTCTGCAAAATAAGCACTTGACTAGTTGTCCCAGACAAGTAATTATTGATTTGGTCTATTAACTTTAATCAATAATTATGTTTATAGTATAAAGGAAAACTATTCACTTTTGGTGATTTGGACAAGTAATTCCAACTGTAAGTAACTTGAGAACTACTTAATTTCCTATCCTTTAAACTTCATAGACTATATCTTACAGAGCTTAAATTTATAATAATAATATGTTCAGTTCATTTCCAATGATGCTGTACCTGTGTCAATAGAAGATGAGGACGTTGACAACATTTTTAAAAAATGGTGGTTTGCTGTGCAAATGAAAGACGAGGAGTTGGTGTATTCAATTGATTCACTGTATGAAGTTGCTTCATATACTGCTTGTAGTACAAAAGGTGTGGAATTTTTTGTCTATAGGCATACTACTTTTTGGATTAGACTTTATTTTCACTGTTTATTAGTTGTGGGTTTCATACAAACCCTGAAAAGTGCTTGAATTTCTATATTTCAGATTTGAATGCCAACTGGCTTACATTAAATTTATAATAGTCCAAAAAAACTGTTTAAATTTGGAAATGTTATGCTTGGTAAGTGGTCGAGTTCATGAATAGAATCAATAATTGTTAAAATGTCATGTATACGGATGTCTGTGTGGGAAACATATGTTTTGGTCATAAACCACATAATAGTTCTGACTGATTTTCATATGTTGTCAAAGGGAAAGACATTGTGTGTAGAATACACAGTCATGTGTTGTTTTGTGTTCCCGTTTATATATAAATAAGTGTTTTATTTATACATTTACAGCTTGTCGCAAGAAGAAGTTAGTGGAAGGTGTATGTCCAACTTGCGAAGGAACAAAAGGATCAAGAACTTACAGATGCAAGTTGTCAGTCAATAGAGACAATTTCTCAAAGGATGTTACCTTAAGATGATTTAGTTAAATTATTTGGGAAGTTACCACAAGAAGAAGATGATGATCTATTGTTCAGCATGGTGGAGTCGTTGCCAGTAAATTTTACAGCAAAATTTTCTGGGACAAACTTCTATAATATTGTGAAAAAATAAATCAATAAATATATACTCTTCAGAACATGCAAATTTACCATGCAGACATTTTTCTAATTTAACATATTTACATTTTAGATGTTTGTTGCTTTAAAGGTATAATTACATTTTGGAAAGAAGCCTAAAACCAGAAATTAGCATTTTAGACAATAGTATGACTAAAGAATATAATAAAAATTATAGATTTTTGTGTGGTCACAGTACAATTTTTGCCTGTTAGAAAAAATTGTTTTTGACAGTGCATGCAATTTTTAGTTATTTTTGAGTAAAAAAATACCCATGATTGTTTTTTTAAATGAAAATTAATTTTACCAAGAAATCAGGTAATACAACATGATGTTTTTTTTATATATGTTTGTTATGCAAGTGATCAGTAAACTTAATAAGAAACATAGAAAAATTAAGGATTATTGCTTTGATAGTCAATTTCTTCAATTCATATTTATGGAACTTCTTACCAACAAATGATTATAGGAACACTGACCATGGCAATTATTTCTAACCAAATGCCATTGTGCTACAATATTTATTGTATGGTAAAAAACAACACTTTGGTTTATTATACTGTAGGACTTTCATTGCTCTAGTTCATCTATAACAAAATGAAATATAAACTTTTTTGATACTTTTTCCTTCTGTAATTAACAGTCTTTCTGTCATTAAATTATGTTAAAGTTAGGTACTGGGCCATCTGGGGTAAAGATTCATTTGGAAAGTAATAGAAAACTTACCAGAGATCAGACTTTGAGCTTTATCTTGTCCATTGTTGTTGTTTACATATCTTAGTAAATATGTCTATGTATATATATATTGCTTGTGTTTTGTGTAGACCAGGCTACAGGACTTTCTTGGTAGAGATGTTGTTAATCATGTTTTCATTACGACTTGTATGATCTCATAAAAAATCAATTTTTCAACTTTGACATGTTTCTTTTTATTCCCATTTAAACTCATAAAAATCATTTTTAATAATCCATGTGCCATTGATTATTTCCTCAAATGTATATCTGTATAAAGCTTTAAGGAAAGTGCAAAAAAGTTCTCTTATATTTTAGTTCTCCTGTCACTATTGTTATCTTTACATTTCTTTGTAAATATGTATATTTTTGTGTGTGTACCAGACTACAGGACTGTCTTGGTATAAATGTTGCTAATTTATTTTTTGTAACTCTTATAATATCATAAGCAATTCAATCTTTCCTATTGCATTTTTCCATTTAAACTGTAAAAACTTTATTTTTGTTAAACCATTGACCATTGATTATTTTCCCAAGTAGAGCTTGCAATCGTCACCAGATATTAGTGGCTGAATTAGGTCAGTATTTAATTTGGTCACCTGATAAAACATAGAAACTATGTATACAGGGCCCTCATTTGACGTTTTTTGGGGCCCCATTCCCCTCCTAAAATCATATACTTTTTTCCCCTATTTTTGAAAAAAATTCCCCTAAAAAAAAAAAAATGATTCATATTAAGTTACATGTATTAACCTTTGATTAATAGTATATTAATGTATGTAATATATTTAAATACAGCCATTTTAAGCTTAAAATGCTTATTGCATGAAATTCCCCTTTTTCCTCAAAATGACGCGAAATTCCCCTACCTGAGGGCCCCAGGCCCCTTCCCCTAAAGTGCAGCTAGGGCCCTGGTATAGGCAATTGAGATTTTTCCATTTGGATTGTTAGAGTAAATACTCATGACAGTGATATAGGGCCATCTTAAATCCACCATTTTAGCTTGCTATGTACTTTGTGATAACCAATCTAAGAACATTATTATTATTATTAACACTATGTTTTCATTACACATACTTCATAATAATGTTTTGCTTTAATTGTCAAAACTAATTTTTAGTATTTTACTTGTGCCAGTTGTAAGTGTCGAAGGAATGCTGAACTAATGATACAAATTAGATATAACATAATTTTTGCAAATTCTAATATGTTTCTATTTCAATGTATTAAAAAATAATCATAGCAATCAATTTTGTAAAATAAAACATTATACTAAGTATTGTGATGTATAAGTTTGTATTTTCACTATCATAAAAAGCAACATTCAGGTATGCTATTTGCTCAAGCTTAAGTGCACATTTGCTCAACTGTGTTTAATATGAATTTATAGTATTGTTGTGACTGTACTGTTTCATGTACATGTTTCCTTTTTAAATCTTATTTAATGCACATTTCGTCTTAAAACTTTCAACTTTCGTGAATGTGCTGTTATACCTCCACAAAGTGCAATTAGTAACTATTTTTGTATCAGTTTAACTAATCTCTTTAATAAACTTAACATTTGTTGTTACATAAGAATGCATTTTTGATAATAAATTTATTTTAACTTGTTATACATACTTTTCTTTTTTTCTTATATATGCCCAGTTCGAACATTTGGGAATATATTGCTTTGTACAAGTCAGTTGTTGTTGGGTAGGTTGAACAAATTGTTTTCCTTCAGACAACAAAACAGTCTCCTTACAATAAGTAACTTGTGCACGGTGGGGCATAAGATCTTCAAACTTTACATGAAAATTGGTTATCATCTGTGTATGACCTGTATTGATTGAGACCTTTAACATGAATGACTACTTGGCTGGCATTTTAGAAACATCTCTTTCATGAGAGGTTTTGTTTTTGCTCATTTGTCACATAGTAACATGATGCATGTTTGAAACAACTTTCGTCATACTTGGGTAATCTAGTTACAAATATGACACAATTTTGTAGAAAATTTGTCATGATGTTCATCAATAAAATCTAGGTCAGATTTTATAATGGGTCAGATAAGGCTAGAAGGCCAAATCAAAGTAAAAGCTTGTTCACACTAGACATCTACATTCTCAAAATTTATTATTTATTCTTACGTAAAATATCTTGTACTTGAAACAACATGTGCGCCGTCTTTGATGCTTTGCATCAAAATTAGTCTTGTAATTTGATTGGACAACTAAACTTAATAATTTACCAATGTAAATAAGACACAAGCGAGTGATCGAATGAATTTGTAAATAAATGACTTCGCGGACAGTCGATTTGGAGAAAGTTGGCTGACCGACCGGGCAGACGGATGAATGACTTTGTGGAGTCGACTTTGTGGTTTGTGGAGTCGAAATAATTTACAAGCTCCTATATTTATCACATAGTATGGTATGTACTATATCAAGTGCCTATGTCTTTGATCGATTTATAATATCCGGAAACAAATTCAGTATTTTTTATCAGTTGTTTAACGGCCTATTCAAATGGTATGGTAATTTCAGAGCCACCTAAGAGCAAGGGGAGAAAACATACAGGGGAACCGAGCAATCATATCCCGACACTTTTTTTCGAGTAGTTTTTCCTGGTTCTTTATCGTGCCCGGCAAAATGCACCGATACACTCCCCGTCCGTTTACTTGTGAGTTTTCTTAATACTGTTCTGGGCTCTGAGAACACGTCTCTGTAATAACGGAAGCTGGAGCCGAGATTCTAACCCACGATCACGCGATTGTTAGTCCAACGTGTTACCACTAGAAAACTGGTCTATCACTTATTTATTAGTTATCTTCTGTTCATATATCCATATTATATAATAGTCGTATGTGCGTGGTCAATAGGACTTATAATCAATCCATTTTATAGTTTCAGTTTGGACTAAGTCTTTATTTAATCGTTTGTTTTTTCTGTTTATTAAAACTATTTAAGTTACAAACTACATAAAGTTACCTCTAACCTGTAGTGATAACATCACATCGACTGAAATGTTATGACAGTTGTACACAAATCCGGGGTATACTTTTCTATCATGAAGCTTCATTTCCATATCAATGTGTTTTGTGTTCTTTTCCTAGATGTGTAACATTCTGTTAAATAATCACGTGGCTTGATCGAGTCTTAGATACATCATGCTCATATCGCAGACAAGCGTGATGCAAGCCGAGCTAAACAGGCGGTCTACGAGTTCCAGACGAGCGTAAGTTATCGGAATAGTTCGAATGTTAAGCATGCGTATAGTTCAAATTTGCTTTTTGAAAACAATGTTAAGGTTTCATGCATTATCGGTTAATGCGTAAAATGAATTGCAAGCGTTTGAAAGCTCGAATTCATGAACAGGATTTTTTTTTAAAAACGGCGTAGATATTGAAAACTGATTTTTTGTCTATGCAGTATTATAATTTATGCATAAATCATAATTATGTTGTGGTTGATTTTAGTGTAACTATATAATCTTTATATCATTTAAACAGTCAACAAATACAATAACGTAATTTAATACTGACATGCATTCGTACTATACACATACTCGAAGATCAAATATCATGATTGTATCATACGTTACACTAAGGGCATCTATGAAAATGTTTGTTTTCCAGTTACGCACCGACTCGAAATAACAATCCCCGAAATCTTCGACAAAAAATCGTTCTTTATGCCAGCTTTACATTTCAGAACAAACGTGTTGGGTTTTCAAAAATACCTTTCTACTTACCCACTGTTAAAGGTTTTGATCGCTTAACCACAAATCCAATCGGACCTCCTCGGCGTTTGTCTAAAGAAAAGCGACTCGGACATTATAGAAAGGCCGCATTTTTTGTTGTTGTTCACGGTCTACTTTCCATAATGGCTGACCCTGGGATTCCAATGATTGCAACAACCTGTTTATCTTTCTATGTGAACTTGATGTCCATTATATCATTCGCGAACGATAAACACGTTTGAAAGTCTGTAATTCTGAGAATGATTCTTGAAAACCAGTATCTAGTGTTGAACAAGAATGTCAGGTCACAAAATACGCCACTCAAGGGGCATAACCAAGAAGTGCCTGTGTCGATTTGGCTGGTTATCGAACTTGACCCGAAATCTCAAGGCCGTAAAAATTTCCATCAAGTTTGGTGAGGATCCGAATAAAACTGTTTCAGTTATAGAGCGGACACCGTTGTGGACGCCGCCCGCCTGCCCGCCCGCCCGCTCGATGGGTGTTCCCATCATACGACCCGTTTTTGAAACGGGCGTGTAAAAAGCAGTGACCGGAAACCACATAACCTAAATTTGTGACCTTACAGTTAGGTATTGCGTATTTCAGTTATGAAAATGCCCGAGTAGTTAGGATTACAGCAAACCAACATATTTTTAAGAATGGCCTCAATTACAATCCCATATTTTCTAGATCGATGCTTATATACATATTGTGACAAAAACGACGACGAGCGGTGGCGACGACTTTGTTGGCGGCTAGCTCACGATTACAACAGGACTGTATAGTAATAATCAGCAAGATGATTATGGTTATTATAAATTAGATCTATATTTTAATATTATTAAATATATTTCCAGACGAAACAAAAGACGATTTAATATATAATGTATATTAAATCTTAGCGACGAATGTTAATGAAATAATATCAGTAGAACTAAGCGAGAAAAAGTTATTTACATTTTACTATGCTGTAGTTTTGTATTCAAAGAAGTATTAAGTTTCAAAGGAACAGATCCTCGATCTTCTTGTTCCGAATCCGCACTGAGAAAGCCGGAAAGTATACTTTGCATGTCAATATAATATTGAATATCGCCGCGCCCTAAACTTCGAAATTACTCCGTTTCTAGGAATGACAAAACCCTTCCACCAATCAGAATCCAGAATTGGCATTATGGCGCGAAATCCACAAGTACTGTCCAAACCCCGGCTAGTTCGGCCTATTCCCTTCCATGCGAGTAGGAAAAGTAGATCCGGACTGTAAATACCGAACTCCCATAAAGATTTCTTGAGGGGCCGATCCATCGTTCCTTGGACGCCTAATATTTATAGCAGTCTTACCTAAAACGTTTGTGGTCCGGAATTTATCCCTACCTATTCAGTTTCACAAGTAGGTAGTGATTGTAGTAAATGTATAGACGGTGAAGGTCGTTGCAGAAATAACAAGGAAGTAGATTGATATTATGTGAAAACCACAACTTATTTAAGGTAACTCTAATAGATACAACACTGACATTTTCCTATTAGTCTGAAGTAACATCTCAGTAGATTGGTTGATATTTATATCTGTGTTTAAAGCAAATACTATAAGAATTATATACGTTTGTCACGTGTTTCCGTGACCCTTTGTCAGGTTGATTATACGAGGGGTGCATCCTATTACACTTCCCCCACCCCAACAAATAATCCTCCAACACAATTAACTATCAATGGCAAAAATAATATAATTTATTTAACACAAGTTTCAATCAAGTTACTGCATCTCTATTTCCATTAAATAATTAGTATGCATTGGAATTTAATACAAATAACTAACTCACAGTAAGGAATAACACAAACATCACTAGTCTTTCATGTAAATACACATCTCCTATAAAACAACTGGTTAAAACAGACAAAAAAATTCAACTGCAATTCAGTACCAAAGTTAACTTCACAGTACATATTAAACATTATTATTTCGTCAACCTAGTCATTATGAAACCCATTTTTCCCAAAGTGTTAAATTTTCACTTTCACAATACCGTCTTCTAACATAGCAATTATTTCGTCTGTGTCCTTCCATTGTTACGTTTTTTCCAAAGATCTAACTATTGTCCATGCTTGTCTAGATTCTCTTATTTCCCACTTTATTGTAGCCCTTAAAAATGACGCATTGTATTGTCTGATTTTATCATTCTTTCAGAGTCAATGTCGGTGCACACAAGTTTTTCCTGACCATCCAACACCAGGAACGCATATTTATCACAAAGTAATTTTTTACTTATAGATGGGAATTCAGCACTGTTCTTCCGCTCTAACATAAGAATCATCTGTTCCATCGCGAATAATCGAGTTTCCGCCGTAATTTCTTGCCAGTTAGTTGGAGGCCATGACATTTTAATTTCGTCTCTTTCGATGTCAATTTTTCTAATCCAGATGCAACGTGCTGGTGGACATTATGCCAGTAGATAGCAGTTCAATGGCTTTCAGATCGGAAGAACATGATGATGATGTTCACTTAGAGTTTCATCATCCACTATTTTACTATTGTTTTCATTGTTACAGCAAAAAAATCACATTATCATTATGTATCTTGTCCCCAGTCTCTACTGAATTTGTTCATCTTATTTCTCTTCATTATTGTTCAAATCTTTGGATGTTGTTCAGATGCAACTTCGGTTATTTTGTTTTTCTTTTTCCGTTTTATCCGACACTTCCCTCACAAGCTTTATCAGAACTTCCTGCATCAACACATTCATCTAACATCCTTACAATTCTTTTGTTGGTTTGTTCAACCCCAGAGCCCCCCCCCCCATCTGATTGAGTATTGTTCTTACTGCGGAATCTGTTTCCCTTGGTTCATTGTAAAGATTGTCATCTTCGTAATCTTCGAAGTCACTTTCTATTATGGTCTTTCTTCTCTTTTCTACTATCCTTCCCACACTTTCCGTCTGTCTCTTCCTTGTACTATGTTGTTCATAATTATTAATTTCACCCCTATTATCAATATGTCTATCCACATGCTGCTGTTTCTTACCATTTCTGTCACCATCTCGACTATTCACACTTGCTGATCTCCTTCCTGATCTTAACTTCCCTTTGCTTATTTCCTTTGTTCCACTTTGCCAACTTCTTTTCCTTTTCAATCTGGTCACTAAAACTTAACGCCCACTTCCGCACTGCTCGGCGTAGTTCATAAGTACGATCACTATTATACAGAACATTATTGTCCTCTACATTGGCATAATCCAAAGGATTTACAGCTAGGTAAAATCCCATTGATCTCGAGAATAGACTTGGGATGTCGGTGTGCAGCGAACTCTTCACATGGGTTTCAAGATCCGAAATCCGTGTAAATGTTCTCATTTCTCTTTGGCAGATCACAGTTAGACAACTGTGGGCACGGCCAATCAAATGTTGATTTAAAGCGGCTCTATTCTTATACATAGCATTGCAGCGCCAACAGCATTCCCTGTAAAAAGTTGAATCAAATCTGGAGTATTACATCAGTTGAGCTAGACCCTACCACAGCAGGATTCGGGATATTGGTATTCCACCTTCGATGAGTACAAGATCACGGAAATAAGACAGCAACCGTTCAAAAATTACCAACGACTTTCTAACACATTATACGGGTATATTGTATATACATTGTAGTTATATAACATAAAACACGTCGTCCTTTACTCATGCATACTGTGATTAATGCTTACATTGTTCTTTTAGATATACATTTACACATGTTGTCTGTTACATATATATACATGTCGATTTATATTATTGTTACAATTAATGCATTTTGTATATGGAAAGTTTACACACTGTTGTACATAGAAAACACACGTCTCAAACTCATGTTCAGTTTATTTAAATAAAATATGTGTAATTTTGACAGTAAAAAATCAAACTGCGTTAGATACATCTACATTTGTGTATATAATAACGGTGAAATCTATTCCGTATTTCTAGAATTAGACCTGTTTGATTGCTTATCTCTCTGTGGGCATTGTCTCCAAAAGTGATTCCTCGCCCCACAGGTAAAGCAGGATTTTCCAGTTGCTGGTCTCCTACCAGCGTTCTCTAATTTATCCAAGCGCAATTCTATCCTTTCAACGGCACTTTTGATTGTCCTAATGCCTCCTTCGTCTACCGATTTAACAGGCTTCTCATCTTTTATCCTCTCTGTACCTACACCTCTTATCGTCCCAGCAGATGTGTTTGCCCTACCTAGCACGTCCTCATAGCGTTATACGATCTCTACAGCTGCCCGAATAGTCCTGCGGCTTCTATCCATAAGCCTGCACCTCATCTCCGGCGTGAAGCTCTTGTAAAAATGCTCTAACGCTAACATCTCTTGTGCCTTTTGAGCATACAACCATATTTCGTCACCAAATTCAGCAAAGTATCATTCTTTTTACGAGTCCTTGTCTGAATCTTCGACAACCACCGATTTGTCTGCCTCTAGCTGCCAAATCTTCGTTCCAGATAACCAGAAAGTACCCTGTAAGAACGCTTCTCATGGGGTGCCAAGGAACTGTAGTGTAACATTCCTGTTCATTGAGTGCGGTTGCTAGGTACAGTAGTTTCTCATTATCTGTCCAATCTGCCAGCTCAGCATAATCATCGAAATATGCTTGATATAAATTCCAATCCCCACCTCCCGTGTAAGGATCTGGCTTAATATTACGTGCACGGTTCCCAACATAATTTGCGCGTGCTGTATATGCATTATCTCCATCTTCTCTTCCATCTCCTTCATCATCCTCTCAACCTGGATGATTTACATTAAAATCCACTTTAGAATCCGAATCTTGTTGTTCTGTCATGATATTGTACACTTAACGATGTTGATTGGGCTTCTCAAAAAAAGTACAATACCATTTTAGCAAGCTTTCAAATTAAACAGGACTAAATAATAAAATAGGATTATTGAAAGCGCTTCTTAACTAAATGAATACACACACAATCAAACAACGGTATAAACTTGTTCTAAATAATCCTACGTGTGTTTGTGCGACCAAAACGTTCGTATCTGAAATGTGCGGAACTGATGAGTGTGCTCCGAAAAGTGAGGTCGTTTTGTACGGGTCTAAGGTGTGCAGATTCGAATTCTATGTACCCGAAATGTGCAGCCGAAGATTGAGCGTCCAATGTGTGCGAATTCGAATTATACGGATCCGAAATGTTCGAACGTCCAATGTGTGCGGATTCGAATTGTACGGATCCGAAATGTTCGAACGTTCAATGTGTACGGATTCGAATTGTACGGATCCGAAATTTGCGGCCAAAATTAGAGGGTTAAATTATACCAATCCGAATTGTTTGGATCCGATCTGTGCGGTCGAAATGTGTTGGTCCAATATGTGCGGATCCGATCTCCGTGGCCGAAGTTTGAGTATTATATGTAGTATACGCGAATTCGTATAGTGCGGGTCATATCTGTACGGCCGAGGTATCCGCCTGTCGAATCACGCTATTATTATGTAATCCACGGTGTATTTAATCCACAACGGATCGCTTCTTGAAGTCCTAAGTCGACAGTAGATTCTCTCCGATCCAAACTGTCCAAAATGTTTGAGCGTTGTTCCGTGATGCCGAAAATATATCAGAATCTTCTTCCGACACTAGTGTGACAAAAAACGATGACGAGCGGCGGCGACGACTTTGTTCTCAAATCCGTGGGCGTCTTGCTCACGATTACAACAGGACGGAATAGTAATAATCAGCTAGATGATTATGGTTATTATTAGTTACAAGATTTATTTTAGAATATTATTAGATATATTTCCAGACGAAACAAAAGACGATTTAATATGTAATGTATATTAGATCTTTAGTTATTTACATTTTACTATGTTGTAGTCAATAGATTGGTTGATATTTATATATGTGTTTAAAGCAAATACTATAAGAATTATTGTCATGTGTTTCCGTGACCCTATATGAGGTTAATTATACGGGGAGTGCATCCTATTACAATATATTACATTGTCATTTATTTATCGATCATAAAGTGTTTTATCAGTGTTGGCAAACTAAGCTACGGTAGCATAAAGGGGACATAGGAAATATTTTATTTACCGCGTTCGCACGTGAGAGCTGAATCTGTCATTTCGATAAAGGACAGGGAATCGCTAATTCGTGATTTTTTTTATAGAAATCCAATATGTTTTATGTAAGGACTATGGCGTTCGGATCAGTAATCCCCATTTGTAGGGAATCTTGAATTACTAAGACATTTTAACAGTGCACGGTTAAATGTCTATTTGATTGGTAACTATAGGAGAGAAAAACATTCAGACATAGAGTGAAACACAATATACATTTATGTTCTCATGTTCGTAACACTTCGTAACCAAAAAGCGTGATAACATATAAAAGTTTATTAACATCCAATTCAATATAATCAATGAACTTTTTATCAGCAGAATGCATATTCTAGTGTGTTTTTTTCTTTAGCAGGTATTCAGATGTAATTCAGCGGTTAGGATAACCTTACACAAGACATTTATTTTCTGTCTTTACCTCAATAGTTTTCCTTGATTATGTACAACTTCTCCGAATAGATGATATCAGGGGCGGAGGACGAACGTCCTCATGCATATGTAGTGCCTTCACCCAATTCATTAAAACATATGCCGCTTCTATGATTCGAATAGCGAAATATGCATTTATTGACAACGAAACCAAGTTACACAGTCACTTCTAACTACTAACTTACTCAGCCGTTTCAGCAAATCAGTTGTTCTATGTTCCAGTTAACATATTTGCAACAACACCAATCACCATTCGTAATGTCGCCATTGGTCAAATTAACAGGTTGATGACAATACCAGGAACTGTGTAGGGACTTAATTGGTTTACTGATAACCCCCTATCCATAATATATTTCAGATTTTGATCATAATGAATCAGACGTAGAGAAATACCAGCTAAGATCGCAGATGTCTGATTCAAGGGATACCGAGCGGTAAGCATCTTTTATTTTGGAAAACTCGTTATAGTCCCATTAGCTTTTTCCTATAAAAATATAATGCAAATAGAAAAAAAACAATTACTGATATTATCCCAAGATAATAATTACCGACGAAACGAGCCCTTTTTCTTCTAAAAACACTCATTTCGAAGTGAACGTAGCTTTTGTAAACTTGAAATATATAGAGCCCGTGACGTCACTTCATGCCGTGTGCATAATCTGACCACGGGAAAACACAGCTGTTCTATAAATAGTATTTTTTTCAATGATATTGAAAAATACGATAGTGGTTTTTGAAATATTTTTCTTGCTATAAAGCACGGGAGAAAAACACACCGGATTCCTTTGTTATAGAACAAACAGAAACTATTACGACCGATAAATTTATATGATTATGGGACTTTAAGAATCTATTTTCAGAGAATTCAGACACACATATTCCTAAGTATATGATGGTATGCACAATACATGTTATGGTATTTTTACAGGTATAATAGATTGCCAAGGTCACGTACAACAATCGCACAAGACGAAGCATGTGATGAGGAAAATGAAAAAGAAAGACAGAAACTGCAGAAAAACAGTGCTACAAATGCCAACACACATAGATTCAATAGACAGAATTTCAAATTTGACTCGACAAAAGAAGCTAAGAGATCTATTTCAAGCAATACCTTACATCCCTCTGCTACTGAGAGAACATCCAATATTCAAAGAGACTACCGAGGGCGGCCAAATTACAGTGCACCGATAAGTGTTGAAGTAAACGGATGTCGACCAAAGGAATTACAAAACGAGCGCCCCACTGATTACAGAAGACATGAAATATCCGACAGGGAAGGCTGGGGTGGGTTTAAAGAAGACACCGAAGACTTTCGAAAGCACAGGGCTACACACACAAAATCCCAAAACAAAAACACACATGTAGATACTAAAAAAATAACTATGGGATTTCCTTTCCTAAAAAGTCTGATTGGGAAAGATCCAGCTTATATTATCATAGAACTGACTAAACGTAAGGATGTTCTTCAGGAGTGTATATTAAGGACTACAAAAGAACAGGATTTTCTTGAAGTGTTTTTAGATGTTATTGCTGAAGCTTACAAGTCGAAAACGACACCAAAACAAATAATAGGTTTATTTGAAGCCTTGAAAGAAGCAGACTTTTTCAACTCAGTGGTATTTTACTTACTTGACCAGTCTTCTGATATCGAAGATGGAAATATGGATGTTGCAAAAACTAAAAAGGTGATTAAAAATTTACTTTTTATTGCAACTTCACAGCTCCAGCGAAATCCCTCATCGTTGCATGTACTTACACGCATGTATACGACGATAAATCAAGTTACTGAAAGTCTGAACAAACTTGCTTCTTTGGATGATGAGGTTTTAGATGATTTGTACCAGTTCAAAGAAATGAAGAAAATATCCGAAAGCGAAAAACGTACCAAACAAAGTGAGTATAAACCACCAGATGACTTCAGAAGTTATCCCGTTTCTCCGAGTAAATATGAACTTCTACGCACTGGTCGACCATTCCTGAGACAGAATATAATTGAAGGACAGTATAATGATCTCAATCACTATCTTGATTTACAGTATCGGTTACTGCGAGAGGATTTTATAGGACCTTTGAGAGAAGGTTTAATTGCATTCATAGATTCAAAGGCAGAACAGAAATCTAAACCGGGAGATACAAACCCAAAGCGGCTAGATATCAAGATATATGAAAATGTGATTGTTCAGTCACCTGTTTTGACAAACGATGGCCTTTGCTACAAGTTGCAAATTCCAGTGACTCAATGGCTACGCAGAATAAATTGGAAACAAAGCAAGCGACTTATTTATGGAAGCCTTGTATGTCTTTTCGACATCGTCCATGATAGGTTATATATAGCTACGGTCGTTGACAGAGATGCAATCGGGCTAGGTTTGTTAACGGTTCAATTTGTACATGATTCTTTATTAACCAGGGATGTGATTAACAGATGTTTCAGCATGGCTGAATCCTCGGCATATTATGAGTCCTACAAGCATGTGCTCGCTGGTATGCAGGCTCTTGAACCTGGCGATCTTCCGTTTGAGGACTACATTTTGGGTAAAAACGTTAGTGTTTCTCACCCAATATATTTATCTATGCAGACAACATATGACTTACGTACTTTGGTAGACCAGAAATACGAGGTTCAGTCCGAAGGTCGTCTAGGAAACATTGGGAAAGTCGTTCGAGCTACAACGGCCCACTTTTCAGCTAAATCCAAGGATGCAAAATCGGTGCAGGTTCGCGATTTAGATTCATGGCCATCTAGTGAACTTCTAAACTTAGATGAATCACAATACAGGGCCGTACAATCAGCCCTTACAAAGGAGTTTGCGATTGTTCAGGGTCCACCAGGCACGGGCAAAACGTACATCGGATTACAGATTGCAAAAGTACTACTCCATAATAGGTCAGTATGGACGGGGTCTGGTGCAACTGTTCAACCCATGCTGATTGTGTGTTACACCAACCATGCATTAGATCAATTTTTGGAAGGTATTGTGAATTTTTTTAAAGGGGATGTGCTCCGTATCGGAGGAAGATGTAAAAGCGATACATTAAAAAATCTCAATATCAAAGAAATTCGGCGTGGTTGTCACGGTTCTGACACACCTATTGGAATAATGCAGCGTAATAAAACTCAGGCAAAAGATGAACTAAGAGAAAAGATGAAGGGGTTGTCAGAAATAACGCGTACCATTGAACTGTATCGCTCTGAAATAATTCATGAACGTGCTTTAAAAGATGTTATGGGGAGGCACTATCACAGTCTTGTTGAAGGCATGCCCAACAGAAAAAGGACTCGTTTTACCGGGAGGTCGTTTTCGTACTTTTTCAAATGGCTTAAACTGACTGATATTCAACATGTGTGTAGACTTGAAGCCGAAAGAATAGGGAGAAAGAAAAATGAACAATGTATCCAAGTGAAAGCAGAAGCCCAACAACGCCTTAGCACAGCTTTTGTGCATGTATCTGAAGACATCGTGTACGGACTTGGTGAAGATATTGTAAGAACAATCCGGGGAATTGATATAGCCTTCCATGCAGATGGCAACATACAAACGAAATTTGACAATGAAGAAGAGAAATCAATTGAAGGACATTACCGTGAGCTTTTAAGATCTAGGCTTTCTATGATGATTTCTGATATAGACATCATGTCCGTTGAAGAAGCGTCTCAAATAACAAAAATATGGCGCCTTAACCTACAGACAAGATGGAGATTGTACAGATTGTGGGTACAAATGTTTTGTGTGAAAGAATATGAAAAAGTTGAAGCTTTGAAAACGGAATTCGAGGAAGTATCCGAACGGTTTCACGAAGCCATTAAACAAGAAGACAAAGAAATAATGAAACGAGCCTCAGTCATAGGAATGACCACTTCAGGTGCTGCAAGGTATCACGAAGTTCTCAAAGAGGTTGGTCCAAGAATTGTCATTGTGGAAGAAGCAGCCGAGGTCTTGGAAACGCACATAGCAATGTCATTAAGTAAGTCATGTCAACATTTAATTTTGATTGGTGATCACAAACAGTTACGCCCTAATCCTAACGTCTATCGTCTAGCTAAAAGGTACAATTTGGATATATCACTTTTCGAAAGAATGGTAAAAGCCGGAATGGAATTTAGTAGCTTAAAATTGCAACATCGCATGCGGCCTGAAATTTCATCGATAGTTCGTCACATATATCCCGACCTTTGTGATCACCAAACAGTGGAGGAATATCCGGTCATAAAGGGAATTTCTACCAACTTCCATCTTATAAACCATGACAAGCCTGAGACAAGGGATGGTGATGGAAATAGTTATGCAAACCCACATGAAGCTATGTACGCCATTGCGTTATGTCGTTTTCTTATATTGCAAGGATACGCTCGCCATCAGATAACAATTCTCACGACATATACTGCTCAGCTCTTCTTCATGAGAAATTATATGTCACGAAATGATTTCAAAGGTGTGAACGTTACAGTTGTTGACAACTACCAAGGAGAAGAGAATGACATTGTCATTCTATCTTTAGTACGAAGCAACAAAGAGAACAAAATTGGTTTTATGAAAACAGAAAACAGAATTTGTGTTGCGTTATCGAGAGCAAAAATGGGATTTTACGTTGTCGGGAATTTCAATCACCTCGCTATGAACTCTGAACTTTGGAAAAAAATCATCAATGATATGAATGCACGAGGCTACTTCAGTGACAGTTTGAAACTCTATTGTAAGAACCATCCCAATGATAAGGGGATTGAAGCGTCTGATGCTAAAGACTTCAACGATGCCCCCGAAGGCGGATGTCGGCGAATTTGTGATGCTAGACTGAATTGCGGACATAGATGCGATAAATTTTGCCATATTCTCGACCCCAAACACATCGAGTATAGTTGTAGAAAACAATGTACAAACAAATGCGAAAATGCTGGTCATCCTTGTAAAGCTAAATGTTATAAGGAATGTCCACCTTGTCAAGTGATGGTAACAAAAACCGTACCATCTTGCTTACATCAACAGGAAATGAAATGTTTCAAGGACCCCAAACAATTTGTATGTTTGATGCCATGTACGTCAACGCTACGTTGTGGCCATCATTGCTCTAATGTATGTTGGAAACCTCATACGACGAAGTGTCCATTTGTTGTAGAACATACTTGGCCCTGTGGTCATACATTGGAAATGCAATGTTGGGAAACAAAGACCAAGGCGTGTCCATTTCCATGCAACGCTATTTTAATGTGTGAACACAAATGCGAAGGTACTTGTGGTTCCTGCTTTAAGGGAAGGGTTCATCAACCATGCCGTTCAAAATGTCGCAGAAGTCTCGTATGTGGTCATGAGTGTGGTTCGTATTGCAACATGTGCCTGCCATGTAAGGAGACGTGTAGAAATAGGTGCATTCATAGTAAATGTGCACACCAGTGTGGTAAATTATGTCAACCTTGCAAGGAGTCATGTGCATGGAGATGTACTCATTATCAATGCGAGAAACTATGCTCTGAAGTGTGTGACAGGCCGAAATGCAACAAACCTTGTCCAGAGAAAATAAAATCATGCCAACATAGTTGTATCGGGCTTTGTGGAGAACCTTGTCCAAAGCTTTGTAGAATCTGCGATAAAAAAGAGGTTACAACGATATTTTTTGGTGACGAAGATATTCCAGAGGCAAGGTTTGTTCTGCTTCAAGATTGTGACCATATAATTGAGTATAAAGCCATGGACAAATATATGAGTGGCGCAGATGGATCAATAAAACTTAGATGTTGTCCAAAATGTGGCACCCCTATCCAAAAGTCATTGAGATATGGAAACATTATAAACGAAGTTCTGGAAAATATTGAGCGTGTGAAAATTGAAATGCTAGGTAACAAAGAAAACATCACCTCGGTAATGGCATCTATAGATACACATATGGATGACCGTAGACTGCGATTGTCTCATCTTCGATTGAGGCACTCTGGTTGGATTTATCATGATAACTTATTTGGTACATTCCAGAAAATGAAAACGAAAAGTCTCTCTGAACACGAACTAATATCCTTCGAAAATCAGCTGAATTTGATTGATGCGTTTTTTAAAGCAGAAATGGACGTAAAGAGAGCACGACTATATATACCCACGGAGATAGTAGATAGCTTATTGTCATTCCAAGGGGAAATCAGGGATTTGATAGAAGAGTCAACTGACTGCTTAACAGAACAACAAATTATAGACTTCACACTGGAATTGAAGAGATGTCGACTTTTTGTGCAGTTTTGCAAAGTTTTGAAACAATTGAAGAAAGCGAACAAGCAAAAAGTACCAGACTCGGATATTGAGAATGCTCAACGTATTTTGGTTACCGATACAAGATTTGATGAAGAGAAACAAAAAGAGGCGATCAAATGTATAAAAAACTTGATCGAAATGACCAAAATCGATGGTTTGGGAATTACTGAAGACGAAAGGGTAGACATTGTTAGGGCAGTAGGTCTGTCAACGGGACATTGGTTCAAGTGTCCAAACAGTGAGTAAATTATAACAATTGTGTTATTAAATTTCGAGTAGGAGTAGGATAGAAATATTTAAGGAGAAATGCGATTTAAAGTGTACGAGTATGTCATGCTCATCTTGATATTAGAATAGTTTCCTTAAGATGATATTAAAATTAACATAGTATCCTTTTCTGAATCAAGAAGATATAAGCCATATAAATACGAGTATGCAAGTACTATCTGTTAATCATATTTTAATTGTAAGAATAAATGAAGAGTTCATCGCTAACTATACTCATCTGGTAAATATTTTAATACTTTCTATTGTTTGTTTTTTAATGAACACTTAGATATGTATTTTTGTGCAGACATAGTCAAATGAAATATGGTAGGGATATTGTCATCGACAAATTATCATTTCCTTTATTATTAGATCATATTTATGCCATTGGAGAATGTGGTGGGGCGAATGAACATGGCAAGTGTCCGGAGTGTAAAGCTGACATCGGTGGTGAAAGACATCGTCTAGCAGAAGGTAACACTGTTGCTGGTGAAATGGATGGTGCTAGATACGCAGCATACTCCGAGGAAGCCAATAATATGGCTAATTTCGATCTTAACAATCTCGTTTGAGAATTCATATTAATGAATTGCACATGATTTATTGTGGATGTTTTTCCGTCATTTCCTTTAAGAGACTAGATTCCACAATTGTGTTTTCTTTTAAAATGAAGTAATTCATTTTAGTTTTATGACAAGTGTATTGAAAAGTTAAACTAACATAGATTAAGCTCATAAATGCAAATTTAAAGATCACATTTTTTTTCATTTAAAGAGTCCCATAAGCTTATAAATGTATTGGTCCTAATAGTTTCTGTTTGTTATATAACAGAGGAATCCGGTGCGTTTTCCTCCCGTGCATACTTTATAGCAAGAAATTTTTTTCCGAAACCACTACC
The DNA here is from genome assembly GCA_964023205.1 of Lutraria lutraria. Lineage (NCBI taxonomy): Eukaryota > Metazoa > Mollusca > Bivalvia > Venerida > Mactridae > Lutraria > Lutraria lutraria. The sequence continues at coordinate 26,672,521 of OZ026847.1, forward strand.
GTATTTTTTACAATATCATTGAAATAAATACTATTTATAGAACACCTGTGTTTTTCCGCAGTCATGTTATGCACACGTAGTAAAGTGACGTCACGCGCTCTTATATTTCAAGTTTACAAAAGCAAAAATCACAGTGAAATTAGTGTTTTCAGACGAAAAAGGGCTTGTTTCGTCGGTAATAATCATCTTGGGATAATATCAGCAATTTAATGTTTTTGAAAATATTTTTTCTACAGCAAAAAGCTAATGGGGCTTTAAACTATTCAGACTAATCACGTAGTGCTAGTAACGCAGAATGTTCTTTTTTTAAAGTTGAAATTCATTTACATTTTTGTATAATTATTTACCCGTAAACAAACTTTTGAACAAGTGTTCTGTAGTATGCCAATGCTAAACTGGACTTGAATCCGTATAATATCCAAGTATCCCATTTGATTAAACTAATTAAGTGTCATTGAAGTATACTTCATGAACATTATCAGACAGTTATCAGATAAATAAATGCCAATCAGGAAGACAATAAGCAAGAAACATGAGGACAAGGTGTACTAGTATTTGCATTGGACATTTTCATTGTCCTGATTAATTTCGAAACGAAATCAAGATTAATAAAAATGCTTAAATGCGTGGCCTTTCAATATTGCGATCGTTCCTTGTATACATGACTGCAATATACTCGTATATTGAACTTCTTTCATATCTTATGGCTATATGGTCATGTTAGTTTAATCTGAGCTTCATGGTAAAATGTTATTTGAATGTTGTAATTTGTAGAAAATATCATAGTTAAATTCTATTTCTTTGTATAGAAATACGTTATTGTGATTTACTTAGAATTTATACAGATATCTTGTTGACAGTCTTACATTTGATTTAAAGAAAACATGAATTTGTAAATGAAAAACATTACGTTCAATAATGTTTCTTTGAAAATGCAACATTGAATCTAAATGCCAATATGTCAATGTGTATTTGATATTTGATCTCCTTAATAAAAGTATTTTCATTGAATTCAAAAATGTGATTGTCAATCTGTGAATAATGTTTCACTGAAAATCTTTCATTAAATGAAGAGCGTATTTGTCAATAAGCAGAAAATTATGCCAAGAAATGTCTTAATGATTAGGAAAAAAGACAATTTGTTTGATATATAAATAGTGCACATTTACACTAGTGTCCTGCTACATGTGCCTGTGTGGTCCTTCCTATGTGTGTCCTATAATTTGTTACTGTAATTGAATAATCTACATTGTGCCTGTAATCTATGCTTACGATTGTTATATGAATGACCACATTAAGGCATGCAATAATTGTATTGTTTATATATTAGTATCTATACTGACTCGTTACTTGGTCGGTCAGTTATATGTACATGTATATAACTATGGCGTAAAAAAGTTTTTTTTCTAGTTATTCGCCCAACCCTATTATTCCCGCTACCCAAGACTTTTTATTGGCCATAGGAAGAGTTCATAAATTTTCTCACTTTTTTACATGTTCACACACTTGAGATAAAAAATAACCACGCCATAACTAACCTACCCTTTTTTAATGAATATATACTAGTAACCAGAAACAATCAATTCTTTTATGCCTTCGTTTTATCGTTTACTTCATAGACAATCGATTGGGAAAATATTTTATACAAACACACTATTATGTACGAACACACTTGTATTAGATATGCTTTGTGGCAATGGTGTACAATAAGTGACAACGTGGCGGACCAGGTGAGGTCACTGCTGATCAGTCTTTATTTGTGATTCTGTAAAATAGGCATTATAAAATGTACATTATTGCACAAAATTGAATGAACTGTGTTTAAAATTGTGTTTTAGTGTTATTCAGTAAAAGTAAATATTTTTTTGTAGAATATCTATGGAATCAGCCAATTCTATAAGCAATGTTTTAATAATTGTTTGTTTCTTAGATTTTGTTGTGATTCTTTATGTAGTGAAAGCTGTTGAAATATTTTCTTTTTGTCACATCATGATAATCTTATTATGTTCATAAATCTAAAGAATTCCCTGGCAGTACAGTGATAAATATAGCTGCATGTGTCCGGCAGCGAAAGAGCTCATGTATACATTACCAAACGCGTATACCCATCACGTAGGCAAATATGCGAACATTTGTGAAAACGGGTATACCCGTCCCGTTGGCAAATATACGGAGATTTGTGAAGACGGGTGTACCCGTTCTATTGGCAGCGAAAGGGTTAAATGTCTCACTGATACTAATTTTTACTGCCTACCCTAGAGTTATATCTTTTTTCGGTTTTGGTCAAATATTTGCCGACATTGTCGTATGAATTACTTTTCCGAACTAAAAAAACGTAATAGAAGAAAAAAAATATTGAAAAAAAACCTGTATTATTGAAGATGTTTGTATTTATAGTGCGTCCGTTATGATGATATGATTAAACCAGAACATCTGTATTATTAGTCAATTTAAACATGTACCCCGTATTCCATTAGCAGACTCAGAATCCACATGTAGAGGTAGAAGTAGATGCAATGGTGGAAATAGATTTACGCCTGTTTTTAAACTGTATTTCTATATCATGTAAACATAGACGGGCTTTTAGCCTAATCAGTGATCTTCATGGACTCTGTTTTATTTATTCGGGTTTAACGACATTTTATCAACAATTTTTCGGCTATGTGCGGCGGTCAGTTCACTTAACCAGTTTATTGGACTATATTTTAACCAGTACTTATTTATCATTTCGTAAGGAACGGGCAACTTTTTCACATGTGGAGGTAAAAAACGACATTGTTGTCAATTTATTTATGGAAAGGTATAACCTACCGGGTTATAGTACCAGTTACTAGTCCACGACCGCGGCTTCTGAAATCTGAACCAATATTAACCTGAATACGGGCCATCGGAGACCATGAGAAAAAAATAGTTTTTTATACACAATTTACTCTTTCATACAATTCCCCAGTTCACTGAATGACAAATCATATTATTTTCAGAAAGATCCATAAAAGTTACTGCAAATTGTGGTACTGGAAAATCCTATCTCATTTTGGGTTACACTCCACGTGCGAAATTCTTTCGCATTCATACGCGCTTACGGAAGTAATGCCGTATGAATAAATTATGTAAACATTCACGAGTTATCTCCCCTGTCATGATAGCAAGAACGTCAAACAAAAAAGATGGAAAAGGTAAATTATCGTGTTGGAGACACTGTGATAGTTGGATTGAATAAAGAAAAAGGCAACATTGTAGACATTGTGTATCCACTAGGTACTTATGCCATGTACAACATTAAAATTTAATTACTTATTAATGGGAAAATATTGACTGTTGAAACACATGAACCTGTAAAAGGTCATCCAGATAATTTAATATTCAATTCTGATATGAATAATCAATCCAGTATTCCAAGGAAAGAATCAGCAGACATTGATTGCTTGTTTGGAAGAAAATATTGACTACTTGACATTTTTGTGAGATGTTTGCGAAAACGTGGGGATTTTTTTGCATTTTCTATGGTCTATGGATCATCGGTATTACTGTTCGGTTTAAGCCTGTCCCCCGTATTTCATAAGCAGACAGAAGTTTCACACGTACGTACAGTTAGAAGTAGATGTGATGAAGGCAATTAGTTTTCGGTTTAATGTATCCAGTCCAATACACACGGCGTAATTTGGGCTTTTCAATTAAACGTCGGGCAGATTTTCCAAATATGAAAGAAGAAAATACGATCATGAAATGTTCAGACATAAAATGAGGACTATACATACATGTGTGAGAGATGGTGAATGAATGGAACATGTAATGTGTAAACAATTTAAAATCTAAGTTCTGTAAGTATTTTTGTAAGCTTAACTTATGAAAGTGGTCGCAAGTCTTGTATAGTAATTGAAAAGCTCTCTGTGCTTGATAAGGTAACTGAAACTGGTCCAGAAAGTTGCAAATTTATAAATACACCGCTGGCGTTCCTGTTGAAGACTTTATAAAACCTTCTGGTTACATAGAAATATTATCATACTAGTAACGGATGTAGAAAATGTAGAACTTTGGTCCGAATCGAAATTCATGCGCCGTACGAGTGACGACCTAGTGGAATTAAACATAGTTCAGCTAACAAAAACAGCAAAGTTGAAGCAATTTATAAACAGATGAGTTTGCTTATCTCCACTGTACAGTACAATAAGGTAAACTAGGGACCATTATAGAAATAGCTTAGGAATTTCCTTCCATGTTTCGACATTGAAATGCACCAACTGAACTTTATATCTTCAGCCAAAGAAGTTTACTTGCTTGATAGTAATACTAATCATGCTGTAGAAAATTCTTACTGGCAGATTTGCACCTAAATACGTCAAAGCGAGTTCAAAGGTCAAAATATGTGCTTTAACAATCGTATGAACAGATACAATACTAGTAATATTATCTGAATTTGATTTGAGCTAGAATTTAGCTAGTAAAAATAAGGAAGTTGAAGAACCAGGCACATACTTTTATACTTAATGACCCGAGCCGTAAGTTCACTACAGTATAATCCCTCACTGCGATATTAAGACAATTACTTATTTCTGAACCTGTTTGAAACGGTTCCTCTGTATCCCCAGGTCATAGTGATGTGATAATATCCAGAGTATGTTCTATATTTGTCTGTTATCAATTATCGATATGACGGATAATCGGAGATCCAGTTGTAACGCGTCGGACTGCAGAACAAAATGTTGTGGTTTCGAATCTCGGCTCCGCTTTTTTAGTGACCTCCCCCCCCCCCCTCATCCCAACTACCGAGCCGAGTACTGTGTTTAGAAAAAAGCACAGGAAAAGGACAAGGCTTATGTCGGTGTTTGACACCAAGCACTTTAAAAACGTTACAAAACTGAAAAAAAAAACATTTCCAAATATGAGTAGGGATACAAATGCATGGTCTCCTACATCTTCTCTCCCCTCTCTCGGGCGGCCCTGAAATGACCAGAGCAGACAAAAGGAAAAAATATTAATAAAGGGCAACAAATATGATAGTCTTCTAATGACCGCTTGCGTTTCATGGAGATAAATCGCTTCATATTAGACGGATACCAGACTAAAGACTCACGGGGTCATGGTACAGGGTATTTCGTACTTGATCAGCTACTGGTATGGGCAAAAATAAGTAAATGAACTCCCAGGAAGACATCAATATTTTGTTCTGTACAAAATGACACACGTTTTTGTACAATACTGCTTTCAAAGGTCCTACATTGTAAGCACATGTTATGAGACATTATAAGACGATGTTACAAAAGAAATCGCGTTATCTTAGTGTTGTCCTCTATATATATAGCCTGTGGAAGCATTTTAGATAAGCTATTGTCCGTACTTGAGCCAACATAGAAGGTATTGTAAACTTTTATCTTGTCAATATTTTGATTATTTTACAACTTATTGTAAGCGATTTGCAATTAGAATTACATGTATTAAAGAACAGTTGGTATCATTAAAATACGTATTACCCCGTTTGAGAGTAAAGCCTTAGATATTCTGAACTATTAAAATAAGTCGTTAATTGAAGCAACTGAATATCATTAATTTATCGACTACAAAATGACCTTTCATAAGTTATAAATGTTGGTTTCACGTAAATTAGCGATTGTTATCGCCTTTTCATATCTCTTACGAACCGTGTCCGTGATTGAACTGACCGATTACTAATAGATACTAGTATTTTTTTGTCGACAAAAAAAATATGCATGACATTGAGCTGTCACAGATTATAGATTTATTTAACATACGTTGTGCTGATAGGCTCGGCCTCACCACAGTGGAACCCATAGCAATTCTCCATTGTCTATGTATTGCGTGCAACAACCGGCAGCAATCCATCTTATTTTGAAAAAGATCATGGAAAAAATGTTCGATAGGCAGACGATTCTAACTTGGTTTGTTGACATGATTCATATCCAACTTCTAAATACTCCTCAGAAAGTCTATTTTAAAGCATTAACCAAACTATACGTGGACTGGCCACGGTTCAGTGGTAAGTGTGCGAAACATGTGGTACAAATGTCGATTTCCTCCAATGGTAAGAACGTACTGGTTGGAATACAGACCAGGAAACAGGTTTGGTGAATTGGTCGCCGTATATATATGTCTGAAATGATATAAGATAACGGCGTTAATCTTCTAAAACTTAGTCATGAAGTCTCTGCTTATAGTTACGCCATGAGGATGATTGTTTTGTTGTTATCGCTTGTTGCTGGGACGAGCGCCGCCAATATAAACATCCTTAGCTCATGGAGCGGAGCTTTCCAAGGGACATTCACGGTTCATGCAAGCCATGCCGTACACGGATGGACGGCTGATCTGAAATTCAATTCCCCAGTTACGTCTCTGGAGGTAAGGTCATTATGTAATTACGAACCAGTTTATCTACGATACTAGCTCCAGCGTTTCCAAAATTATCCTAACTACCTTATAAGCTTTCACGAAAACCGGAAATGGTTATCAGACGCAAGTACTTAAATTCGAATAGAATAGCTTTTAACTTTCAACACTTAAATTCTAATGTACGTACGTATATATATTGTTTACATTATATGGAGGATGGGACAAAGCTTTCTGGTGCTTCTTTACTGATGATTTTCCCATCAGGTTTGGAAAGCTAAGATCACATCCCACACACCGACACATTGGGTTGTACATAGTATGCCATGGGATGCTGACTTGAACCCCGGAGATGACCTTATTATTGAGTTTATCGCGCATACAACAGGAAGCCAGGATCCATCAGGAACTTATACGATTCAAGGTAATGTTTTGATGCAGCTGTATTAACATTATACTAAAATTATGCTCGACATCTGAGAATTTGAGATGAGGCGTAAGTCTTGTTGACAAGTTCAAGCTTTGTTGCTTGCAATGATGATTGTTGATTGTTTTGAGTAAAAATGTAGAATGTTTTGTATGTGAAATTTTCCGAGAATACATATTTATTTCCATGTATACATTTGGAGTGTTTGCCTACCAGAGGTTTAATCTCGGCGCCTTCAATCAAGTGAAACTAAGTATATTTTGTGGGTGTTTGTTGCTGTTGATTGCAAAACAGTTAAAATGCAAGTGAAGCGTAATCTACCAAAGTCGTCATGTATTTCACAAGGTTAAACCCACCTTAGCAGTATGAAATACAAGTACATGTAATTCAAAATTTGCATTAAATCTATATGACATGAATGTCTGAACTTCACTTTTCATTTTACATAAGGGGCCAGCTCTGGAGGAACAGATGGGGGTCAAACACAAACAACAAAAGCACCAGGAAGTGGTCAAACACATACAACAAAGGCACCAGGTAGCGGTCAAACGCATACAACACAGGCACCAGGAAGTGGTCAAACGCATACAACACAGGCACCAGGAAGTGGTCCCCATACAGCAACAACATATGGTTCACAGAAACCTATAACAGCGGGAACCTCCACAACGGGTGGTAAGATATCCGTTTATTATACTACGAACAATTGTTTGATAATCTCCAGTTGATGCGATACGTATAATCTGTTTTCATCCATTAAAGATATTGAGCTAACTATTTAAAAAAATGTCAGAACAGTCGATATTCTCAATCTGATAATTATTGATATTTGCCTGTAGAAAGGTATTACAGATGGTGGGGGGGGGGGTAGTTATATATTTTGTCCGGCAGCGGGAAAGAAATTTAGCCCCTAGTCCCCTGATGACCCTCTAATGACTGTAATAATTTATTACATACAATGTCTTCGTTATCTTTAACTTACTTAAGTACCTTGTCTATTTCACAATTATTTGCGGTCACTTGATCGGAATCCTTTAGCATTACAAGGTCATAGAGTAGAAGAACACATTTTGTATAACTAAATACTAACATTGCTTTTAATTTGAATTAGCTTTCTTCAGTGTGTTTTGCTTTTCCACTTTTGTTAAACAGTTTTTTTCCTATCCAGGTTCATCCATGAAGTATGACTATGGACAGGCTTTAGGTTTGTCTGTTCTGTTTTTCGACGCGCAAAGATCTGGTAAACTTCCGGCAAATAACCCTATCCCATGGCGTGGGGATTCAGCTGTCCATGACTCGGATGGAGGTCATGACCTTAGCGGAGGCTGGTATGACGGTAAGTTTTCGTTTATCTTTCTGAGTGAAGAGTCATAAGTGGTCTCTTACCGCAAAAAGGGGATGGATGAATAGTTTGGTATTTTCAAATTTGTATATATGAAGTCTAGAAAGGTCATTAAACAGCTGGGGGATTGGAATATAGTTATTGATAATGAACTCATTAATTATTTTGTGTTCCTCAAATATCGTTCGTGCACTAGATCAGACAAAATACATTTTTGGATGAGTATATCAAAACGAAATAACTAAGAATCAGAAATCACAATGGCTATCGTGACTTATTTAACTTGACGGCCGACGATACTGTGGCGACCATTGAATACAAATTAAAAACAGTTTCCTTCCGTTGTTGTTAATGATAGCTTAAGTTTTTCTTTCATCATTGCATATTTCAGCTGGTGACCACGTGAAATTCAATCTTCCAATGGCATTTTCAACGTGGGTGTTAGAATATGGTATTCTCAAGTTCAAGGACGGATATAAAGCAGCAGGACAGTTAGATATGGCGTGTGATATGATCAAATGGCCCCTAGAATATTTCCTAAAATGCTGGGTACCCGATCAGAATACCTTATATGTACAGGTAAATCTTTTTTAAAAGTAAGCACAAATTTTAACGGTACTTTAGATGCGTAATTGTTTGTTATGACAACGGTGAAGAAAATGAAATTATTTCTGACATTTACGACACTGCGGTGATTGGGAATTAGCACCAAAATACATAAAAAGTTATATTGCATCAATTTCAATAGAAAGTAGAAAAGTAGTCTGCTCATTAAAACACTTGCAAAGCATCCATATCAGCCAAACACAAAGCTATATAAACAAATTCAAATCTCCAAAACTTCAGTAGCTCTACATACGTGATGGGCGGGTATCATTATAACTTTAACATACATTTTCAATTTGTAAACATTTGTTTGATATTTAGGTCGGAGATGGAGGAAAGGATCACTCTTACTGGGGCCGCCCGGAAAATATGAACATGCCACGTCCAGCCTTCAAAGTGACACCACAATGTAAAGGAAGTGATGTTGCTGGTGACACGGTATCAGCCCTTGCTGCTGGATATTTAGTATTCAAAGACGTGTGCTCTGGTAAATATCTAGAATTGAATTAGCAAGATCTTATCTATTGTGCTTGGAACAGTTTTCCTATGTTCTTATAAATCCCAGTTCCAGTGTATCATGACACGTATGTTCTCAAACATTTAGCGCATTGAAATAAGTGGAATTTTAAGATCTTTAATCAATTCAAGTTTCAATCAATTTTCACTAACATCTTATTTTCTAATCTTTTGAAGTGCATCGCTCTTATTTCATATCATTTAAATCGGTTAATTACATTTCTGTCATGTTCAACTTCATTGACATATTCTACTATTCTATCTATTTCCAGACACTACCTTCGCAAACAAGCTCCTGACAGCAGCCAAGAGTCTTTACACATTTACCAAAAACAATCGTGGAATATACTCACAGTGTGTATCACAGGCGGCACAGTTTTACAGGTACATTTTGTTATTTTACATTGTTTATAAATCAAGCAGTACGTGCCATGTTTGTCAATTATGTAGACCACAGTGTGATCGAAATGTGGCGCCCATGGGATTTGCCGCCAAAAACTGTAAGGTTGTTGCCAAAATTAGGATCGGTCGCATAACGCTAAACACAACTACAATGCACTTTGCTTGGCATTTCGCAGAAACGGAAGGATCCCTACATGTAGAGAGCAATGAGGCCAACCGAAAATAATATGGAGCATACCAAAATCATTAAGGGTGATCGAAGGAATGACAATTATAAAATATGGTAATGGTTATGAAACCAAATAACAATCAACTAATTTATCACATATATGACCAATCAATACAGTCGATCCATCAATTAATCGACAAATCATATGATCAGCTCTCTTATCATATATTTTTCCTACAGTTTATTCGATTATTTTGTGTCATTATTTTTTATGCTTTTTTTGTCATTTAACAGTTCAAGTGGTGAGAAGGATGAAGTAGCAACTGCAGCTGCATGGATGTACAAAGCCACACAAGAGGATAAGTACCTTAATGATGCTAAAAGCTTGTACCCAGCGGGAACTCCATGGGGATTTGCTTGGAATGATGCCAATTCTGGCGCTGCTGTAAGTTATAAACTGCGTTCATGATTTGGCTCTGTTTAAAGTAGTTGCTGTATTCCTTCTGGGAATTTTACATTTTGCACACTTTTATAACTCTTTGCTATAACTAATGTAAAGGAGTTTTGAAAATATTCATACGTTTTTCGTTTGGACAGACGCACAAAATATGTACAATTTTAAATTTCTGTTTACTAGATTAATTGCTTTGTTGTGATATACGGATGAGCGAGGTCAATGAACGTTAGTTTATTCCAATAAAATATATAATTTCTATGGTTGACACATTATTCTAGCTTGTATACACTGTATAATACTACATAAATGACGATTCTTTTTTTCTTCCCAGCAGTTACAGAATTTTCAATTCATAAACGTTTGTTTTTTATCCAGTCATTTTTATACTTCAGTTATTGCTGTACGAAGCTACTAAAGGCGCAACATACAAGCGAGATATTGAAGCCTTTTTACAAAGTTACAGGCCAGGTGGCGGTATACAATACACACCCTGTGGATTAGCCTGGAGAGATCAATGGGGACCCAACAGATATGCCGGTGAATTAAATATTTTTTATAATACAGTTCGTTCTTCTAGAAGGCTGCCCGCCTATTTCAATAAGGACAACGTTCGAACCATGGCATAATGCTATTGACAATTTTGTTGAAGACATTACACCCAAGGTCATTGGTCATCCAGGTTGTTCACATATGATTCGAACGTTTGCATTGTTTCTTGCGGAGATGAGGTTTTGTACTGGTATGGACTCCATGAACACTGAATGAACTAATTGGCGAGTCGGTATAAAACCGATACACTGTTGGAAACATGCACAAATGCAAAAATGTATTTTTATTTTGTAATTGCTACTCTGTAACTAATTTGATTCAATGCATAAGTTAAGTTGCCAATAATTGTACACGTTTTTGGAGCTTTAGAAAAAAGGCTCATGATGACTTCTTCGCATTTAAATAATTTCAACGAATGCTCTCGTGTTTTTAGCACCTTCTGTCTTAAAAGTTTATTATTAATTAACTGTTCATTACTAGGCGCGTTTTCACTTCAAATGCTGGACCGACATGAATTTCACCAAGACATTATGAACCACAAAACTCGGCCATTATGAAAAGACTCGGCTATTATGAGATTCGGTCATTCTGATTGGCTGTCCAGCTCGGCCATTGTGAAACCGCTGTTATATTCTATAGTTAATTAATAAAATTGTCATTAAGTAAGTGTTTTCATAATGATATCAATTAATGCGCAATTTTGCACAAGACAATAGAAAGTGTTTGGTTAGACTGGAAAAGAAAATCGGACAACACCTGAACAACTAATTTTAATAATTTTACCAAGCTTTCGAATTATATTCTATCTGTATTTATAACAGCCAATTGTACAAATATTACTGCTATGATTAATATGTAACCATGTTCATTAAACACACATTATTTTCTCATGAGTAATGGTGATAACATTTTTGGATTTTCGGAAGTTGAACGGATTCTAAATACTTCATTAAACATTCAAATAGACTTGTATCTGCAATTATAACAGCTAATTGTACATATGTTATTGTAAAGTTAATATGTAAACGTTCAATAAACACACATTAATTTTGCTTGAGTAATGATGGCTGGTTTGCAGATTTTCGGTAGTCCGTTATGAAAACATGTTCTTACTTTCTATTCATAGCAAACGCTGCATTTGTCGCTGTGATGGCCGCCGAGGAGGGAATCAATCCAGATGAGAACAAGAAATGGGCAATGTCACAAATTAATTATCTACTTGGGGATAACAAGTTACATATGAGTTACGAGATAGGGTTTGGTAACAAGTTTCCACAACACCCACATCATCGAGGAAGGTAACGCAATACGTTTAATATCATTGTATAGCCATAATAGCTATATTGTATATATATCCTTTGAACTTAAGGAATCTGCATTGCAAACAAACTCAGCAGAGTTTCTTCGTTTCGACAAGGACTAAACATTTTTATTCTGGCTATATACTCATTAAAGTAGCGTAGATATGTTGGGATGGTTTGTTTTGCTCTTGAAAGCATGTGGAAAGAATAGTGTGAAAGTGATCCCGTTCCTCGGGCTAATAAATAGTCAAGACTCGCGTGGGGAAACTATCGTAGGTCGGGTAACCGAAAACAAACTTGTTTAACGCCTATGTATATAATTGAATGATACTGTTATATGGTAAATTACTAATTCAACTGTGTCTATTGCTTCTTCTGTATACAGTTCGTGTCGCACAACAACAATCCAATGTAGTATTGGAGACGCAGGACCCAACCCTAATGTTCTGAAAGGTGGATTGGTTGGCGGACCTGATAATAGTGACAACTATGATGACAGGAGAGACGATTATGTCAAGAACGAAGTAGCATGTGATTACAATGCTGGTTTCCAGTCTGCTCTTGCAGGTAATTAGATATTTATCATGACCAGCAATACATTCATAATGATTCATTGGAATTTAACCTTTGCTGTTTTATATATGAAGTAGTTTGGTATTGCAAACTACTTGTATTGTTTTTGCGAAGAAGTTTTTTTATCACAGATCTCGAGGATCGATCATAATTGGGTAAAACTAATGTAAAGAACACATTTGGAACTAATACACTGACCTTGATTATATTTCTTGTTTCAGGTCTTAGGTATTTTGCAAGTCAGAGCAGTTTACCAGATGCTCCAGCAGCTAAGTGTTGACAGTTCTGAAATTACTGCTATTGTAATTTTGTAATTTTCTGTATAAACAGTGTTTTTATCTTCGGATTTACATACTATTGTTTATCTGTTTTCATTTTCATCCACCCCTAAATAGAAATCCTGTTAACTGAAAATTATACATGTATTTAAATAGCTTTTATGCCACTTTGACAAAAGAGACAATATAGAACTGCAGTATTTAGTTCAATATGACTACAACAAAACAAACACATGAATATTACCACGAAGCCAGTCTTAATATATATTTATACAGAAGTTCAAGCATTTCATTACGTGTATATATAGACTTAAAAAATAACCTTTGTAAAAAGAAAGTAAAAACAACAATAAAAACAACAACACCAGTTTGCCATCAAAGACACATAATAATAAAACTTAAAAAACACGCTTGGGTTACGTATCAGTCATAAATAATTATGTTGGTAATTCATAAATATGGAAATACGCCATGCACCTGACATTTTGCATATTTTGTAATTACTACGATACGAATATATATAGTAATTTCCGGGCATGAAACGCATTAAAAACAGGTGATTTTTCAATCAACAAACAAAACCCCGGTCATTACGAGCACCAAGGTTATATCAAATATTTAGTCTGGTCACATGATATAACGAAGTTTTACTGTATATAAATCCGAACTTACATACATCAAACTCATATTTGATATATAAATGATTCCATTTGTAATTCATTTGAAAATCGTTCCCAAAAATATTTCGTTCAATATCTTTTCCACAAGGTTAATACGTTAGTTCAACACGGAGTTATGATAAATGAGTCTGACCAATGAGAGTCTCTGTAACAAATGGACTGCATGTGCAGACAGAATATGTGCATTGTTTAAAAACAAATTATACCGTTCCCATTTTCTATAATGATTAAAACAGACACTTTGACAGTCAGATGATTTTCATTCCTTTTCGTTATCCGGAAAAAAATATTTGCAAAGGAAAGGTTGTTTTGTTTTCTCCAAGGCGTTAATCATAAATTTCTTGCTGACAGGAAGAGCTGAAAGCCTCATTAGTACCCATTTGGTTGCCTGGTGCTTGCTCCGTTCAGAAATTTGACCAACTTCTGTTAATTCTCTAGGAGTTAAAAGATTTTGTTCGAACATATTATCAACAAATTCATCAACAGTAAACGTATCTCTAAGAAAAGTAAAGTTCTTTTGAATAGCATCTTTAAGAGAAACGGGGTCGTCTATGTGGGAATGTAGAGAAATTTGTACAGGTCGTGGGACATTCAGTGCATTGCTTGTAGGACCTGCATTTGGTATGTTTGTCGAATCTGTGACTTCTTCAGGGATATCTTCCATTAGTGTATATGCACTGTCTATACCATCACTCCCTCTTGAACTATCAATGACATTAACAGTAGCACTGACACCATACAACTCAAAAGCGAGCCATATTTCATTGCTAGCAGAGGATGGTACAGTCTGTGAGCTGCGCTTTCCTGTTGATGCCTTGTGCGTTAATCGATTTCCACTGTAACTGATTAAAATTGGTTTACCAGTGCAATCGTCTTTTTCAAACTTTTCAACTTTGATAAATTCTTGATCGGGTTGCGGTTGGTGTAGAGTCTCCTGTTCCAAGACATCAAATCTCCAAAGATTTCGCTTCCGCAATTCCTCCGGATTGACGTGAGTGTAGTAAAGTGTTAAAAAGTATCTGAAAATTGGTACAAAATAAGATTTGAGAACATTTACTCTCAAAGTTAAAGATAAATAATATTGATCAAAATGAAATGCACGTTTTAGTTGTGCAGAATTGACCATTCATTAAAATAGGGTTGAATATGCAATTTTTGGAAATCATTTTATGAAGCTTTTCATATTTCATCCAAAAACCATTTTTTAAATGTTGTGAAACTACTCTCCCTAAAGTACCACAGTGACAATACCCCAAACTGACGAATTCAAACCCCTTCCAACACATGGGAACATAAGAAGAAAACACAGTCGCCATAGCACCGCAACTTGTTTGTTTGTTTGTTTGTTGGTTCGTTCATTCGTTCGTTTGTTAGGGTTCAATCCCCCTTTTCAACAGTCAGAGTCATATGAGGCGGACTGTTCACCTAACCAGTACTAGACTCCCATTTTCGTAAGCAACTGTCTATTTTATCACACGAAGAGACCACAGCAACTACTTTAGTCGGCTTGACCTCAAACTTGGTATAAATACTGACTGTTCCTTTTCAAACGAAATTATTGATAATATTTAGAGTAATCTCTCTAGAATAGATTTCGTGTTATTTTATGATAAGTTGACTATAAACATTAAGTAAAGTTACATAATCTTATATGAAATTATTTAAATTTGAATAGCCTCCCTTGAACAGTTAAAACACCGTTGGGTGTACTAAGGCGATATACAAAGTCTAGCTAAACTAGTTTCCGCTCCATGTTGCAGTGTACCGAAGATTTTGTACGGACAGACTCAACGGGAACCAGTCTAGCGTGACTTCTCAGATACCGTAAAAGGGAGTTAACTTTGTAATAAAAAAGGTAAATCTGAATTACCTCCCAGGAACTGTTCCCTGAAATTGTCGAGGTGTGCAGCCAACTACATATTGTTTGCCATCACACGCAGGTTCATGATAAAAACAAAAGGAAGCCGGACTTTTTCTCTGACTGTTCGCCAAACAAGGATTATTTAGGCGCTTGATGTTATTTCCACAAGTATCCGAAAATTTGTAAATTTGATTTTGATTCTCTGAAATAGAAAGGAACAAGAAATGTTTTCCAACATATTTGTAGACTACTGCCTGGATAAACCACACGCTACCGGCATGTGTAGCCCCCCCCCACATACCCTCTACACTACCCAGGATTCTGTTTACACTCTGAAACACTGTCAAATATTATTTTTGTATATATATTATGTTTTGTAACAAGAAAATAGAATTTCAAAAAAACAAAAAATAATTTCACCATATACATATGATATATAGTTAATTCATAGAACTCCTGGGCTTAGAAATCACACCGGTCGTATTCATCAAGGTTCTGTTGTAACAATTCTGAACCGATTCTTAACAGCCTGGTCCTATTCGACGCAGAAATATTTTCTCTTCAACCATCATCTCATTTCATATCTATGTATTGCTCAAAACAGGAGCAGTAAGCTCCAACTTACAAAAATATGTCTCGACATCGATATGACCTAAGTTAATTTACGTCAGCTAAAGAGTATTGTTTTCAATCCATCGTTTTTTTTTCAAACTGTATTTTGTTGTTATAAAACATGTTATAAAAATAATATTTGACTGTGTTTCAGAATGTAAAAAGAATTCCTGTGTAGTAGAGGGTATGTGGGGGGCCTTCACAGCCTGTAGCCTGTGGGCTAAACAACATCACAACTCACAACACGCACCTTAAATCTATGGTTTATAAAGCTTTATATGACAAGAAATACTAAGTATATAAATTTCAAAAAGTTTAAAATCATACTGTTTTCTCAAATCTAGTGAACATGATTCAAATTACCAGAACAAAGTGTTCTCTAACATTTCCTTCCCCTATCTAATTATTCAAGCAGTGTTTGCTGAAGTCAACACTGGCTTTCACCAAAAGAAAAGCTATTCCTAATTAAAGGTTGAAAATATTTGATTTTGTTGATTTTAATTACTGAATTATCTCCCTTTAATTTCTATTTATAGTTGCTTATCAAAACGTAAAGGTCGCTTACAATACTAATTATGCCAATGATAGGACTGTCAGATATAGCTTTAAGATAGATAGTTTATTTCAAACTTCAGTAAGCCTTAGGCTTTAAGAATGTGTTGATTAAGAATGTGCTAACCATTATTATTTAATTCCATTTCAACTTCGCCATATTTGACGTCGGCAACCAGCCAGTATTGCTGGTTACAATCCACTTCCTGTCTGTACTGTCCACCTCCATAACTGGAGAGTATTTCCTGTAAAATAATTCAGAATCATGATAATTGAGAAATCTATTGAAAATGGGGATTATGCACAGCCCAGAAATATTAGTTTTGGGGATTAATGCCGCACCAACAATTAGAGCTGTTTGGCGAAAGACCAAGATGTACAACTCGGTTAAACTGGTTCCCGTTGACTTGTGTGTACAAAGCCTGTGCACTGCATCATGGAACGGGAACCAGTTTACAACTCGGTAGAACCATCTTCCGTAAGCCAGCTTGAAATTAATTACTTCCGAATGCAATATGAAAATCAAGGTACTGAAAATATTCATGGAAACTGAGCTTATACAGACTTGCATTGCAATATGGAACGGGAACCAGTTTCACAATTACACGACGGATGTAGGAATACGTAGAACTTTGGTCTACATCAAAATTAAGGCGCACCGAGCGCGTGACAAGGTGTAAAGAAGCAGCGAGTGGACAAAGACGCCAGCACCATAATAGCATTGCCTCTTATACAGTAATGATACTTGACCAAAGCTCAGTGAAGGGAGATAATTTAAATGAACCATTAAGAAGTGAGATAATATAGTAGGTGGAAATTTAAAAAAAAACATCATATGTGGTTACATAATAATTAAATGACAATACCTTGGTGTTATTTTAAAAGAATAGATCATGTAATAGGCAAACGGTTTAAATTCAACAAAATTATAAAAAAGCTGTCAACAAATGCATTCATTGTTTCAACGATACGTACATGTGACTTAATGAAAGCAAACTACATGGCGTTAAATGATTCTTTTGTGTTAATATCTCGGTGAAAGAACTGATTATGTAAGGCATGTTGTAATCCAATAATCCATTAATAGTCAATGACTTGTCCTAATGCCGACAGTTTTATTTTTAATTATATATCATTATGAGTGATTTAAATGATTCCTTGGGTTAGCTATACTGAAACATCATATTTTTTAAATGAAAAAATGTTGCTTTGATCGTCTTGATATTAAAACTACATGTACGTGTATATATAAATATTTGTTAGAACTTACGATGAAATGAAAAAAAAATGTTCTCACCTTTTTCTCTGTATTAAGCTTGATCTCCATTGTACAAGAACGTTTGTGTATTTTCACATCGTTAAGAAACAAATAATTTCTTAAACTATTAGCTGAGGCTGGAACTTTTCCCTGGAGGGACACGGGGTCATAGCTTATGATGCCAAGCTCAACAGCGCCCGTTCCTTCTAGTTTCAAAGCCATCGGATATCCTGATCGTAAAGGCGTATCGGTGAACACCAGTCCGCCAGTCTGAATCGGGCTCCAACTCGCAATTTTCCGGAATCTATCAAGTAAGACATTATTGCCTTTAACTTCATGAAACATCGTCAATCTTTGAAAGTTCTGTTACCGTCAATATGGCGACCAAGAGCGACGTTGATACAATGTTATCTAAACTGTCACAACTCTGAAATAAGAGATATATTATTTTTAATTGATCTAAGATGTAATCATTTTCATATTTTGTACAGAAAAAGAAGTGATCCTTGCTGAGGTTAAATCGGTAAAACATTGCTATCTGTTTGAAATACCGGCCTTAATACAAATACAAATATATTAATAAGGCGTCTGTATCATATTGTAGTACAAAATAAAAAGAAAACTAATCCAATAAATGAAATGGTCGTTATAATAAGGTGATAGCTAAGAATTAGTTTACCGCGTGTAAGTGTGACGGAACGTGTCTGTTGGGTTAAACTGGTTCCCGTTGACTTGTGTGTACAAAGCCTTTGGTGAACTGCATCGTGGAACGGGAACCAGTTCAGTAGCTTCTTAGATTGAAGTTACATCCCTTAGTTGTAATCGACATTTGCTTCAAACTGGTTCCCGTTCCATGTGGCAGTGCACCAAAGGCTTTGTACACACAAGTCAACGGGAACCAGTCAGCGATTTAGTAGATTATCAGTATTTCTCCTGTTTAAGTGTCTCTAATGATACTGGCTAATATATAATGTTATCGTTTTCTAGAATTAAGCATAAGATGGGAGCAACAATACCATTTAACTTCAGGATCAAGATTGAACAAATCGTCGTACATGACTCCAGGGATGCTATATTACGTGATATATTAATAAAAAAAAAAAAAATATTCATTTTTATTTTAAAGATTTATTATCCTGAAGAAGCCAATGCGTCGAAACGTAGATATAATAAATTAATCGTTTTCATGTTTCGTGTTTGGTGATTTTTCATCTTTATTGATTATATATTATTTAGTGATATATTAATGTAATACTAGTATAGCATCCCTGTTGACGCTGATGAAATATCACACGTTTCTTCACGTGGATTAAATCCCACAGACACTTGTTTAGAAAAAATTACCCCACCCACCACGGTTTGCTCTAACCACTACATTGCACTATAACATATAAATTATATGTATTGATAGTAAGAGCGACCGTGGTGGTTGGGGTAAATTTTTCTAAACAAGTGTCTGTGGTAAATCCCGGAAGCTGTCAACACCTGATTTAAACCTATAATAGTTTTACATCGAACAATACATTTTTACTCTCACATTGATATCAATAATTGTGCATGGCCGAGGGCTAAGTTGAGAAACAGGTAATTGATCATATAACAATCAATACTAATGTGGCATGTGATAGACATATGCTAGCTTAGACAACTTTTTTAAACACATACGAATCATGCAATATCTTGGGCTCGCACCGTTGACTATTCTTATTAATTTGATATTTTGGCATAATTGGGAAAGTAAACAAGAGGCGGGTTCAGGGGGGAGGTGCATATGCCCCCCCCCCCCTTAGAGTCTCCAATAGGAGGAAAAGAAATGAAATATTTCCCCCCACTCCTATTTTCCTAAATATTACCCCCCCCCCCCCCCTAGCCTGAAAGATTTATTTATTTGGTCCAAAATGCGGTTTCTTTTTATAGATGTAACTGCATACCAGTACAGTCGAACATGCTTTAGTGGCCACCTCCGAATAAAGGTCGTCATGTGAATATTGACCATACCTTAAAAAAAACTTCATTGCTTATTTAGAACCAATTGACCTCCGAATAAAGGCCACCTATCAATAAAGAAAACGTTTTGACTTTCCCAAGGTGGTCTTTGTACACAAGTTTTACTATAATTTGATAATGATACAAATCCGCAGTAGTAAAATCGATTACTTTAGTAAACAACTATAAAGTGTCAATTTTACAATACAATACAATTTATTGGCAAATCGACATCTAAACAAGTTTATGCCATTGGCCATTTACAATTTTAAACATAAGACATATGACCAAGACACAAATAACACAATACATTATGAACATACAATCGTAAATAATACATACAATAATCAAATTCATTATACAAGTGTTCGTGGAAAATTAGATTAACTAGCGTCACACTAAAGTAATTTTATACACCATCAAACGGACATAAATACCACTTACCATAAGCTATACAAAGACCTATACATACATGAATGTATAGGTCTTTGCTATAAGTGTAGAAAATAAACACAAGTACATTGATGATTATATATAGTGCTTAACAAGCACACGACGACGGTCCATCAACGTTTCAAATTTAGATAAATAAAACAATTAGCATTCAGATAACGTACATAATTTTTTATAGGCCGGGTCGGGGATAAATGGTCAGCATTTAATGACGACCAGAGTCTGAGGTAATAGTACTTGAGATCGCTCTCCAGACTCAAATCCGTATTTTGTCTTTTAATGTCTTTTAATGCCTGCTTATTAGAATATCTCAAGTTTCATGACTTCGGACCTTGACGTTACAGTATCCTTATTTATAAATTAACCTCTGAATAACGGCCAATTATGCTTAAAGTACAAAGTTCTCCCCTCGTCACGGTGACACTTGCTTACAAGTTTGGCTGTATTAAAAACTCACGAGTCATGATACATGTAAACAAAAACTTACAACGTCTGAATATATTAGTTGCCGCTAAAACTATAAGTCAACTCGTCTATCTCGGTAACGTACGTACTAGTATGCTATAGCTGGGACCAATAAACACCAAAGTGTACATTGATCGCAGGTTATAGTCAATTAAAAACGAAAGTTAAGCTAATAAGCTTAGAGCCACGATATATCGATCAGATTTCATAGAATGTTAGCATGATTTATCAATACATTTTCACGTCAGAAAATGCTACGTTTACAAATAATTTATGATAAAACGAAATATGTTTGTATGAAATATTAGGAATGTCGCGTAAGCGTTAATTTGTTATTGAAGTACCATTTACACAATATTTTATTTAATTTTATCACAACTTTATTACATTGAATATAAACACCTAAATCGTGCGATCTAATAGCCATAGTGTATATCTTTACAGCATTTAAAAAAAATCATAAATTTCAGAAATAATAAAATTTGAATTACTTACATCGAAAACGACTGTATTGAAATTGCTACTTTCGGTTTTGGTTAAAGACTACACAACAAATATGGCGGACGGGAAATTCCCTTTACGTTTTTACGAAGCTATTTTTAGAACATAAAGAACTTACGTTATCGCTATGACAAATGCTGCTCAAAACGACGTGTTTATTCTTAGGTACGATTAAACATCACTTTTCACATTATATTCCTTTAAATGCAATAGAGTTTAAGCGCACAAAACCCTTTTTCAGCATCAATTTCTATGCAGTTACCTGTTCTTAACGTTGAAATTACCTGCGTGACCTATGACCTTTGTGACGTTACGCTTGGATCGATGGATGACTAATTCAGGTGTGGCTATCAAACGAAGTGTACATCGCTTGGTTAATTAACATCTAATATAAACGGATACGATTTTCAAAGACCGAGGAAAATAGAAGAAAAAAATGAACAGGTATGTGTTTATATGTTGTTAATTCGCTAAATTAGACACCAACTATTCACTTATCCAAAAATAGCATCGCAAATCCGATTCGTTGTTTGCAAACTAAAACTTCCGCGTGGTTATTTCAGTTACAATGACGTAAACGGTATACTTATTTTACGAATAACCTAGATAAAAAGATATACGATCACAGAGTTGCCAAAATAGCGTGTTTTGGATTATGCGTAATCCACCTACAATCAGGTTATTTCATACGTTTTTAGACCCAAGCGATGTGAATAGAAAGCCTAAATGTTATAGTGTTACCTACGTACAGCTAAATATTATTTATGATTTTTTTTATCTTTTCAAGGTGATAAAAAAGAACTTGATTGTTTTACTTGGAATAGGAACGTTTGATTAGTTATAGTTTTGCATACCATTTTTATAAAAAAAATAAGTCAGGTATAATTTATTTACGTAATAAGACTTGATTCGACCTGCCTTCTTGGATACATACACAATACTGCATCCCCTCATTGTTAATATGCTATACTAAGTAATCTTGCCAAATTTATTGAATCTGATTTAGATATTAGAAAATGTATTACCGTATAACCAAGCCTCACTCTCCTATTTTTTCATTCGCATAATTCTGTTTGTATATACATGTACGAATACATGTATATTGTCAATTTCACAGTTTACATTTTGCGTAATATGATCACAAGCTATTTGCTGTGTTTGTATATTATATGCTAGATGATGTACATAATTATGTACAAATCTCTTAATAAATTTGCCTGGCCTTGCCTTGCCTTTGCATTTTGATAAATTAAAACTTATGAATTTGGTATAACCAAGGCTAATTTGCATTTCTAAATTCAAGTTCCAAAATGCTTAAAACATTGGTGTGACTTTGGTATCTTATGATAAGTGGGTGTAGATAAAAATAATATCCAGGCGAAATCCCTAAAATTTGTTTTGGTTGATAAAATCCCCTTAAGTGATTATAGTTAGTCGGATAAAATCCCAGTAGGACGAATGTTTATCTTTTAAAGTTATTGTATTATTGGCATATATTATTGTATTATCTATTATTCACCTGAACAATAATATTTCTATATTTTGTCTGTTCGCTATAATTATGAATGTGACATAATTATACCTGGGAACAATATATACAGCTTGTATACACACTTTCCTATTAAGTAAGTAAAAAGAAACATTTCTCTATTTTTTTCACACAAAAAAACATCACAAATTTATACTTACTTAGATATAATAATATGATAAAAACGTCATTTATTTATTAAAATGACGGTTTTATCTTTAAATTACTTAATGCAATGAATAACATACTAAACATAAAGTAGCTTAGTGCCACAGCAAAATCTGTCGATCTGACACATTTGCCACCTTCCTCCCTATAATAATCTTTTTGTAGAAAGCAAAAATAATTTTAACACCTGACCGCAACTTGAAACAAAATTGAGATCATTTAGTTTAAGCATATACACAATGTACCTTCAAAAAAAAAATGAAATAGAAATTTAAAAAATCTTACAATGGTAAAGGCTGATAAAAATGAGAATGTCGAAACAAATGTCTTGAAATAATTTTGGTAATAAACTAATGTGCAGAATAAAGAATTCTAGTCCCTTTTCGAGATAACACGTTGACCTAATGTCTCAATATTCCCCTTAAACTCCCTCACAGCTAGTTTCTTTAATGTTTAGATTATCTATAATGTCTTCATTTATTTATTATTCAACAATTCTTTAAGCTTGGATTTCACTGAGGTAAAATGGACACATATATCAGTGCTGTATGTGATGGACCGTAATAAATCTGTGTCCTCTCCCTAGTAAAACAGTGCTTTGATTCATTCTTCTAGATGATGTGATTGTGGTTTTCAAGATTCTTATGGAGTTATTAATGAATAATGGTTTAAATGAGAAGAAATGAGCATAAGTCCTATTTTTGCATCTTTTATATACATTTATATGGCACGGGAAAGGATGCGTAGTGTTTAGTTGGCTCAAGTCATGTAATAAAGTATCTGTTTTGTTCTGTTTAGTGTAGAATAGGACCGGCCCAAGAAGTATGCACTAAAGCTGTCTACACCTCTGATCAATTGGTAGAAATGACAATGAAACGTAATAAATCTCGACGTATGACCTAACTCAACAAATTTACAGGTTTTGTAAACTTTATGAGTCATATCCGACCCGCAATACTGATGGATATCTTAAAGAAATAGTAAAAATACCAGTATGTACTCTGTGTTAATACAATCTGTCTGTGGGGCGCAGTGGTACTGATGAACACAAACTGTTTGTTTTGTCCAGTTTATATTTGAATTGTCAGGCGTCTGAATTAACAGGACGGACTTTCCTTTCTACGTTCAAAATTCAAAAATGTAAATGCAAGTAACATTTGTTCAACAAGAAATTTTCTGGCGTTACCATATATAGCCAGTTAGGATAAATTAGACCATAAATTATTGTTTTGTAATACTATATTTTTGTGATAAATGATAAAGTTTGAGGTCACAATAAACCTATTGCTTTATCAATTGTCTGTGGTATTAATATGACAAATTAATCATATACATTTGTGTTTGTAATTATTGCTAGTCTTTAAATGGAAAGTTGATCCAGTGGCAGCGCACTGGACTACTGAACGAAAGGTCGTGGATTCGAATCTCGGCTCCGCCTTCCAATATTTCAGAGGCGGGGTTTCGGAGACGCCATTCAAACTAACGAGTCAAGTACTGTGTAGAAAATAAGTAATTCACGGCAAAATGGACAAGGCATGTATCGGGTACTTTACTCTGGACACGATAAAAAAGCAGGAACAACTATTCGAAAAAAAAGTAGGAATACAAATGCCAAGTCAGTCTTCTGTATCTCCTTTTCCCTCTCTCTCTGAGGTGGCTTTGTCCATAGCTGTCGAATGTGCCGTTAAACAACATTGTTCTTAAAACATAGTCTCTACACCTGTATATGTTTAGACAATAATAACTACATGTAATACTGAACTAACCGAATGAACTATTTCTAACACACAATAAGTGTAGCTGTGCCTTACGCAAGGTTGTAAATAATTAATATTAATTATTGTCTTGTTGGCGTATTTGACACTGAGCAGACTAGTTTTAATTACTTACTTGCATAGTACATTATATTATAGATATATATAATTTTATTATATATAAGATAGAATGTATACGTGTACAAATGTATTGTTTTGTACAATGTCTACTCAAGAGCATATTCGCCTGTTGTAAAAAAATGTAAAAATTGTATTGACTTAAAAACTACGAAAGAATCAATGGAAATTTGCAAGACATGGGCCAGTGATTAGACCTCATCAATTGTATTCAGAGCCAACTAGGGGAACTATTCAGGGGAAATTATTTCAGGGAAGCTAAGGCCAGACGTACAGTGTTTCGCATCGACTTACTACACTTCGGACGTGTTGAAATATTTCAGTTATTTGCTAAATGTGTAACAGCTGGTGTTATGCTTGCGTTCTATTGATCTACATTCTTAATCCTCGATTGTGTTGACTGTTGACAAAGAGAGCGTAGTTCTAAGCATTGCCTTTGATGTTTTGATGATATCATGAGAACAAAATGTAAGTTCATACCTTCTAGATGAATCAAGATTTTATTGGATTTCTACCACGCAAAATTAATGAGATTCTATTAGATAGTTACTAAGAAACAGTTACCTGTCTTTTGTTACCTATTTCTGACTAAGGGTATTTTATACAGGTTTAGTCAGCAAATCATACTAAAGTTACCTTAATTAACTGATTAAAATATTCAAAATAATTATTTCGATGAATCGATTGTGCTTAATTGCAATATTAAATAAAAAAAAACACAAAAAGTCAAAGTGTCAAATGACACATGAATGCGCAGCTTTTCACCACTGAAAGATTATGTTTCTATGGTAATAAGTGTATAATTACGGAAGATACGTTGTCAAAAGTAAGTCAAATTATTTTTAGAATTACTATATTTAGAACATTTTCAATCTATATATAACTTTAGGAATGGCTTTCATAGAATAATTAAAAGAGTACTAAAGGACAAAACATGATAGTCAAACCACTTTGTGTGTTTTTAGTTTTGCTAAATATCGCCAGGCAGTAGCTATTTTGTTCCTCGTGCATGTTTTTGTTACCAACCTGACAAATTTATCAAACTCGATAATTCGATTACCTGAATGTAAAGACCAAAAATGGTGTTATTATGTAATTATTTCAGTAAATCAGAACGCGACAATATAACGTTAATAATATACAGCCAAACCGTAAACAAAAGCCATCCTTGAAAATGACATAATGTGGTCTTAATTGGACAGGATGGCCTTAATTCGGAGGTAGTCACTAGAACAGGGTTGACTGAAGTTAAGCATATGTCACTGATTTGAGCACAGAGAGCACATTTATATTTTATGAATTCAAAATAATTTCAGCATATTTCGACTTCTTGCATATTCATACACAGTCAAACCTGTGAAGAATGGTCATCCCCGGGAAAGATAAAATATGGCCTTTGTTGACAGGTGGCCTTTATTCGGATCTTTTTGGTTCTAAATAATCAAAGACGTTTTTTAAAAGAAAAGCCTTTATTCAGAGGTGGCCGCTAAAACAGGCTTGACTGTACTGTACAAGTATTTCTGTAGACTTATTATTAGAGGTCTAATATATAATCATAATATTTCTCTTAGAAATACACATCTACAATTCTAACACAAGGAAAGATGTTTATATTTGTAATACAATTGTCGCTTACAATTAAGGGCCTAAATTGGAATTATTAGTGTCTGATTTCATGCTCATTAAAAGGGTTAAATTGGTCGATAATGTTTTTTATTCATTTTGGCTCTTGAAAAGCGTGTCGAAGGGTAAGAAGAAAGTGAGAAAGTAGTTGTACCATTCCTCGGGCACATTAAACGATAAAGATCCCCCGGGGGGGGGGGTAAAATAGGGTAGGTCGGGTAACCAGAAACAAACAATTATTTTTAGGCCTAAACGCCACATTGAATATTCACTAAGTAACCAAGTTTTCTGACGATATGTTTTTATTTCTTTGGTATGAAGAATGAAATAATTTGTACGGCAGTTCAAAAGATGGTCGGGGAATATTTGTATTGTATTCATTATTTATAATAAAATTATAATATGATCTATCATTGAATTTCAAGAAAACACACCGTTTTCGAACAATGCACTTCAAGAGATCACCTGACGATATAGATGACAATGCATAACGTTAAGAGTAAAACCTGAGAACAAAGGCCACCATTTTGAAGACAAAATATGGCCTTTACTCGAATGTTATTCTGTTCTAAATAATCAATAACAGTCTTAAAAATGATATTCAAGGTATAGTGTGGTCTTTATTGACACGTGGCCTTTTCTCGGACGTCATTTTGTTCGAAGTGGTTTTAAAAACGATGACTTTTATTCACAGGGTGGCCTTCGTTCGGAGGTGGCCACTTACACAGGTTTCACAGTATCGTCTTACAAATTTTAACCATAAGAAACATTATACGTTTAAACAAAATGAATATCGGTTCAAATAGTTCGTTTAATGGGTAATAACCACTTTTTCTTAACGAAGGACACATTCATCTAGTATGGTGATTCATGTTTACAAATAACTTTCGATACCCTTAAATAAATACATTTCACGCCACAGTACACACCCAGATATTATTAACTAAGAACCAGCCAATGACAGAAAAAAATATTTCTGTTCTGATGCAGATAACAACTTCACCAAAGCTTATGAAATCATGTCATCTGATTGGCTAAAACTGATAATCTTGGTTGAATTAGCCAAATTGAGAATGCTGTTTTTCTAATATAGGAAAAAGGTTAGCGTTATCTTTATATCAGAATCGCCGTCATTAAAATTCATATGTATGTTGTTTATTATTAACTAAAACGAATGTTGCAAAACAAAAATAATTATGGTATCTAGCAATTAAATAATAGATTTTTTATAATCGTAATCTCAGTCAAACTAAAGGTAAAAGGTCATTTTTCAAGAACGGTCACTGATTATTTAGAACAAAATGACCTCCGAATAAAGGCCACTAGTCAATAAAGGCCACACTTTGTCTTTCCCATGATTTGACAGTTAAAACCAACTATAGTGTCGGAGGCAAAACTGTTTTAAAGCTACGTACCTATGTTTGTGGTGCGTGTATTATATATACGTTGCTAATAATAGAGAGTTACGGTATACGAGCAGGTAATGCAGATTTGCATTATTGGACCAGGAACTGAATTGAATTTTACCATGCGTGAAACAATACGACACATCGTAGGTTTTAAGAGCAGTTACAAAGAGCTTAGAAACATATTCTGTTAATCAGTAGTTGACTAAACATCTGTGTGTTGTTTTTTGTTCAAAAAGATAATAATACCGTTATAGTTTGTTTGAAAATGTAAGGACTACATTTGATGATGTCTTTATTTGGTTTTAACAACGCTAGTCGCACCGGCTGGCTTGTTTTAAAATCACTGGTGAGATATTTTGCTTTGCAACATTTATTTAAATATATATCATGCATATACCACTAACGAAAGAAGGTTTTTGTTGAAACATTAAAAAAAACTGAAACTGCTTGTGTTGAAAAATAAGTTGCGCGTGAGAGTTCATTTATTTGATAATAAATTTAAAGCCCCATTAGCATTTTGGATGTTAAAATTAAAGTAGGTCTTATTTTACCTAAAAAGTTATCTTATCAGTGAAATTGACTTTTACTTTCAATAAAAACATTCCGATTTTTTTTTTAATCACAAAGTACATATAGGAATATAGTTCAGTATTTTTTTCAATGATATTGCAAAAAATAAGAAAACGCGCCTGACAACAATCTACGAGATTTGGCTAAAGAAAGACTTTGTGTCAATATGTTTTAGAGCAAATAAAATATATTTCTTATATTTTACTATCATCACATCTATTGTTCTGTATTACTAAATTCAAAAAGCTAATGGGGCTTTAACCAATTTTTGATAATAAAAATCAAATAACAGACTTTGAAAGTACCGTCAAACTTGTCATCAAAGGCCATCCTTGGGGAAAAAATGTGGCCTTAATTGACAGATGGTCCTTCTTCGAAGGTCGATTTGTTCAAAATAAGAAATGACGTTTTTTAAAAGAATGACCTTTATTCAAAAGGTGGCCTTTATTCGGAGACGGCTACAATCTGACTGTAATGTAAACGATACATTGAAAATGTGACAATACTTGGCAGCCTGTTTCGCATTGAGTTTAATACGATTAAAATGTATTGACACTTGCGTGATGTAATGAAAAATGTAATGAAAGTTAGTGCTCGCCCCATGTTCTCATCCTGGTGAATGTAGTTACAATGATTATTTTGGCTTTCTTATCTAAATATGATATCAACCGGCGTTCTAACGAACGACTTAGCACACACTGCGAATGGGGGGCACTTAGACGATTAGAATGCATATAAGGTTGTTCGTTACCGCGCCCTTTAGCTTTCTTTTTTACGAAGAACACCCAAACATGCACTATTTGTAAGCTTATGGTCTTTATAATTTTGGATTTAGCAATGGAAAAACATTTCACAAAAGTGGTCTGTATGTTATTAACGCACATAACATGTACATATGAACGAACGAGCGATCGACCGAAACGACAGTGGCCAGACAGACAGACAGACGAACGGCCAAACACATCAATTTTATCAATTAATCTTTTAGCACGTTACAGATTCTTCTAAATAATTTGTGTTCTTATTCTGTTGTTTTTGTTCTATTCCAGGTAAAATGCATGAAAAGAATTATCATGACAACAGGTACATTAAAATCAGAAACAAGCGAGGATGTCAGAAAAAGGGTCACCTTTGAGAACCAAGAAGAAGACACAGGGCCAGACCAAACACGAGAATTTTCAGATGCGAACGTTTATATGCAGGTTAGGGGTCATGGACTTCTCATGATCAGATCTTCTAGTTTGGATGAAAATGAAGAGTCTGTGGTCGATATATTCTTGAACGTCAGAAACCCCTCTTCACCAGTGACCCTTATTTTACCGAATGAACACAATGGTGTTCCTGAAGTGTTTGGTGATGGTGATATTCAATTTACTATAAAAGGAGCTAATGACTTCGTTCCTATGAATGAGTTTGAAGATTTTGAAAAAGAATGTGAAGGGAACAAAGATGACGACAACGAACAAGAAAGTAAAAAGAAGTATACCCATCGTAGAAACAACAGTGATTATCTACAGGTCTGGGGGAAAGGTGAATACAGTACCACTGATCGCGTAGATCACAGTCTTGAAGACAATGATGACATAAACAATGAATGCGAAGGTAATGATAATAAAAATGAAAACGTGGCTGATGAAAACTGCTTCTCATTTTCTAGTCTTAATGATTCGCTCACAACGTCATATTCACACATAGATGACACAGTTGATTCTAACATGGCCAGACTGAATAAACTCAGCGAAGAAACACGTCAGTGGAGCTGTGAGAATAATGAAAACTGTAATAACGAACAGGAGTCACTGGACATTGAGCCAGAATCGAAAAAAGAACTGAATGTTGCCGACGACGAAGACGAACCGTTTCCTAGGAAGTTTTATGACAGCTTACCGATCTATCGACGCAAACGGAATCGCCAGTTAAACTTTCGCCGCTCTGTGAAGTCTTCAAACAAAGATGTTTGGCAAGATGACAAGAGTCTAAAAAGTGCAATACAACATTCATACACATACCTTTTGGATGTGCTTGATGTGTTGGAACTATGTGATCACTTGTATGAAATGTGTCTTTTGGACATCAACATGTATCAGAAAATCTTTGAACTGTGCTTCGAACATCGCCATGTCATCTATGCTAAGCGCTACTTGTTGATGTATCTCTCAACCCGAACGATCTGCCATGATAAATTTGTTGATGCTTTATACGGATCAGCACAGTATCAACTTATTCCACTTTTTTATCCCGGTGTTAACATCTAATTTTAAACAGAGGACAGATAGTGAGACTGAGGCGTACTGGTATGTTTTAAGAATTTGTTGTTATACCAATCGCACAGTTCGAAATTAAGGATTCGCAACTTTATACAGACATGGTAAATTAGATGGGGAATACAAGAAGGGTTTATCTCATTCTTTGTCAATACTAGTGCAGAAAAGCCCCCCCCCCCCAGCACCCTAACCTTTAATCATCATCGTTTGAATGAGTTGGTTACAGAAAGGAGGATTTCGTTACCAGAACAGATTTACCATATTTCACCCAATGACGAAGTTACACGAACTGTAAATTTTGGACACTGTTGCGAAACCAGGTTCCGATTCTTTAAGAATGTCATGACAACTCGGACATTTGTAGATCTTTATGAAAAGGTTTCTTTAGGTGACTGTAAAGCTCCCTGATGTATTGAATGACGACAGTGGAATACCACTGTCTGATGATTAACATGAATGAGCCGCTTGTGCTTTTTGTGTTAACTTTGTACATCTACATTGAGTCACTTATGAATAGCCTCTAAAGATAATTGGACATTTACTTTATTGATATTATTTTCCATATATACATTTTGCGGTTAGAATTGTGATTTTACTTTTTGTTAGGAGTTTCTTAAGGATGCATCAATATCGTGGATTAGATATTTATTTACAACATTTGGCAAAACAAGGAATCTTTTATTAGCTGTTTTGTTCTTACCGAATTT
Organism: Lutraria lutraria; assembly: GCA_964023205.1. Classification (NCBI taxonomy): domain Eukaryota; kingdom Metazoa; phylum Mollusca; class Bivalvia; order Venerida; family Mactridae; genus Lutraria; species Lutraria lutraria. Next base: position 26,704,012 of record OZ026847.1, read on the forward strand.
TTCAATTGGGGCATTTAACCCGCCTCCGTGGTCAAGTGGTTAATGTCGCTGACTTCAAATCACTAGAGGGTCGTGTGTTCGATCCCAGCTACCGACCAAGTGTCATTATGTGAGAAAGTAGGCAGTTGGAGACTAGTACTGGTTCTTCCAGGAACGATGATTAGGTGAACTGTCTGCCTCATATGACACAGCCTGTAGAAAAGAGGCGTAAACCCGATGAAACAAACAAATTAATAGTTGGTGAGGCATTTGTTTATTATTTCGAGTTTCGAATAAAGAAATGCAACAAAACAACACAATAAAGTGTATAGGATTCATGTTAAGCCCATTAAATCAGATAATTTGTATTCCATAGCAGACGTATATTTCGTTAACAATTTCGGGATTCCATGTTTTTACAACTGGACGCCAGTACGTCTGCGGTACGGATTCGAAAACATTTTTCTTTGAAACATGTCTGTTAGTTACGAATATGTACCATGCAACCTGGCTGTAACGTATATTTGATTCGTAAACTTTTGTCAGATTAATATACACCATTCATTCTTATTTCTGAACAATGACTGAAGCGCCCACGATCAAATAAACCAATGGTCTGTTTTAAAAACAATGAATGAAGTACGAATATCTTCATAAGATCTTGTATCCGCATTGTTTAAAATCCACATACATGTATCTTCTTTCAGATGTTGCTATTTTAGTATTCTCCCCTAATTAGAAGACTCCCACGCGGCTTTATAAGTGTCAACGGCGTAAGCATTTTTTTCTAAGATCAGTATTTATATCTTGATGACTTACTTGTTAGTAACATGACAACACACTAAACATGAACTTGGTCATATGTATATCCGGGTTATCTTGTTTTGCGTAACGCTAATGTAAAAAGTCAACCACCTGTTGTTTTTAATTATGTCATTGGTTACTGGTCCAGGATTCGATATTTTTTTAATTGCCATCTTTAATGAAACCACAATTAGTCAGATTTATCTAAAGTAGCAGAAGCTCTGTGTGTGAATCAGTCCTGACCCAAACATGTTACACCGAGCGTAAAATAATTTTCCTTTTTTCCTTTTTAGCGTGTGTTTTTAAAAACGTGATTTGTTTGTCAGCCTTTATGTGGTATGACAACATTTAACTTGCACTCATAAACTTCATATGTATTTTCTTTGCCCAACCGTCCATCTCGTGGTGTGTGAACATGAACACTTTTCACTGATGTCATCTTACGGACTTTACTGCATACAGTCAAACCATTGTTAACGACCATCTCAATAGTTAGCATACATACTGTCAAACATGTGTTAGCGACCACCTTCGAGTGTAGGCCACTATGTGAATAATGGCCATTCTTTTAAAGGCTTACGTCATCGGCCTACGTCATCGGCCTTTGAGAATCAATATCTAGATCATGACATAACATTACTGATCATAATTAGCTATACGCTTTCAGCACCTTACTAAAACTGCAGCAATTTAGAATCAACGAAAACGTTTTCTGAATGAAACGTACACATATTAGTGTTAGATCTATTTTTCTATTATTTCTTTTTAAGGTCATTATTCATCCATGCACCACTTAAATTATAAGCTCTCACGAATCTGCTTGTGTACTACATCTATGTTGTTTGTTTTATATGGTAGCATAAAAGGAACATAGGAAATATTTTATTAATCGCATGGTCGTATAATAGCTATCGCGTGCCAACTCGATAAATGAAATATTTCCTATGTTCCCTTTAAACCACCGTAATTTTAACTATTTTGACAATGTAAATGGTTTTATTTTCGAATTTGAAAGAAATCTATACCCAGATTGACAATAGATGTTTATAGGTTTATAGACTCTAGAAAAGAACCATAAAGGGTTATGTGTCGGTGGTAAATGTTATTTTTTATATTTTGTGTATCGCAAAATTTAGTAGATCTACAGCTTAATGAGAACCTGAAACATGCAAGGCCGATTAAATGCGGTACTAAGATTACATATATCGTTATGTATATCTGAAGCCCGTACCAAGTTTTGTAAGAAAAATCTATGTCAAGAGTTGTTACTACTTTAAATTGCTTTACATTTTGTTATGATTGTTACATAATTATAAGAAATGAAGTACTGTTGCTTTAAAGGATGTTGGATTTTAACAACAGTATAGTTTATAGTTAGTTACTGTTTCAGATTCTTCACTTTATCTGAGTGCACTATAATTATGTTTTACTGTAATGTTTTCTTGACTTTAGTGATACATTATTGAAACATTCCGCATTTACAATGCCACCCTTCTTGTGCCTACATAACATTCGTCCATGAATTTTGTTTTGTGCCTTGTCACGTGTGTTTTCTCTCTAGATTTTGTCAGTATGTCAATTCATATAATACTTCATTGAGAATATAGTTATTGTACATACTACTGTCTTAGAGATTATTTTTATAATCAAATATTTCTAGCATAATCGAATGTAAACCGATGTTTACAGTTAAACTTTTCAGAATTGTAGATCTATATATATTTACATAGCAAATACTTAGTAACTTACTTAGTCGAATTCATTGATAAATATTTAAAAGCATGTTTTATGTGTAATTGTCTATATCAATTATTTAGATATGGCCTAAGTTTCAATTGGGTTTAGTGTATTTGTTTACTGCCTATGTTTTCTCAAATACAGTCTAACTTGTCCACGATGACCACCCTTCAGAGAAAAAACTTTGTTGACGTTTTGAGAACTCTATATGATATTATTTTGATTCAGATGTTTAAACAAACGGCAACTTAAATGTATTTGCTAGAAAGGTTACTAAGAACAGCTGGTCTTTACAGAAGGGCGGTCTGTATTCACAGATTATTTTTGGACAGGTTTGACTGTGCATTTTTTTGTTGTGTCACCGTGTTTAATATAGCTTTATTTTCATCTTGTGTTCATTGTTTTAAACGTAAATTGATATATTGGTTGATTTCATGATTTTGAATTCATGTATAAATCATTTCTCACTTGCTACCGTGATCACATTTATTATTAAGTCACATGACAAAGATGGCGGTCAAACTTTTTATAGAAGTACGATTGTTGTTATTATGTCATTTAGATATTTGTTCTTTTATTTAAAATAAATTTTTGAAGTTGTACCTGTGTTTCTTACGTGTTTGATGGTGTGTATATTTAGTTTCAGATGCACTTAATACATTGCAAGTTCTGGACATGTATAGATCACATGTCCCTGACACTACGTGATGGAATACCAGGCAGGAAACCAGACTAACTTTGGACATTTACCTGGTTTTCGCTTACATCAGAAAAGGGATCGGTAGATCGACACAAGTTTTAGTCAAATATATTTAGTGCCGAGATGAAACTCACGAAATAAATTAACGACAAGACAATTAACAGAGAGTTGAAAAAAGTTTAGAGTCGGCTAAAAAATGGGCCTGTCCGTTGGTGGAAACCAGGAACTGTTCGATTGTGCCTAAGTTTACACCCCGGGCTTGGAAAACTTGGTTAATGGACACCTGTATAAAGACATTCTTATTTAATCTTAAATAAATCAATATTTTTTATGGATGTTCTAATTTTTATATACAGTCAACCCTGTGTTATAGACCACCTCTGAACAAAGGCCACCCTGTGAATACAGACAACTATCTCTAAACTCGCCATTGATCATGTAGAACATTATGACCTCTGAATAAAGACAACCTGTCAATGTCATATTTGTCTATCCCATGGGTGGACTTTGTTTACAGGTTTGAATGTATACTACTGAACCTTTGCAATCGGTACATTCGGTCAATCCTAAATAGTTTGTGATCACTAAAATATTTTGGCTTCTTAATAACTGATCTTCTCAATTTTTTTATTGCGTCTTGTTGTGGTATTTTTAAGATATTTAAACATCTAGGTGACCGATTAGATACAGGTATTCATGTACGGGTAGTGTTTAAATATCTAATGTTTGGACTGAGTTTCGTGTCCTGACACATTGATTACCTGTCTGTTCATTCTTAAATTGAATTATGAAAATAGATATTAATATCTGTTGTTGAACAAAGAAACTATTTTTGGAAATAAATCGTAGTGAGGCTATCGACGGGTAGATATGTGAAACGTTCATGTTATGCTGTCTGTATTTACTGTATTTATTGAATTATTGGAAATAAAAATGTTTAAAAAATAATTACAAGGAAGAAGAGTCTGGATTACGGTTTTATTTAAAAAAAACTTAATTTATGACTATTAGGCTATTCTTAAAAAATATATATTGCTTTTACGCGACCTGCTCTTTAAAAAAAACACCGACAAAATTGTTTTCGCGATTTGAGCAAAAATCGTTCGTTCGTTATTCCAGCTTTTCAAATGTACAGCTAACCCTGTGTTAGTGGCAACCTCCGAGTACAGACCGACCTGTGAATAAAGGCCATTATTTAAAAACCTCCATTGATTATTTAGAACAAAATGACCCCCGAATAAAGGTCACTTGTCAATAAAGGCCATATTTTGTCTTCCTCAATGGTGACCTTTGTTCAGAGATTTGACTGTATTGTAAATTAAAATTCTTGCATGCCTACCTACCCACTATTAAAAATTTAGGTCACGGGACCGAAAACCAACATGTTTTAAGAATGGCCTGACACTCAAATGTTTAGTTTGTGGCCTTGAGGGTTCATTATTGTCGATGAGTTAATATCTAAATTTAGCACAGGCTTTCAGAGATACCGTTATGAACTTGTATGTGCTATCTTAAAAATCAAGGGAAACAACGCTGTTGCCATGGGAACAGTATTTGATAACGTGATAAGTAGGCTGTTAATTGGCGAGAAAATGAACATCAACTTAAGGTCGATAATACCGCAGAACTTCTTCAATACGTGTCTTGCCTAGGACCTTATTTGGATAGGACGGACATTCGTACACTCGACACTTGTCAGTATAATGGTTCATAGAATTGATCAAATAAAGTTTACTGATGAGTGAAACATACATCAAACTATAAATCCCCAACCAGGGGCCGGGGGCACCTGTGGTCGTATGGTTACGGTCTCGAAAAAGAAGAGTTCCAATCCCATCCAGGACCAAGCAAATTTCACTTGCGGAGAAGTTGTTCAATATTAATTTTTTAGAAGTTTTTAATTTAACTGTATTCGATTTTTCAATTGACGACACGTGACGACCGACTGAATTCCAAAATATTTTTAACAGAGTTTCTTCCCTTGGATTATCATCCATAGTACGTTTTTCATCACTTTAACCAAACTACATGACGATTGTGTAACACTGGAAATATCGTAAATTCTATCAAGTTACATCTTGATTAAATTTAAAACTGATTATATAACAAACTGTAAATCTTTTGGTTACTTCATTAATTCGCCCCCTTATATGTGCTAGCGGCCAATTCTGAATAAAGGTCATCCTGTGAATAAAGGCCATTCTTTCAAAAACAGTTATTGATAATATAAATCATAATGACCACCAAATACGGGTCACCAGTCAATGAAGCTACATTGTGTCTTTCCCAGGGGTGACCTTTGTTCACAGGTTTGACAGTGTATTTGTTTGTTTCATCGGGTTTTACGCCATTTTAAACATTATTTCAGTCATATCGTGTCGGGCAGTTATCTTAACCAGCTTTCCTGGACTTCATTTGGGCCTAAACCAGTACTAACCAGTGAGTAACCACATTCTATCCATAATCTTCTGCCAAACTACTCCACATAATAGAGGTGGAGGACAATTTAACATAGGATGCTATATCTTCAGTCAAATTTGTCACGGACAGTGTGAGCCTCGCCCGGGGTTCGAACTCACAACCTCTCGATCAGTAGACAAACGCTCTAACCACTGTGCTAGCTGGACGGGATCGACTCTATATTATAGAATTCGTTTATAGCTCAAATTCCTAGAAACATCTTCGGTGTCATCAGTTTTCATAGTAAATAGTACACTCATTAAAACACGGTTATATTGAATACAAGTGGGTCAACTAATTATTAAACAATATCTTACTTAAAATAAGTAGGGACTCGGTACGAGGTTGGGAAATAATTGCTGACTTCATCCGATTGTTCAATGCATTCAAATTTCCTATATAGGCCTTACCCTGTTTTTCTGTGTATGGGTGTCAAGTTATTGCGATCATGTAGTATTGCGGTAATAAGTTAAGTAAGGAAAATGCACCGATTTACTTTGTACAACATTATTGGCATTAGTTTTTTCAGCTAATTTCAATTCTTCGAACAAATTTGATATCAGTGTGTATTTATAGATTTTTCGGTTTTCCAAAAATTTGATGATCGGTTTCGTTAACACGTTATAAACTATATCAAGGTTTTGTAATTTGTTCACCAGAGCTGGGACGAGTACTCGAGTACAATTGTCATAAGTATTGCTCGGTAAGGTAGACAAAATCATAATCAGGTGTAATCAATGTATGTTTCGTTTGCTTAAAAAATCAAAACGAGTTTAATATGGAGTGTTTGGGTAGTAGCATTACTCGACCCGATACCCGGGTACAAAATTATTACCCGGGTAGTATGTATGTATGTATTTATTCAACTCAAGGTCGCAGATATTGCATTTTATCGCTAAGAAGCGTGAAATATTGCCGAACTTGGCTTTTTGTGCAGTTTGGTTGTTTGCAAATTTATTTAAGCACTAGTTAGTGCCAGGACGCAGGAATGATAACTCTTTCGAGATAAATAGCGGGTACTCGGGTACTCGCGGGTAATATGGTCACGGGTACCCGGGTACAAATTCTACCCGTCCCAGCTCTATTGTTTACATGACTGTCTTTAAACCAGCTAGCCCGGGTTTGCATATGATTGCGCTATCATTTATGTAACTTGAAACACATATGGTGTGTATTCTTTTTTCGTCTTGGAAATTCCCCCCTAAAAATCCCGAAAAAATTATTGTCAGCTATTAAAGATTACACACAAATTAAATGCATAATATGTACACGTCAGCTACTTGAAACGTTCGCCTTTAAAATAACGTTATCTTCAGGTAGATGCACACAGTTATCATATGGCTATACCAGACTAGCTTTAAGTGAACAACAAAATAATAATAATATTTAATAATTAAAATTGGAATTTGATTACAGTTTGACTAGATGCGATTCGTGGAAAGTCTAGTGATACAATACATTAATTAAAATCATAAACTATGTGGAAAATTGGACTGGAAAAGGGGTAATAGTTGAAAGTTTTAGAATACTGTTTTAGCACATTATAAGAGTGTTGAAAATTGTATTTAAACATGTCGGATTATTTGTCACAACATGATATAACTTTACAAATTCGAGGACTAGGACGTGTGGTTATACTACCTAACGAAGCAGATCATAATGATAAAAGTTGTTTTGAATTAGTTGCTGATATCTACAAACGACCTTTGACTTTAAAAGTTGTACTGCCGAATGACCTGTTATGCCAATATCCGTATGTTGAAGGTGATGGTTCATTTGAAATAATTCACGGCTATGATATACAGACAATAAATGACACAGCTTTTAGTATGCGCGTCAGAGGCAATGGTGTGCTGGTTATAAAGACCGTAGATGGATTATATGCCTATCACTTTCAGATACGAATCCAGTTAAATTGTAGTTCATATGTTGTATTAGCTCTGCCTAAGGAATGTCAAGGAAAGCTAGATATAAGCGGGGACGGTGATATACATTTCACTACTCACTTTGAAGACGATTTTAGTGATATTTCTATGGAGGTACAGGATGCTGAAGACGACGCAGAAAAAATAGTTAATTCTTCCCGAAACGCTCAGAGCTTTCGACATCGACGTAACGGCAGTGACTATTTGCAGATATCTGGTAGCATTAGTGAGACCTCAAAGGAAGAAGAAGTTGAAATGACTGGCGATGGAATTCATGCTGTGCTTGTTTGTAAGTCTCATATCGACTCAGATGCGATCAACCAAGAGAAAAAACGTCGGGTCAATTACAATGATTGTGGTTGCAACGTACTTGAGAAAATGACCACAAAAGAAAGAGATATTTGCATTAAAGATAAGGAGCAATTCGAAAATTTCAAGAATGCCGTAACTGAACACAACGAAAGTCCCTGGTATAAAGGGTCTTGTTTAAAATGTGCTATCAGGTATTACTTTACACCTCTATTGAACAAGTTAGTGAATTCTGACATCTGTGACCATCTGTACGAGAAGGGTATTGTAGATATAAAGTTTTGTTTACGCCAGAATTCTTTGTGCCGCAAAAATGACCACAGGGACGCTATGAGAAATGTGCTGCTCTTTCTATCAACAGAATCCGTATGCCATGATGACTTTTTGCACGCTCTGTACGATTCTTATTTGTACAGATTGATTCCATACTTTTATCCTGGCGTGCAAATATGAACTTATTGTCGACAAATGTGTGTTTGACAAAAATGTGGAATATGCTTTAACAATTGCTCGTCCTTTTGCTGCGCTATCATGAAGATTGCGTTTGCCACAATTTTTGTACAGGTTAGAATTGACAAAGTATATTTTACTCATTAAACTGTAAACAGAAGTGTTTATGAGAAGTAAGATACAACGAAATCAGCATTATTCGTTCCACCTGATATAAAGTAGTGAATGTTGTTAAATGGAATGTTAAAACACATGATTTGTAATCAGAAATCAGCTGAATAGCACCTTCTGTGAACAATGGAATTAACCAAATATCTGTTTGTTGCGGAAATATAACATTTTTTTATATTCTGTTAAATTTAATGTGAAAACGTATTATGTATGCTATTAAGTTCAAAGTACTTACAATGGAAGAAATGTGAAAGTAAGTTATTGTAAACTGTTGAAAGACATTTGTTGGAAATAACAACGGTTTATTTAAATTGATGAAAAACTATATGAGTATGGCTAAATGTGAAAATGTGTATTGTTAAATGTTAACTAAAAGACAATAGAAAAATCTTTTCCGGGTTTGGGTTTCTGTGATTATTTTAGAACCAGTAAAGTTACTTCTCTGTAATTTAGCTTACTTTATACCCTCTTCCATTGTTCATAAGTGTGTATTTAAACTATTTAAACCATATTTGTATAGAGTGTAATGTATTTAAAACGTTATACTATTGAATTTTAAAAGTTATTTGTACATAGCTAAATGTTGAATAATTGTTTGTTATAAGATATGATAAAGCACAATAACATTATTGTGTGTTTTGTGATGTATGACACGTGTCGGTTCATAGGTATAACAAATACCTGTGTACAATTAAAATAGAAAAAGTTTATTGTGATTTGTGTACAGAACAGTGTACAGGAAATATTTTGAGTAGATAGAACATCATACTATGTATTAGTATACATAGTATGATGTTCTATCTACTCATAATATTACAGTACAATAGGGATGGCACTATTACGGTCTCCATCTAGTAGTCATTAGCTCCGAGACCAGACAAGTTCGCACATGAGAACGTTTACGTCATGTTGTAGGTCCTACTAAGATATACGTATTTGGTTTCCTTTCCCGCGAAAACTAGAATATCGCCAAATGTCCCAAGCTAGGTTATATGAGCTTATACGAGACGGAATATTTCATACCAATACAAATAATAAATAACGTGTCATACGAAATCTATAACGGGCAGTTTCATATGATTTAGGGGAATATGATTTGGAGTTATTTTTACAAACTTGCGTTAACATATAAATTGTGCAATATTTACATAAATCACGTGATGTTTTTTTTTTTTTTTTTTTTCTTTTGTTAACCACGTGTCGGACAAAAGCTATACATAGCTAATGTTTACTTTACTTGTTATTTGTATACCGAATATAAATAAATTATGTATTTGTTCAAAAGTTTTTGACTCACATGATTGTATGGTAAACCAATTTTAAATCAGTTAATATATCAAGGTTTGGTTATCAAAATTTATTTTAGATTACCTAATCGCCTGACACTTATATTTATAACATATATAATTATATATGAATTATGACGTGTCTGAATATTTTAACTATTGTATTATATTGTTATTATTTGAATGGGTTAATCTACTTTTGTTTTCGTACTTATCAAAGACTGAATGTTAGTGGAAGATTCATTAACTCACTTTTTATTCGTTCTTGTCTGCAATAAATACGAAAATAATTTTGTCTAAATTCTGTTTTCTATCAGTGTGTGAAATTTTCCATTTTTTTTAAATTATTGAAATGTTATTTTAAAATGGAAAAAGTATAGATTATACTTTCCAACCAAAGCATTGAATAATCTCCCCAGTGTCTCAGTAACAACATGTATTAATATTCGCGAAAAAAGAAAAAAAAATCTGAAAGATGTAATATTTACTCGTCGTGAAAATCGCCAATTCACCGTGATCTTATCATTTTAAGGGCAGATAACCTACACAATAAAGGAAAGCAAGGCCTTATCTACTTTCTTTTTTATGCAGCCGACTTTTTTCATGTCATAAAATCTATTTTTCTATAAGCGCTAAGTACAGAATGGACATATGTATATTATTTCATAAAAGTATTGAATGAATGAAACTGTTTAAATATTTATTCTAATTTATGATTATGTTACAATACATTACAAATGTTACGTGTGTAACAAATTCATGGCCATTCATTATTTAGGACCACTTTCGTGCTATATCTCTTTTTTTCAGTTAAGTTAAGAGACTGAAAATTCTATAAATTAGGCCTTTTATAATAATGAAAATGCATGCAAATTGTATTTTGACCAAGAATAAAATTAAAAACATAAACCAAAAGTAAAATCACGGTATTTGAGATTTATGTATGAGTTATCTACCCTTGAAATAACCTGAAATAACCTGAAATAAGCAAACTATTCATATTCAGGGGCAGATAACTAAATACCGAGATTAATGAACCCCAGTTTTTCACCTAAATGTTTCTGTTATCATATGCTAACATCATAGCAAGCGCCTTTAAGGTAATAAAGAGCTTACAGAAATGTTCCCAAAAAAGTCCATTCGCAAAAACAACGTGAACATTTCAATGACTAAACGACTTATAGATATAGAATATAGGCAATAATATTTATGCAGACTAAAGATAGGTCATTTATTTTACATTTGTAATACTAATCTAGTACCTTCAATTTGTCCTGATAAAGTCCAAAATAACTTACACGTGTTTGCTACAATTAGATAACGGAGCAGGAAGTATTATGATACATTTATGATTACCACAATCTTTCCTAACAATGTCACTCGAAATCCTGTCTGTTTACCTTTATTTACGAACTTGCACTATAAACTTACTGTGTAAGCTAACAGGATGATCTTTAGATGATATAAAGATAAATACTTAATATCACCAGGCCCTGAGGTTCAAAACTTGAGAACGTTCTTAGAGAAGAAATCTCAATACTATTCTGGACGAAGTCTGCATCAAAATGTAATTTATTATGTTTAAACATTTTCAGATCAATTTCGCTGAGAGAAAAATGCATGATTAATAAAACGTTTGATTTACTGTCGTTGTTTTGTCAACACTCAACGAACTATAGTCGGACAGCGACCTGTAAATGATCAAAGATCAGCTAAGTCCATTTTGTAGGGTGAGTGGCATTTCGGTGGTTTCCATAATAATTAAATATCAATTATTTGTCTGTCTTTGTTGGATTAAAAGCGCAGCTCAAATGGTAAAGGCGCCAACCTTTTTGCTTGTGCAGCCTGTTAATCAAGATGTTACAAGTTCGAACCCCATATGAAAGCTTTTTCCTTTCCATTTTTTTTCATTTTGTAATACTTATAACTGCACATTTTTACTTCAATATTTGGAATGATTTTCATATTAAGTATTTCATTTCAATTTATTTCATGTAATTTCAATTACTCCTTTTCGTTAGCAGTATCTGTACTGGAGCCACTGTCAGAATCTTATAATTTGCTTCGTTATAACATGAAATCGTCTGCATACTTAGGAATGTCATATGAACAAAATTTGATTTCGATTGCAAATATATACCCTTCTTATATAAATGCACCGAAATCAAGAGCAATGCATGATTTGAAAAAAATAGTGACAAGATTAAGGATACGAACAAATACAGTTAAATAATATTTCAAGTGCGGTGCACTAATTTCAGAACTAAGAATGCCTCTTACAACGGTGGCCTACAAAATTGTTAGTATAAGGTAATATTTAGGAATGTACTTGGTCATTGTATTACTTATCCCTATTTTAAAGAATAGAACAATCCTCGACCTTTCGTCACGACTCACTGCTCGATTTCTATCGATATGATATTTGAGTTTTGAATCTGATCTCAGGCTTTAAAACATCAAACATGGTCATATATGATGGACAACAAACACAATGTGATATTATTTAACAATTACAGACGTTTATTTATCATATACCATACTCATAATACAATACACAACCTATATATTCAGGTATTTGGTATGGATATCATACCACTGTATTTAATCAATTCGAGGTCATGTCTCCTCTCAGGTATAAGGCCTTTAAACCTGTAAAAATAGTTAGGTTTAGCAATTACAAAATTAATTTATGTAGTTACGCTTTGTGTCTTTTAAGGTAGTGAGGCATTTGGTCATCCGTCAAAGAAAATAACATTACATTTTGATACAATGCGCATTTGTAGTTTAACAGCCCATTAATATGGCAACTAGATCATTTTAGAGATGGGATAGAAGATACATGAAAACTAGGCATTTATATCCATTCTCTTATTTCGAATAGTTTTTCCTGGTTCTTTATAGTACTCAGTGTAAAGCACCGATACACACCTCATCGTTGTACTTCTTAAACACAAATGATTTCAGTAAGAGATGCTAGTCCTGAATATTCACATACAGTTATAAAGTCCTCTACAAAATGTAGTAAACATCTTTTAAAAGGACATCGCTTTATCTAAAAAGCGCCATAGCCATTACTAATCAAACTTGATTTCAGTTCCAGAGACTGATCATGAAAATCGAATGAAATATGGTTATATATCAAATTCTTATACATAATCCCCGAATAAAATAATCTTACCAGCAACAGCCGACTGGAACCCGGCATTGTAGTCCACTGCAACTTCATTATGAACATAATCAGTACGTTTGTCTGTGTACTGATCATTGGCTCCCGGTCCACCAACTACGGCTCCGTACAGCACATGTGGGTTTGGCGCATTTTCAGACATCTGGAATGATGCACAGGGGGCTGGTGCCAAGGGACAGGAGCTGAAATTATGAGACATAAAGAAAAACAATATCATACGACCTGTTGGAGAATGAAATGTACTTTTTATTTCATAAGAGATTTTGAAAACATGTGAACCACCAGTGTGAATCATAACAATAGAATGAATGTACATTATAGACATCAAGGCAGTAATTACACACAGGAAGATTGATGGCATTCAAATAATCTCTCTCTTACGACGCCAAAACTGCAATTGATATACATTGATATTGTTTTTAAAGTGGATGACAACGCGACCATTTTCAACACTAAAATTGTTTTGAAAATAATTCCACACCGAGTAGTTATTGTGATACGAATGTACATACGCTCCACGGTGATGCGGTTGTGTCGGTGGGTTGGTACCAAAGCCAACGACAAAGCTTCTTCCTGTGTCACCCAAAACGTAATTAATTTGTGACTCCGCCCACTTCCTGTATGCATCTGAATGGAGACCTTGCATAGACGCCATTACTGCCATTTCCGCCATATTTGCTGAAAGAAGTATTGTTGCACTTATTATATTCCATTGCAGCTAGATATCTTACTTATAAGAAATACTAAATGAGTCTGAATGCGCTTAAGAAAGAACTGTAACACTCAAATAAAAATGTACGTATGTATCTAGATAAATTGATATGCAATCAAGCGTTAAACACGTCCTTTGTTCTTATTTCTTTTCTTTAGCTTGTTTTATGTATGAGAAAACTGACGGTCTCTTAATGCTTTATGGAGCAATAATAAAATAGACACAAATAAACAAAATATGAGCAACGCAGATTTACGCATACAAGAAACTAACACGTGTGTGTAGAAACTTCACATTCATCATGTTTCTGGTTTATTAGAGGTTAAACAATTTCCGCCCAATTAACAAAACTGCCTAATACGAAGCCTTAGCTTGAGTAATTGTAAAGAATGGCATACTAACATGCATATCTATTACTTCCCCACTGTGATCTGTAAGCAAGGCCATTGGGTGTGTATGGGATAGAACCACCCGGCATCCAATCTTGAAACGTGGCTTCGATGTCATTCTTGTAAATATCTTTGTGCGTTACTTTGTAAAGCAAAATCTATAATTTTTCAAAGAATGTACGATGTTACAATAATGTTTCTATCGGTAAGTTAATGGAATTATCTTTTGAATTTGGCGATGTTAGAAACACGTTTTAACGTTCACCAATTATATCGACTATAATTATGCCCGTACATGGATGTGAACTTCTTAAATAGTTTGTAAAGGAAGACCCTATATTCTATATACTCACAGAAACACATAAGGATGAATTAAACACGCTTCTAGTATTTGAAGAAGTCAGAAAACTAGGCTTCTAATAAACACTTTAAACTATTTAGCAACGATATAACTATTACAAAAATCAGTCACATATACGCTTACTAAGTCTGGCACCTTCACGCAATACCCTACTAGTATTCAGAAAAAAATCAAATCTTGCGAGACATTTTTGAATTAATAAAACTTGCAGGAGTTTTGTTAATCACTGATTCTGTAGCAAGCGTCTGAATATTGTATTTTAGAAGCGAAAGTGTTATGGAATCAAACGATCTTAACTTTTGGAATTAATATGGCGTCAATGCTTTGAAACAAATTTCCCTCCTCTCGCGAAGTCTCGTGTTTTACGTAATGTTGCAACAAACGCAAAGGAAGAAGTAGCAGCTGCCAATCCCGTAAGTGTTTTACGGCAATGCGAAAATGACTATATAGGGAAATATAAACACTATCGATTAAAAATTTACAGATCTTAGGGACAATCAAAGCATTGATTTGCTCCATTAGATGGATAAACTAGGATTGGAACTGATTTCAAGACAAAAAGATTCAAAAGTAAGAAAGCAAAAACAATTAAAGGTCAAAACTTATATAACCATACCATACAGCCTGTGTTTTTTTCATCCCACGACTGTCCCCACGCAGCCCCTGTTGTGTAATATTTCTCTGCTACTTCAAGATAGTGTGGATCATTTGTTGCAAGATACATCCAGGCCCCACCCCAACACATCTCATCTGTATAGTCATTTGATCTTAAATAGATACAATAAAAACTCCTGGTCTATGTAAAGACGAAACAGTTGAATCGTTTACAGGAATATGTAAGGATTATTTTCACGTGAGTATTTATTTTCATTTCGACTCTTTGTTCTGAAACATGTTCTTCAGTACAACTTTTGATATGTCTTGGATACATTATGTATAATTTATAATAATTATAAACTTATTATAAAGCTGTTAACAAGCTCACTCTTAGGAAAGCTAAAATTGTGCCTTTTATTGACAGGGAGCCCTTGTTAGGTCATTTCGATGGAAATATTCAATGATGGTGTTTTAAAGAATGGCGTTCAATTAAAAGGGTGGACTTTATTCGCAAACACCGTTTTGACAGTATAATCAGGAAGAGAAGGCTTTACTATTGCCTGTCTTAATGCAATTGATTGGATGTTTCATTAATTTTTCAGAAATTCTAATTTGCAGATAAGAAATCAAAATCCAACAAAATGTTGACATCATATCTGTCTATTTAACAGTAAGAATTTAATGAATATAGGCCCCCGGCCGTGATCCAGTGGTTAGTACTGTGGGTTTGCAACCCGGCGATACGGGTTCGATTCCAAGCCGCGACAGGACATGCCCTTCTATAACAATTTGACCACAATGACAATGTCCCTCCAAATGTGGAGAAGTTGCCGGTTCCTTGCAGAAAGGTCAGTTAGTACTGGTTAGCATACCATCGAGGAAAACTTGTTAGGTGAATCGACTGCCGTGTATAACTGAAAAGTTGTTAAAAACGGCGTTAAACCAAAATAAATAAATAAAGACAGAAAACAAATACGTACTAGTATATTGAAAGAGGACAAGAAAAAAGGCACGACATACCTATAGAAACCAGCGGCGGCATTCACACTGTCAGAATATTTACCTAGATGAGCTTCAGCAAACGCAAACAATTCTTTAGCATGACGAAGAAGCTCGGCGGCATAGGTGGCATCTGAAATATAAATGAAATGCAATATACTAAGATTTGAATTGACATAGTTTGACCAGTCAAGTGGTTCAAATACGTGTGCATGGGAGGAACAGGTGAAGTGGTAGAGTGTCGGACTTCTAACCCGGAGGTTGCGGGGTCGAATCCTCCGTTAGTGGCGGAATTTGAACGGAATCTTCACAATCCCATCTTTCGGTGCTAGTACTGATCAGAATCCAGGAGGCAGTCATCGAGAGTAGTTAATATACTGTTAATGGTATAAACTTGAAGTTTAAACTTTATACTAGGGGTCAGATGGTATTATATTCTTAGAACTGTTGTTAGAGGTATTTCTGAATGAAAATAGCATTTTCAAGAAATATTCGTGCTAACAAAATTCATGAAAATAAGTTTTTAGAATATATCAGCATTCAATTTTAAATCTTACTTTTTGTGTGGAACACTAAATAACTAGAAGCAAAGGCTGCTGCAGTTTCAGCTGCAATGTCACTTCCGGGATTGGACTCATCAATTTTATAAGCGGGTCTATCCATTGTCATATTTTCTGGACGTCCCCAATACGAATGATCTTTGCCCCCTTCTCCAACCTAGAATGGATATAGATAGTATTAAATACACCGTAAAACATGGTATATAGTCTTATTGATGAAATGGATTCACACATACAACACATGCAATTATCATCGGATTTGGTGGTCATATGTCGTTTCATCGGGAATAATAAAAACATTTTAGGTTGTCATATTATTCAATCTTTGTTCCTTCGTAGAGAAAAATTACCTCTACAAACGTCAACATTATTTTCCTTTTTGAGTTATCTGCTCTTGAATTTGAATTTGCGCTTATTTTAGATCATTTCAGGGGCAGATCACTTATCTATTAATCAGCCATGATAGCCTTTAATGTATTATGTAGAAATAATTCACCTGGACGTATAACTCATTAGGAGCCACGTGGCATTTTTGAAGATAGTCTAGGGGCCATTTAATACAATCATACATGTGTTGAAGTTCTCCAGCATCTTCGTAAGCATCCTTGAATTCTAGGAGTCCCCATGCAAGTGATGTCACAGAATATGCCATAGGGAAATTGAATTTGATATGATCTCCAGCTATGAAATACATTCATAGAATTTTAAAATCATTAGGTTCAAATTTATATGTATAGTTTTCTTTCAAATATGTCGAATCATTCATGACGTCTTAAAGAATATTTTCTAGTTAAGATGACCTAAAGCCATTCTTTTATTTGTCTTTCTTAACGATTAACTAGAATATTTAAGATTTTTCTGTGGAAATCAAGACATCCTTTGAATGTAATTATCAAAAAATAAATTTCGATGTGTGCATAAGATGTACATGCATTTTCTTGCAAGTCTAGAAAAACTCCTAACCGTTGAAACAGGATAGTTCAAGTCAATCGAAACGAAGTGAGATTTATTTAAAACTGAATCGGTACATGTGTCTTCAGGAACATGTACGAAATCTAGACACGTTACTACTTACCGTCATACCATCCTCCTGTAAGATCTTCTCCGTTTGAGCCCTGGTCATTAAGGGCTGAGTCGCCTCTCCAGGGGATTCTGTTGTCTGCTGGAAGCTTACCCGATCTTTGTGCCTCGTAGAATAGAATAGATTTCTCCAAGACTTCATTCAAGTCATATTTAGTGCCATCATCTGATGATTATGACAAGATAAAGCTATATTTAGTGCCATCATCTGATGATTATTACAAGATAAAGCTATATTTAGTGCCATCATCTGATGATTATGACAAGATAAAGCTATTTATTTAGAAAGATACTTATCCAGACAGAAACCAAATCCATTAAGCCTGCGACCCATGAGGACAACATAAGTATGTACAAAACTTAAATAAACAACATGTAACGGTGAAGATACATTATAACATAATGCAACACGAATAACATAACAGATGCCAAAGGATTTGAATACTAAGCATATGCAAATTGTATAAAGCATGAAGAATAATAAAACAGAAACAATTTGAAAGGTACTGACTTAGTAAGAACAACAGTTGTTGCATAATTTTGGAATTTGGGAAGAGAGAGAGAGGGGGGGGGGGGGGAGAGAGAGAGAAGGGACATTGAGAGAGAGAGACGTAGAGAGAGCAAGGGATATCTCAAACTAAAACACTTACTGTCTGGTAAAGCAGGGGCAGGTGTGAAGTTGTCATGTCCAAGATTCATGAACACAGCTGTACCAGAAGGAGGGGATGTTCCTGCATAGTTAACTGTAAATATATGATGCTTTTCGTAAATGATCATAGTGTATCGTTTTCAGCGACCGTTTATAAAGCGATCTTGGTCAAAACAAATATATATTAAGAAAAAGACTATGTAATACTCTTTTTCAAATCAATAAAAAAAGACTGCAACTTTGTTGTTTATTTTGTTTGACATGCTGTTGATTTAAAAGCAAACATCTTAAGCAATCCCTTAACTATTTCCTAACGGTAAACATTCAGTTATTGTTGTTGTTTGTGTGTTCTCTTTCATAGTGAAACTCTGTAAAGTAAACACAGATGGTGGTCCAAGTAACTAATTAAAATGCGATGCATTAATGTTGGTGAATGACATTTTTTTTTGTTTATACCGGAACGTTATTGTTTGATGCAAGACGAACTGTAAACACAAGTGGTGGTCTTATGCTTTTATTAGCTAATTGACAAAGTTAACAAAATAGCTCATTAGTTGTTGACTTGTGGTCTTTGTTCAAAATTATTTTGCTGGCATAGAGCAATGTGCGCAAGTAATCGAAATATGAACTACATTGTACTCTGTTGTTACTTATAGATTTGCAATCGCGTTGTTTGTTTCTGTGTTGTTTTTAAGGATCTGTAAAAACTGGCTCTCTTGGTGACATCTTCAAACCAACGGGGTTTCATCGCCAAGACAAACAAGTAAGCAATTCTCGATATTAACAAGGCTAGGAAAAAATAGGATCCTTAATTGAAACTAGTTCTAATATAAAAAAATGGGAGTGTCAGTCTTATTTTTTATGTTATAATATATTTAAAGAAGAACAATGGTCTCAGGCTTCGTGAGCCAGCTTTATGATTAAAACATTATTATGTGCTGCTTTGTTTAATATGCCTTTGCAAAATGTTATAATTGGTCACTGGCATGCCCATTAACATCTAATGGTACATGTGCAATGTTTTTAGTTAAAACATATTTTATTGCTTCGAGTTTCATATTCATAGATTTTTTCTGAATGAATATTTACTATCTTAGTCAAGGGGTCGTACCTACCAAAAATTCTATAACTTTAACTTTATTACGGCTCGTCCCGTACAATTATAATAGAACTAACCGAACATTTGTATATCCAAAGTTTGGCCAGCATGCATTATACCATTATGAGGTTTGTTTACTAAGGTGAACACCTGATTGTCAGCTGAGGTCGCTATCACGTCACCCATCCATTCCTGAAAAAAATATCACAAATTTCGGATTTATCGAGTGGAAATTGTAAGTCACTGTATTAAATGTTAGCTTTATGTCAGTTTATATGTAAGGAAGCTATGGTATCAAATTTGACAAATAATAATGAGAAACGAATAAAAGTTGTTTCATGAAAATGAGAAACGAATAACCAACTGATATATGAAATAATTGTAAAGATCATAGTTATTGAAGTATTTATCATGCATTGTATCAAGAGACCCACGAAATAAGATTTAGATACACAGTGGTAATGAATGTTACTTACGTCTATTTTCTGTACTGGTTTCGAGAAGTTCAGTATGACCTCCCAACCGTTTGTATCTTCAGTGATAGGTATGGTCAACCTGCCTTGGAATCGTCCATCCCAGTCACCTTCAATTTTTACTTGATGGGTCGAGGCACCAAAAGCCAAGCCATATAGGCTTATCAGTGTAACCAGTAACAACATAATTTGTATACTAAAATGGATTGTTTAATAAGTGAATAATCTGATTCCACTGTTTCCAAAAGAGTAATTACATCATTGATGCATTTTTGCTCGTTCGTTGTTGGTTTTTTTCAATTTTGTTATGTCTTTCAATTTGCTTTCTTTGACAGACAACCACAACTATTGGTTTTTTAGAAACTATATCCATTGAACACAGGAAATAGGAGAGCCAATCAGGTCATATTAAGCGGATGTACAACTAAATTCAATTACAATTAAGCTTGAATTCAGACACTATGCTACCAGAGTATAAGTCAGACTAGGGGGGGGGGGGGGGGGGGTGATATTTAGGAAAGTATGCAGTGGGAGCGGGTAATAAATGCAAGCATACAAATTGCAGTATTCAAACTGGTTATGATAAGACAAAATGGGAAAGATCAATGCGCTTCATAATTGAAAAAAAATGGATTTATATTTATTAAATGATAAAACATTTCTATCTATAGTCGGGGACTTTTGGACGCCCCCAACTCCCTTGAATATACCAGTGTAATACTATGTTAAGCTGTCAGAACATAACAAGTTTGTGTATTCTGTGTCCTATATTGCTATCAACTATCAATATGTATTATAGATAGAAATCGAGCAGTGAGTCCTGACGGAAGGTCATGGACTGTTCCATTCTTTAAAATAGGGATAAGTAATACAATGACCAAGTACATTACTAAACACGATCTTACATTTGTAGGCCACTGTTGGCCTCTTACATTTGTAGACCACTGTAAGAGGCCTAGCTACGTGGTCCGGAAATCAGTGCGCCGCACTAGTAACATTATTAAACTGAATTGTGTTTTTCGTGTCCTTAATCTTGCCACTATTTTTTTCAAATAATGCATTGCTCGTGATTTCGGTGCATTTATGTTTTGAAAGGTATATATATCATATGCAAACAAAATCAAATTCTGTTCAAATAATGTTCCTAAGTAAGTAGATGATGTCATGTTATATAACTTAATATAATGAAGCAAAATATTAGATTCTGACAGTGGCTCAAGTACAGATACTGCTAATGAACGCAGTAATTGAAATTTCATGAAATTACCTGAAATGAAATTACCTGAAATACATATGAAATTCATTCCAAATATTGAAATAAAATTTTGCAATAATAAAATGCCAAATATCAAATAAAAATGGAAAGGAAAAACGTTCACATGTGTTTCGAACCCATAGCATCTTGACTACCAAGCTTCAAAAGTAACATGGTTGGCGCTTTACCGATCGCGCTACACACTTAGTCTCAGCTATGACGGTTAAATAACTGATATTTATATATTACGGAAACCTAAGAAACGTTCTGAAAAGCCACTCACCCTACAAAATGGACTTAGCTGATCTTTGATCATTCACAGGTCGTTGTCGGACTATACTTTGTCTAATGCTTACGTATATAGTGGGAAAATATGTGATGATTTGACATGTAATCACACAAGATGTTTGCAAATTGAACTTAATTACTAACAGATTACTTACAATCACGTTACCTATACACTCAATATAGTTTTATGTATTGAATGTATAGGTAACGTGACTGTATGTATTGATCAAGTGACCTGATTCATGACCAGTGTGACAACACTCCTCCTTAACACCACTTGACGCCATGACGTCATTGGAGTCACGATGATGGTGGTACCTACACCGGTAGCGGTTCAGAGCCTCTTTTAACCTTGTTGTTATTTTATAACATATCTACTTATAATCACTACACAAGGTACACACATTGAGAAAGTTATGAATGTCTTATCATGTTATTTTTAGGCATTTATTCCTATACGTAAAAAATACTTGTACATGGACTATGCACAAAAACTGTTATATCAACCCTCGTACTGAAAATAAATAGGTAGTATTAGAATCTGTACTGTAGCGAAAGCTTTCATAGTTGTCAAAAATTGTTCATTATCATACTTTTTCGAAAACATGTTTACGGTAAAAAAAATTCAGACGGAATGGGTCACTATTTGGAGCACTTTCGGCAACACAAAATATAGGTTACACACCAATAAAAACCATCCCGATAATCTACAGATATATAAGGTTACAGACCACCAAAAGTAGACTTATTTCCCTTACTGCAAAAAATTGATAACTAATACATTCAATAATTTACAAACATCCCAAAGTTGGATAAAACCATATGAATCATAGTAAAGGTATGAGATATGTTAAGTTATTAATCAGTTCACATTCATTTAAAGTTGACGCATTGACGCATTAATTTTCTCACAATGATCTAGCCCAACTGTCCATAAACGTCGCTTGCTCGGCGTTGATGAATTTTGATGCGGACAACCGCCATGCAACATTTAATGTTAAACTGGTTCAGTGCAAGTCTATAATAAGTTCAGCTGCCTTTAGTCGTTCCAGTACTTTGATATTTAGTATGAACGTTATACATACCGTATTTGCTATCAAACTGTCGTCCACTGACTTTGTAATGCCTATTGCTGTGTACTTATATGGCACAATAGTTAAAGAATGATAAGAAAGACAAAACTCATAGATTTTGACCAGGGACCTTAAGATAATGTAATTGAAGATATGACCTGCTTTACTTTAACGTCAGAAATACTGTCTATTTGTTTGTTTGTGCTACAAATTAAACCGACTATCTGGCAATGTGCTTGACTCGAACCCAACTTTGCGTTTCTTAATTGCGGAAGAAATTAAAGTTTAAACAATGAATAAATCGTCACCGTGAATCTCACGCTAGAGTACGGACGAATGCACTACAAACGTCATAAACTAACAATTCCAAGTATGGCATTTTATGCTAATGATATGTTTCTTTAAGTATGTCAGTGTTTATGAAAGATTTGGCAATATAATGCAGATCTTTTTCCATTGCCTGAACCCGAACTTAAGTTAAGTGTGACTGCGAATCTTTTTCATTGACTTAAAGACATTGAACATCCCCTATATAAGTGTCTCCCCCCCCCCTCGTGAAAACAAAAGCCACACGAGATCTAATATCTTAATTGTTTTATTGCATTGATCAATCTATTCCTGTTGGTCACATGCCTCGCACTCCTGGTTCAATTTCTTAAAACCTCAGATAAGATGGTATATGCTTACTATAGAAATGAACAATGCAGATAACACGGGGGGACCTAAGTCCACGTGCCCTTAAAGTAACAAACTAATTATTAGTAAAAAAGGGTCATTAGTAAGATAAATAGTGTGGCATAGTCATACTACACGAGATAGACCAACGGGAATAGTGTCAATAAAAGATACGAAAGTAGAATTAACAAAATGTATATGTTTTAAAAGCTTTAAGGTAGTATGCGACCTTTCCTTGACGTCATGGGTCAAAAATCGACTTTTCTCCGATTGTTCTGAAATTTTGCACAATGGTAGTATAGCATGTTCTTCGATTTTTTTGAAAAAATAAAACGAACAAAATACGACGAACATGTTGTACTACCAATGTACGAAATTTTAGAACAATCGGAGAAAAGTCGATATTTGACCCAAGACGTCGGGGAAAGGTCGCATACTACCTTAAGTTAATAGATGTTCACAAAACGCTTCTGTTGGTCGCCATATACTTATTTACTATGTCGTATTTTTTCATGTACATGCGGTTATTGTTTTATAATATTTTTATTAGTGATTTTGACATACCCCTAATGAATTATGTATACCCTAGATCTAAGTTTCCATGCATGGTGAGAGAAGCCAGAAATAATCGGAACAAACCCTCATTTAAACGAACATTTCTCGAAATTGGCAATGTATATACTTTTTAATGTGTCCAGTACGATTAGCAGGCGGGTTATCCCAGAACGTGCGAGGCAAGGCAAATTTATACACATATTTGTACATAAGTAAACCTGAAACTAAAACACGCTATTTTCTGAAAGTTTTTTTGTTCATGTTATAACATTTACATTTCTTGCTATTGTGATGTGGATTAAAATAGAAAAGCTTGATATCTGCTCGTTGATTACCTTTTAGACAAAATGTCTGCCTAAATACCAAGATGATCTAATTATCAAAGATGAAACACACAGACTTTTGAAATCATCCGGTCTCTAGACTCCAGAATGAGCCATTATGTGATTTTGTGAATTTTACTTCCGCTGTGAAATCTATTTTTATGTTTTACAAATATTTGTTGATCGTAAATTTCTACAAGGTGTGCATGGAGTGTTGAATTATTGTTATTCCAAATTTGAACGCAATCCGTAAACGATTACACAAATTATATTACATATACATATAGTAAGTGATGCGTTACCTCTGGCTTTGAGTGTATAAACTAATAGACTAACGTAGAAATTGGATTTGCGCACGCGTGGTGATTCCTGTTTGGTAAAGGGACCGAATAAATTATATATACAGTCAAACCTGTAAACAAATGCCGCACTAGGGATAGACATAATGTGACTTTTAATGACAGGTAACCTCTATTTGAAGGCAATTTGTTCTAAATAATCACTGAAGTTTTTTAAAAGAATGGTCTTTATTCACAGGACGACCTTAAAGGGGCATACCCTACAACTGACAAACATTCTGTGAAAGTGTAAAAATGTGTTAGATGTATATGTAAAACAATATATAATGGATAATTGCAAGAAGAACTTGGGTCATAAAATGACTAGTTTGGGTACTAGCCGCAAAAATCATAGCTATGAATAATAAATCACTTCCACCCAAAAATTGTACAACAAAGAAAGAGTATCCGATCTTTTATGGAAACTAATGTTTTTTGTGATTTTATTTTTAATTGGATGAATTTTTGGCTGAAACTTTCTTCGTCGGCTTTTTTCTTTACAAGCTTCTAATTTATCATCATTTTGCCTTGATTCTAGATGCAACAAGTTGTAGGGTATGCCCCTTTAACTCGGAGGTGACCGTTAACACTGAAGAAGCAATCGTTGTACAAAAAACGTGTTTTCCCTACCGTTGCTATGATACGAGCGTAAATTAAGCACATTTATCACATTTT